>OX246739.1:74961294-75094203 GCA_945910005.1 Isoperla grammatica
TGTGGGTAGTGGTACTCGAACCTGCGACCTCCTGTACCGCTGTACGTGCAGTACCACGAGGCACGCCTCTCACTGCGGTCACAAGACATTGCTGCACGGCTGGATGTTGCCACTGGCTATACTTCTTACTTCTGTCGAGATGTACGGACGTTCATACCAGATGCTACGCGTACTCGAACCATTTTACGATCAAATGTAATTTACACTCTTAGTATCCGAATAACACGAGGAAATATTCTGTGTTGCACAACTATGCTCGGTTTAAATGCTGGCAGTTGTGGTTTCAGTGAGTGGGTGGGGGGGGGGGGGGGGGGGGGGGGCGTCTGCCACCCCCTATGATTCTCCAACCTAAAAATTCCACAATCCTTGAATTTTGAAATTGGTTGTTTATTGTATTTATTTTCTTGGATGTATGTGTATAATACCTGTTGAGTTCTCGGTTCACAGGCTCATACCAAAGATTGCTATAGAGCTAGGACAAATGCTCAACGCCCGCGGCTGTTTGTCTACCGCCTTGTAGGCCTACTGTACTGCCCAGATATGCGTGGCAAACATGTATATTGTACCGTACCAGTCGCGTAGCACTAGTTGGTGGTGAGAGGTGGTAGATAAACGACCACTGGCGTTGGCACTCTACCTACGTAAGTGACTTTATAGTCAAAGATTATATCTAATTGAAACCTTCGTATTGCACTTCGTAGTCGTACCAATATCTTTTCAAGGTAAATCGATATTTTCGACATCAAACAGATTGAAGCTCATCTTTGTTTATTGTAGAGTCGATGCTCTTTACAGTTCTAGTAATAATATCTATGAAAGAAAGATACACAACCGTTGTATAAAATGAATACTGAAGACTAATTTGCGATATTTAGCCGCTGGATGTCAGCTTATTATTGTATTGAGAATTTTGTTTTAAGTATTTATCACGATGTTTCGTGCATTTGCAATATTATTAGAGAGTTTTGGGTAGGCCTAATGAAATAGGATGACAAGTTTTAGTTTGTACACAAGCGTAATCACATTCAGATGTTACAATCATAACAGTATTGTCTTCGACAGCAGTTTGCATTGTGCTCCTTGGTTACCATTGTACAAGACTGAAACAATGTGTATACACTACTTAACTTAAGCGCCTACTTAATTAAATTCCAGCATATTCATCAAGTTTCAGTTACATTGTGAGTGAAATTGAATCATAACAATACAAGAACATCAGAAGCAGAATGGCCACCCTTCGTCCAACCGTCTCTAATGAAACTCTATCCAGACGGTACTATTGACTCTGTGAATATACAAACACAATATTGCAATACTGTCATTTTTAATACCTTGAACGAATACACGATTTTGTTTTTGTTACTTTTTCCAATATTTCGATTTTGCATTACATTACTACTATTTAAGATCTAATATTTTGTTCCTAGACACGTATTTTCCCAACTGTTTTTTTACTTACTTACTTACAGTACCGTTATCGGAACACTTGTACCGGTGTCCCGAGAGATTCATTGAAAAGACGTATTTTTACCGGTTTGTAATTCTTGGGGAAAAGGAGGGTGGAGTGTGTGGGGGGGGGGGGGGCTTACAGTTGCTGGTAGCCTAGTCGGCTCTCTCTAGCCCTCGACACATGCGGGTCGCATTCGCAGACGCTGACTCACGCACTCACTCAACTCACAGTCAGCAGAGTTTATTCCGTCAACAGGCGGTTAGCGAAATACGACCAGGCTACAAAAATGTACCCACATTCATTTATATGCATTAATTAAAATTAATATGAATAATAATGTATTGATTTTTATTTTGTTTTATTCATTCATGTTAGAAAGTTGTTTTCTGGGCATTTTGGACGCAAATTTGAATCAAAAATGTTTCGCCTCTTTCAACTGACCATGGAGTTCGTAATCCTTACACTTCGTTAGTCCCGGTTTGCAATATTCAAAATATGGTCACCTT
The DNA here is from genome assembly GCA_945910005.1 of Isoperla grammatica. NCBI lineage: Eukaryota > Metazoa > Arthropoda > Insecta > Plecoptera > Perlodidae > Isoperla > Isoperla grammatica. Next base: position 74,963,251 of record OX246739.1, read on the forward strand.
AGCCAATGCTACTGGCATGATTCAACTTTGTTAATCCTTAAATCTTAAATCTTAAGATAGTGTGTAAACCCAACTTAATCCAAACATAAGGATTTACGCTGGTTACAATTAAATAGTAAAATACTCTTTGGAAGCCTCGAAAGAAGAATGTTTTGGAAATCGAGCGAGTTTGCTCTGAATGGCTTCAGTTTCAACGGAGTTGCCGCATCAATCTCGTGGCTGAATGAAACAAATATTAATATAGTCTCTCAAAGCTACGAATCAATTAATATCAAGAACAATCGCAACATCTCAAGTTTGATCGGTTAAGTTTGTTGTACGCAAAGTTCAACAACGAATCACATAGCACGAGAAACTTGCCCTCTGCGGTTGGGGCGCGAGTTCGAAACCCACGCAAAGCATATTTGTTTTGCAACTATCTTTACCCTTCATCTTCGTCTATACCCCTCATCGTCTCGAATAGCATCAGTGAAACAATCAGAAACTTTGAATTATATAGAGCTCAGTTTAATAATATGACTGGTATAATTTCACTGCAACTTAGCTAGAACTGTGAATTTCTTCAACATACGTGTTATACCTCTATATATGGTAAGTGGCGGCTTGACCATACACATTTATGGCTATGACCCCATTAGGAGGAGGGGATGGGTGGTTGGTCAGAAAAGGGATGGGGCAGGTGTGTGGTTAGTGGTTGTATGGGTGTAGGATGGTTGTGGGAAAGAGCAGTTAGTATGAAGTATGAATCATACACTTCATACTAACGACTAACTTCCACCAAAGGCAAAATTGAGTTATCGGACGCCAACCTACAACTTTTTTCACTACTTCTACTTCAAAATGGGGCAGTGGATGTTTGTGGATTGATTGGCCCCAACTGTTCAAATGGTTCATGCCGCTTATGATGCTGGTATACCACAAGAACAAGACACTCATAGTAGACGGGTATTCTTAACAATATCCGCCGCTTTAGTTTATTGATCGAGTTATGCAGTGTTGCTTTACAGAGATGTAGATGTAGTTTTATTAGCCTGTTTAGCCTCTTCTTTAGCCTCTTCTCTAGCCTCTTTAGTCATGCAGTGTTGCTTTACAGATATGTAGATGTAGTTTTAATTAGCCTGTTTAGCCTCTTCTTTAGCCTCTTCTCTAGCCTCTTTAGTCATGCAGTGTTGCTTTACAGAGATGTAGATGTAGTTTTATTAGTCTCTTTAGCCTCTTCTTTAGCCTCTTCTCTAGCCTCTTTAGTCATGCAGTGTTGCTTTACAGAGATGTAGATGTAGTTTTATTAGCCTTTTTAGCCTCTTCTTTAGCCTCTTGAATCATGCAGTGTTGCTTTACAGTAGATGTAGATGTAGTTTTATTAGTCTCTTTAGTCTCTTCTTTAGCCACTTGAATCATGCAGTGTTGCTTTACAGTAGATGTAGATGTAGTTTTATTAGTCTCTTTAGCCTCTTCTTTAGCCACTTGAATAATGCAGTGATGCTTTACAGTAGATGTAGATGTAGTTTTATTAGTCTCTTCTTTAGCCTCTTGAATAATGCAGTGTTGCTTTACAGTAGATGTAGATGTAGTTTTATTAGCCTCTTTAGCCTCTTCTTTAGCCTCTTGAATAATGCAGTGTTGCTTTACAGTAGATGTAGATGTAGTTTTATTAGTCTCTTTAGCCTCTTCTTTAGCCTCTTGAATAATGCAGTGTTGCTTTACAGTAGATGTAGATGTAGTTTTATTAGTCTCTTTAGTCTCTTCTTTAGCCACTTGAATCATGGAGTGTTGCTTTACAGTAGATGTAGATGTAGTTTTATTAGTCTCTTTAGTCTCTTCTTTAGCCACTTGAATCATGCAGTGTTGCTTTACAGTAGATGTAGATGTAGTTTTATTAGCCTCTTTAGCCTCTTCTTTAGCCTCTTGAATAATGCAGTGTTGCTTTACAGTAGATGTAGATGTAGTTTTATTAGTCTCTTTAGCCTCTTCTTTAGCCTCTTGAATAATGCAGTGTTGCTTTACAGTAGATGTAGATGTAGTTTTATTAGTCTCTTTAGCCTCTTCTTTAGCCTCTTGAATAATGCAGTGTTGCTTTACAGTAGATGTAGATGTAGTTTTATTAGTCTCTTTAGCCTCTTCTTTAGCCTCTTGAATCATGCAGTGTTGCTTTACAGTAGATGTAGATGTAGTTGTATTAGTCTCTTTAGCCTCTTCTTTAGCCTCTTGAATAATGCAGTGTTGCTTTACAGTAGATGTAGATGTAGTTTTATTAGTCTCTTTAGCCTCTTCTTTAGCCTCTTGAATCATGCAGTGTTGCTTTACAGAGATGTAGATGTAGTTTTATTAGTCTCTTTAGCCTCTTCTTTAGCCTCTTGAATCATGCAGTGTTGCTTTACAGTAGATGTAGATGTAGTTTTATTAGTCTCTTTAGCCTCTTCTTTAGCTTCTTGAATCATGCAGTGTTGCTTTACAGTAGATGTATATGTAGTTTTATTAGTCTCTTTAGCCTCTTCTTTAGCCTCTTGAATAATGCAGTGTTGCTTTACAGTAGATGTAGATGTAGTTTTATTAGTCTCTTTAGCCTCTTCTTTAGCCTCTTGAATCATGCAGTGTTGCTTTACAGTTGATGTAGATGTAGTTTTATTAGTCTCTTTAGCCTCTTCTTTAGCCTCTTGAATAATGCAGTGTTGCTTTACAGTAGATGTAGATGTAGTTTTATTAGTCTCTTTAGCCTCTTCTTTAGCCTCTTGAATCATGCAGTGTTTCTTTACAGTAGATGTATATGTAGTTTTATTAGTCTCTTTAGCCTCTTCTTTAGCCTCTTGAATCATGCAGTGTTGCTTTACAGTAGATGTAGATGTAGTTTTATTAGTCTCTTTAGCCTCTTCTTCAGCCTCTTGAATCATGCAGTGTTGCTTTACAGTAGATGTAGATGTAGTTTTATTAGTCTCTTTAGCCTCTTCTTTAGCCTCTTGAATCATGCAGTGTTGCTTTACAGTTGATGTAGATGTAGTTTTATTAGTCTCTTTAGCCTCTTCTTTAGCCTCTTGAATAATGCAGTGTTGCTTTACAGTAGATGTAGATGTAGTTTTATTAGTCTCTTTAGCCTCTTCTTTAGCCTCTTGAATCATGCAGTGTTGCTTTACAGTAGATGTATATGTAGTTTTATTAGTCTCTTTAGCCTCTTCTTTAGCCTCTTGAATCATGCAGTGTTGCTTTACAGTAGATGTAGATGTAGTTTTATTAGTCTCTTTAGCCTCTTCTTCAGCCTCTTGAATCATGCAGTGTTGCTTTACAGTAGATGTAGATGTAGTTTTATTAGTCTCTTTAGCCTCTTCTTTAGCCTCTTGAATAATGCAGTGTTGCTTTACAGTAGATGTAGATGTAGTTTTATTAGCCTCTTTAGCCTCTTCTTTAGCCTCTTGAATAATGCAGTGTTGCTTTACAGTAGATGTAGATGTAGTTTTATTAGCCTCTTTAAAATTCAGTAGGTATAAGACTTTAAATAGAATATTCGAGTTGACATTATGTTGCAGGTTAGTAATTAGTATCATAAACATATTTAGGTACATTTTATGCTACACTATGCGCTGTACAATATTTATATACTAGTTTCTAAAGGCATCCTAGAACTTTAGAGAAAGTATGGTGTAATGCTAGGGGCAATGAAATGCACAGAGCGTATGTAGTTGACTCGGCCACGAGACAACTATGGACAGACAGTGATCGGAATCAAATCAAATCGGAATCAAATTTATCAAATACAAGAAGAGCGCATGTTTAAGTGGAAGCGCCGAGTATCGAAAAGTGATTGTCAACATTTCTCAGAACCATTTGATAGTAAAAGAGTAATAGAGTTGAAATTGTTTTTGTTGTGAATCTTGTATTTATTTGATTTCATCCAATGACAGTCTCCGTCTGGGCCCGGGGTAGAGCAGGCACATGGTGACTCTGCCAGTAAGTGGCGACAAAAGAAGACCCCCCCTCACTTCCTCCCACTTGGCCCTGCCCTCCCCTGCTGGACTCCCCTTATGACGACCCCCGCGATGTATAATGTATCTCATTCGGAAGACGTCATATTACCTTAGCTGTCGAGTACGACGTTAAACAACAAATAGTCAATCAATCAATCAATCAATCAATCAATCAGACGTAACATCGTGAAGGGAACTGTCTTATTTGAAGGTCGCGGATGTAATAGATATCTATTTTGCGCGCGATTTCCACCGCTTCGTAGGGGGCCTATCGTATTTACCGTGCTAAGTGCCCTACAATGCCAAACACAAGACTGAGATACAAAGTCAATTATAAAACACCCCGGCAGAGAATTCCGAGAAAACAGAATCCGTTCTCAAACAACCCCAAGGTGGTTTGTGTTTTGTTCTACAGGGAGAAAATTAACGAATCACCCCCAGCGTCGAAATACGATTGGTATGCAGCCTTCGTACACAGTAGAAACTAAACAAACACAAGCGTAACTGTAATAAAACGTTATTGAAAAGAGTTGATTTCTCTGTAAAAGGAAAACAACGGTTTCTTTGTGTCAACATGGACGAAACAACCAAAACTACATTGATATATAAAACGTACTAAACTTCGTTTGAATTTAGTTGTTGACTTGGTTTCTAACTTTGAAACTCGGTTGGCTTTGCGTTTGTGTGAGAGAGATTTTACAGCCGTACTTTCAGTAAACAACCTCTATAAAGAAGAGTTCTACGAGTAGGACTGTGTCTAAACTCTCGGCTATGTTTATTTCATTCACATCCCCGATGAGATGAGAGTGAGTTATCACAGCAATATACGCACGAAGTACCTTCCCTTACGCATTTAAGACTAATAAGGTTTTATTGTAGTATCGTAGAGAGAAACTGGGTTCTCGTTGGTGTATTTATAGATGTTAAAAGAGTTCTTCGAAGAATGTTTAACTGCCTTTGGTGGTTCGTAATCGTACGTTTGAAGCGGAGGAACCTTGTATGTAAAACATGATTAGCGGTAGAGATTACTTAATTAAGCAATTGTCATTTTGTGCTCATAAATGTTTTAAATTAGCACAAAATATAAAAGTTTGAAACTATCATTTCAAAATACGTCACTTTTTACATTTTGTTTCTAACTAATCTAAAATAATTGTTGATTGTCTATTTAGGTAACCACTCAAGGATAATTGGAATGGTTGTGGAGAGTGGGGGGGGGGGGGAGGTAGTGCATTTTTTTTTTTTAGTAAGATACGCACGTGAAATATGAAGTATTGTACTTGACTTGGAGTGGAGAAAGTAAATGCAGATTCTTACCTTCAGTGAAGAACCATCCCAGGTTTTTTTGCTACGCACATCTCATAATCTGTCAACTTCACTCTCGAAGTATTTTCTGTTGTACAGTAAATGTAACCAAGCTTTTCGTTAGACATTCTGTTACCTAAATATGTTTTAATGAAGCCTATACGCAAACACGACAATGTTCTTACGCACGCGGTACTCAGTGCAGGGATTGTAATTAGTAATTACTAATTCTGATATAACACATTTAATTGAATGTTTCACTAAAAGGAAGTTCGTATCAATCGAGAAACTGCACTAGCTGCCGAATGCTTAGTGAGAGCGAGTGTTTAGGGGGAACACAGATTAAATTGAAACATTTTTAAAATTTATTTATTTATTTATTTATTTATTTAATGTCTATCCTATTCAGTTATTAAAACTGATTTACAAAGGAAGACCTTAAATAAAACTAAGCTATGCAAACAATTAATAATAATGAAATCATAAATAACAATAATAACAAAAACAAAACAAACTACTTAACTATATAAAATAAAATCAGGAACAAGAAAATGATAATTGTGTTTTGATATGTATACCGAATTTGTATTTTTGTTTGAATTCAGGAAAGGGTAATGAATTGTTTCTTTGGGGGGGGGGGGAGGGGGGGGGGGATTTGGGTCCCCCAGGCTCCAGCGTTGTCCCTGCTAAGGATTATCCATGTAGACTGTTGACGAGGTGGCAACACGCTTAGTGGAAGCTTAAGTACAAACGGGAAAACGAAAACAATTTATTGTTGGGACATTATAGAATTTATTATTGGGGATTTATATTGGGACAGAGAAACATTCATGAGAAAGGGCAGTAAATTCTCTGACATATTTTGTTTTACTTTGTGTCCTGTCAGTTGTAAGCATTTTACAGCTATTTAACGGACAGAAGTCGGGGCCTCCGCACGGTAGCTCGACACAGCTTTAGTAAATTAAATACCTTCCAGTGATATAGTTTCCTTGTCATTATCCGAAGTTTCATGTTAACGCTAGAACACATTTTCATACGTTCAAGTTCTAGCCACAATGTTTATCAAAGGATAACTTGGTTAAAGACATTTCTACCTTCATTCAGTTGAGGATTATCCTTGAAAGAGCTGCTCCCTATTGTGTGATTTGTATCTCTGGTCTATATTTACGCTGGATATCTGAGCTGTTGTGAATTCAATGCGATGTATGTGATGTCTGGCTTATTGATAGAAATTCTAAATGTAAATCTCCACGCGTAACATAAAATAGATACTATTTGCTCGCAGAGATTTTTACTTCACATCTTTTATTAGATGGTTTATTTTTCTTTCGGATCATTTTGAGTAGGTATATATACATTTGAGCTGTTTGATTTTCAAGCAATCTCAAAACACATCGAAAGCGAACTTCGTACTATTGTACGAGAAACTGTTTTTCCTGTATTTGCATTTCAAACCGTAGGATTGTTTTTTTAAATTTTACATTTTCATCTTCTGTGTACACATTCTAAAACTCTATCTGAATAAGTTGGTCTCGCTTTGTGTTCCAGAATAAGCTCAAACGATAGAAATACAACAACATACAATCTCAAAACAAATCGACGTAAAATTCATACTTTAATAGAAACTGTTTTTCCTGTATTTGCATTTCGAACCGTAGGATTTTTTTTTTTAATTTTACATTTTCATCTGCGCTCACTCATTCTAAAACTGAATAAGATAGACTCGCTTTCTGTTGCAACACAATCTCAAACAATAAACAAGGTCGCTGGCGCGACCTTGTTCCCTCGCCAGTCATTTCCGGGGCATATGCTACAAACTAATCAAATACTGACAGTGTCACTTGTTATAATTTATAAAACGACGTGAAGTAAATAAATATTTTAAAAAATTAATAGTTGAAAGAAACACATTTCGCCCTCCGAGATACCAGGGTGATGTAATATTAGCTCTAAAAGAACATCCACGAGATTAAAAATAATCTGCTGATACGATGATTCGATTACATTAATTAAAATCGTGATACACAACTCTTACAACACTATATCGACAACATTAGGATTATGATTTTATCTGTAAATGGACTTATGCCATTTACTGTAGGGCGCGATCAATTTAAAAAAAATATATATAATGGAATTGGAACGTATATAACAATAGAAGCTCATTTTCCCCAAACGTAAATAGGACCCATCATTTCTTAAAAATGAATCATATTTTAAAATATTAAAACGGTCTTCAACTATGATTTTAAATTGCCATTTAACCAATAATAAAAACTAAAAAGTGTGATAAGATAATCATTATAAATGTTTACGCATATTGACAAAATGTAAGGATAAAATTGAATTGTACACCATTTCATTTACCGAACTACTTATAACTCCAGTCCTCCAGACAGGCTTTGTAAGTCCCTGTCTCAACTACATACTGCACTTATGGACTACTCACACTAGGAAAACGCTCTGTTTGACGCGTTGATAAACGAGCGCGTCCATATGTCCACGAACTTTCTGGCGAAAAGTTCTCAAAGCCATCGTCATTGTTCAATGAAAGTGACAAAAATGTGGAAAGATTTGAGTTTTTACTGTTATAGTTATTACACTTCCTGCCATTGTTCAATAAAAGATCGATTGTCCATATAAATTATAGCTTGGATGTTTCGTTGTCATAGTTACTTCACTACAATTCAGCAATACAAAATTGTAATTTGTACCTACAATTCTCATCGGATCGCGTTGAAATTTGTATATTCGTGACCGGCTAGAAAGTTACTAAAAAATGGCTATCTCACATTTTGCCGCCATTGTGTTTGGGAATAACTTTGTAATAATTAAATTGTAACTTTGTAACTTTTCAACAGATTTGTCCACAAACCTAATGACGTTAAATCCACATCGAGGCTTGTAGATGGTCCAAATTTCAAATTGATCGGACTTTTCGTTCGACCGCTATCGCGATCAAAAAAAAAAAACACAATTTTTTTTAAACCCCGTTTAGTCACCCCTGAATAATAATTGTACGTATTATTTAGTTTTTTCTATCACACACGACTGGATTTACAATATGAATGTGTATTTTTTCGTAACAATGCATAAACATTACTTCAGATTGGCCATAAAGTGTAAAATTGTATGAATTTTCTGTAACACGTAGCGTCGCACAAGTACTATTTACGATCACACGGCCTACACATGTGTTCATACAACGTGCACAAACAAAGACAAATAAATATAACACACACAAGGGTGAAGTGAACACCTTAAACGCAATATCCAATAATCACTTCATTAATGTTGATAGCACACTCATAGATCGTCGATTATACAAATCACATGGACAAGTCAACACGCACCCTTGCACTCGCTGTGGTCTACTGCATATGTGGACGGATTTTGTTCTCATACTGATTTTAAGAAACAACCCCCCTCATGCCACGTAAATATCGGAAACCATAACGGCCACGGCCAGGCACAAATTATGTGACACTTTCCAGATGAAATTTGATCCTTACAGTCAGCCCCACCGATTATAGCATGACCAAACCATTACGCGGACCACAAGGCGTCTGTTTTCACAGCACAAGAAATTCTACACAAATGGGGGAAATTAGGACATGGCAATAATCCGTAAATGATATACCAGGAAACATAGAAATCGGTAGGCCTAACGAGTGCATCAAAAATAATCATACAATATATATCATATTGCACAATGGTCATAAACTACATGAAACAATAAATATAACAGATTTCGTAGATATTGTTCTAAGTGCGATAAAATAATTTGAATTCAGTAAAACGTAATGCTTTGATACTTTGACTTTTGGGCAAGACACGTACTACATACCAAAATTATGAAAATAATAATTATTATTGGTGAACCAATAATACTAAAAATAAAATAATTAGAATCCTGAGACACAACTCCCATAAAACAATAACGACATCATTAGGATTATGATTTTTTACCTGTTAATTGGACTTGCAAAAAGGAGAATGAATGCTATTTCTACTATATGAATTATTAGATTCTTTATGCATGTCATGTAAGGGCTGAAATTTATAATCTGATAATGTTTCTACATACTGTTGTGGCATTAGAACATAGTGACGAACAGTGTCCAGATAGGCAAAATGAATTCTATCACGGCCGCACAGTCAAAACTGCGAGCTATACGATAATTTAGGTGCATGTTCCGTTTTTTGTATAAACACATGGTAAGATTCCCCCTCCCTCTCCGCCTCTGTGAAACAGACCCCGATGTGAAACAGACCCTCATAATTCACTTACCACTAAACATGATGCCATTAACCAATAAGCTGGCAGCGTGCTTTTACAGTGAAGCCACAGTTTACTGACGTTTCGTCACACAACATATCAATTAACTTCAATTAATTAAATACATACAGGGGGAAGTCGGAAGGGTTTATTTTATATCCAACTGTCCGGTTTGAGGATCACATGGGACAAGCTAAGAAAGTGGACCGTATAAAGAAGCATACCTATAACTCGACTATTTCCTATTATACGACCTATTACAATCTTACAGATATCGGAGTAATAGGTCTTATGATAGTTGATAGGTGAAGAAGAACCTGGTTTTTCGAGACGTCCCGAAAATTATTCAAGCCGAGTGCAAGCTTCACCGAAGATATTTTTTATGCATTTTACGTTCATCTATTTCTATTTTTAGGCATCACTTTCTTATTAGCTTTTTAAAACATACATTAAGTGTTAATTGCTTCAGTTTCAATTTTTGTTTTTAATAAATGTTTTGTTATTGTTCCGTGTCGAATGGCAAGAGCTTTGGCTGTAGAGACCGATATTGTTAATGAAGGTTCTACTATCATCAAGTCGTTTGATGTTCTGGTTACGAGAGGTATGTGCATGGTTTCTTGCGAATATTAATCAGTGATACATACGAATAAATATATTCAACGTAATACAACCAATTTGATAATCGCTGTCGTATCATACGAAAGTATACCACAAAGTTGCAACTGCTCTAACTCCGGCCGTACATACAAATCTCTTGCTAATTGCGCTATCGGGTACATCCCGCAAATATTAGAAAGAAAAAATGATACACTGTACACACTTCATAAAATCTTAGTATGTAATATAGGCCTACACTTTACAGTGTAGGCCTACACCAAATAAATACATATCTGTGTAATATTAATATCATGTTTTATTGTTTTCCGTATTACAACTTTCACGTTTTTTTTTTCAATAACAGCCATATGCATTTTGCAAGGGTAGCATCGTTGAGTAACTAACATATAATCCGGCTTTGAAGCATGGCGACATACGGTCTGGGCCAGACATTGTTTTTGTATCACCGGACAAATCCTCGGTTTTTGCATTGCCATAATAGTAATTGGGCATCTAACAATGGAAGACTCATTTGCGTAAGTGTACTACAACAGTCATTCCACATTTTGTCCACGCACACGTAAACACGAGCATTCCACTTGTCGTTCTTTATAGCGCGAGGCTGAGCTGAGGATCGTTCAAACTAGAATTATTCATCTATCCTTCAACCAATAGCATTGCTAATTTACATACTATTACATTCCTTTAGTGACAAATGCCATGCAAAACATCAGTAATATGGGTTGCAATCTTCAACCAGAAATAAATTCATATATCTTGCCGAGCCCAAAATGCGGGCCAAAACTTGACCTGTTTAGTCACCCCTGGATAATATTTTATGTATTATTTTGTTTTTTTCTATCACATACGACTGGATTTACAACATGAATGCGTATTTTTCGTAACAATGCATAAACATTACTTCAGATTGGCCATAAAGTGTAAAACCAAAAACACAATTTAAAATTGAATGAATTTTCTGTAACACGTAGCGTCTCAAATACAAATGTCAGAAATGTAAATGTTACGCCATTCTAAAGTCAAAGGATTACTACAGGTCAAGTTTGAGTTTCATAATGATAACGCAAAATTGATAGCAGACATTTTTTTAAAAACCGTAGCGATGTGCAAAGTAACAAATTTTGTTGTCTTACAAAACTTGCACTTAGTGGTACTTACGCCCGGCTCAAAATATTGAGATTTACAAAACACATACGTCATTCTACTGAGATCATTATTGACAAGTTTAATTTATATTCGTTAATATCTTCTACTTCAAATAAATACATCTTTCTTGTCGCGCGTGAAATGCGAACGGATACATACATACATACATACATACATACATACATACATAAATCTGGTGCAAACTTATAAGGCCGCTGTCGCGCCCTAAAAACAACTTCAACTTAAAAACATATCAAATGTAAAATTCATAGTTTTCTAATAGAAACTGTCTTTTCTGAATTTGCTTTTTTTTTTTAAATTTTACATCTACATCTTGCGTTTACACACTCTAAACCTCTTTCTGAATGAGTTGGTCTCGTTTTGTGTTGTCAGCAAATACCCAAACCACATCGATAATATAAGCTACTGTTTACGGTTTTAGAGATAAGGTATTTGTACATTACGTAGGAAAGGAATAATTATTTGTTGATTTTGGATAAGTCGCAGCTTTTTAAAGAGAACGAGCTATGGAAATGAATAAGTTGGTTTTCATATTTTATATCAATTTCGTTTCTTTGAATATTTATTGAGATCATGGCTGAAGGCCAAAGGGGTTTTGATGTAACGTTTTGCTAATATCTCCGTATATCATGTTGACAAACGTTCTAATATAAGTTATAAATGGAAGGAAAATAACCAGCTGCGCTGCGAGCTAGAACTAATGTATAATTGATGTCGTATTATTTCCCAAGACTGGGTTAGAATATCTTTCCTGAGAATACAAATTAATATGTACAAAATTACAAAATAATACAAAAACCCTCAGTATACTCGGATAATGAAATTTATGCAATCTACTTTCAAATTTGTGTCCTGCTCATCGGATTAAGCTAAACTTTCGAGTACAATCATAAAAGATAGAACCGCTGGAGCAAGTCAATTAATATAAGAACTAAAACGTTTAATCATTAAACCATGCTACACAAAACAAAATTACTTCATGATTGAAACTATATATTCACCAGAGTAATGTAATTATTTCTTGCAGCGTTGACAACTTTCATTTAAACACAGCGATTCTAAGCTTAGACGGTATATGTGGTAAAACTAATACTGTATCTATACATACAAAGTGCAATGGAACCACATTATTATAATATACTTAAACTCAGGCGCTGGAACTTTTTTAAATTTTTATTTGTACACATCAAATTATAGAGATTCCTTACTTCTAAAACTGATTACTAATCAGCCAAAATAAACTATAATAATGGAACAGCTTTATTGCCGTAAACAAGAAGTCAAAAACAAAGTTTTTTAACTGAGGCAACAGAAAATTGATTAATTTGGTTTTTTGTTTATGTCTTTTTAAACCTCTTGTATTGGTGAGAGTTGGGGGGTTGGGGGGGCAACTCTTGTATGACCTCTTTCATCACTACCTAAACTCTGTTCGATCCCACCTGGGTCCTGGGAAAAGCTCTACCAGTGTTCGTACACCCTTTTGTCCTTTCTAATAATCTCCGTTGTAGGCATGAATAGGGTCTTGCGGTCAACGGATTTTAAAGGGATACATGTCTTTTGGCCAACGGGAAAATTACCTACAATGAAAAGCCCCTATTCTCTGCGGAAAAGTGCCAAATTTTAAAGCCCTATTAATTAGTATGAGACTACATGTCTGGCGGCCAGTGAGTTTTCAGAAAAATAAATCAATTGGGACCATTACGTCTCTATGAGTGATTCCTGCTCATGCACGGACATAAAACAGGTATACGAGAGCAAATATTGTGGAAGACCCTCTCACTTTCTCTCCCATTCAACGGTCCTCGTTCGAAGGGGTTAACAAAATGGCTGAACATTTGTAATATTTACTAAAAATCTAGTCAATAGACAGGTTGGTCGCAGAGTTTGTACATGTTAAATACAGTGTTAAATACATGAGCTACTAAAACTGTAGTTTATAATAATTGGATATGTTGCAGTAATTAAGATACGAATGTCTCACAAACCAGTCAGGTATCGTATAAGCTATACACCGATACTTATTTTATGTTTGACATGCCCGGGGCATCGTACTGGAGAACTGAACCGCTGAAAGTGGTGTAAGCCCGTAATTATCACCAACCTTGAGTCGCAAAGACGATGAGGCAAAAAGAGCAGTTCATTGGACTTAACATTACGCGTCAACGATACTTATCAAGGTTATGGATGTGTGGTGAAAAAACGCCACATTGGCATCAGTACCTAAGCTGGGATTCGATCCTGGAACGCAGGAACCGCGGTAGAGATGGCTCAGCGGTAAGGCGAGAACCTAATTCGGGAGGTCGCCGGTTCGATTCCGGTAACCAGCAGTCCTGACCGACGGTTTTCCTCGGTCGTAAAGACAGATGCTGGGATTGAGTTCTACTAACAGCCCTCGGACATTCCTTCCCAACTATCCCAGACACCCTAACATACCTAGTTAGTTACCTGAAAAGGGGCACATCAGGATCAGGTACAACGACGCACATAATAAATGGTATAAATGTCCCGCATTGATAATCAGTCCTTGTAATTGAGTGGGTAGACTATAAATACAAATTAATTAATTAATTAATGTATTTATTTTTTTAAAGGTGGTTTGTACCCTATAATCGGTATTCCTCCGAAAAATTATTGTTATATTATTCGATCACAGCCATGACGCCGGCTTTTAGAACTAATATAAATTATGTACTGTGGTATATGGTAGGCCTATGTAGCTAATTATACCGGTGGTTTTAATCACAGTAGGTAAAATAAATGTTTATTTTTATACTTCATTTAAGTGAACAAAACCGAAGAAGACTCCTTTGTAATGTATTCAAATTTGTTTCAAAACAACATAAGTTAACTTTAATGAAATTCCATCTCTAATCCCCCAGTTTAAATGCATCTCAGCGATAGAAGCTTATGTATCACGGTATCAGTGAATACGTCCTTCCTTGAGGCGCGAATACTGATTAAAATAAACCTCGCAAAGACGCGCAGTCACGATTACCAGTGGCCGGAATCGAACATGCGAGCTCCCGAATTAGACTGTCGCGTGTTGTACCGCAAAGCCATCTGTATCAGTGACCAGCCTACTCACACGATTTATCTAAGAGATTTATGGCATCTATACTCATAAGTATAGGTTAAACCACGACTCACAATTGTTGTAGCCAACTTGGTCGAACTATACATTGACCTCCGTGATAACTCAACCATCAGATCTCAATCGCAGAGCCAAATGTATTCATGTAAATTCTTCGTACATTATACAACATTGCTGTAGGAAGTTATAGAGGCAGATCTCATTCGGCGGTAAAATAAAAACAAGTTCATTTATTGTAGGTTTCCTAAACCTTAACTTCATTATTTAAGGCACATTATGAAGTACGCACACTTTTTACACTTCAATTTAGAAGCTTTGTTGTTACCGGTTCAGGCAGAAGTTTTTTAACTTCTAATATGGATTCAATTCCATCACTTGTCTTAGGAATAAGTAAACGGTGACTTTGGAGCCGTCCTAGCAACGAAGAACTCAATAAATTCAAAGTTGTTCTGAATCGGCCTTGTTGATTCTGACATTTGTTCGCAAGTGTTCGCACTGTCCAATCACTGATCCATAAGTTTCGTATTTGAAATATCGATCTTTGATTGGTTAACGCTCACTCGTCGATGGTGTTTGGAGCTTACAGGGTTGGTTCAGTCGCTTTAAATTAAAGTCCCCCACTGCAAAACAGTTTAATTACTGAGTGGGTAGACTCTAAATGTGGATGTATTTATTTATTTAAATACATAGTATAGTTGTTGATTGTAGTTGTGTTGCTCTCAAGTGCTTCAGTTACAGAAGAGGAATCGTTGAGCTACTGAAACGAAACACTAATGTTGAAATTATGTTTATTTTACCTTTTCATGACAATATGGGTTTTAGCTTGTTATATAATTAAATAGAACGTTCATTCTAAGTTATAAAAAGTAAATGGCAGGACAGATTATTCTTTTTTTAATTAGGATTATGATTGTACTATATTCTATGCTTCAATGACCTACAACATCAATCCAGTAAGATAATATTTAATCATATTAAATAAAGCACTACCTAAACCGTTGTCATTTCCAGACAAATTTAAATTACGATAAATATTTTGTACTGCTTCAGTAATGAATGTGTAAATGTACGTATCACGGCTATATTGGTAATATATTTCATTTGAATGTGCATGACCCTAAAAACTTAAAAATTGTTTGATTTTAATTTGATTGGTTATTTCGCAACGGTCATGATAGTCTTGTATAATTTCCAGCAGCAACGAATGGAATCATTTACAAATATAAATGTTTTTGGATTCAGAACACAACTTCAATTCAGTCGTGTATACTCACTTAAAACAAGAAGTGTCCCCATTCATGGACCATTCTTGATAACACTTATGACATTGACGCTGAGAACAATCTTCTTGTTATCATGAATATACTTCTTGTTATCATGAATATACTTCTTGTTATATCATCAATAGACGTCTGGTGCAGAATGCGGGGGTTGGGTGGGTATCTAGCGTATCTCACACTCACACACACACACACACTCACACACTCACACTCACACACACTCACACACGAATACACGACATTCTCAGACGAAACGTCGAGCTACAAATAAACGTCTTGCATGCGGTTATGCCCCAGATAACAAAGTTGCCTCGGAAACCGCTGTCAATCTTATATGAAACCCGAGGAGCAAAATTAATGTGTTTAATATCTTGTGCACGCCACACCATATTGAAAATGTGTAATATATATTATATAGTATATGAATATTGTTTTCAAGAACCACACTTTTGTGGGTGAATTTGTGGCGAAAACCAGAGAAAAAAAATCCGATTTGGAATCAAACCTAGGTCTCCTACTTGCCGGGTCGACGCCTTGACCCCTAGACCACTGGGACTGGCATGTCTGGATATTGTGCATTATATGATCTAAGTGGCGGTGGACCAACACTGGAACATTTCAGTTAAGGAAGACTGGCTTTACGCATATATATTTTGTTTTCCGTTGAAACTATGCGTGAAAGGGACGGTGGATGAGGATCTATGCTTGTTGCACTACATGGACGTCGACGAGCGCCGAGCGCCGGAAGTAGATGATCCGAAGAAGGTGGAACCAACCAACTTCGGCGCTTGCAAGCGCTGCTTCGCCCTGATTGGTCGGATCATCCACTTCCGGCGCTCGGCGCTCGTCGACGTCCGTGTAGTGCAACAAGCATTATGCGACTAGTTACGTTAGGACAAGTATATAGTTTAGTCATAGAGGTGGATAAGTACTTTGAACTACCTATCCACATCCATGGTTTGGTTAATATTCTAGGTAATAATAATTTTATTAAAAACTTATACGTATTGACTGATACGATTCATGCAACTTGTTGGAGGTCCACTTTAGTTCTTACAAAACCACATAATTTTATTGACACTTCAATGTTACTTAGGCCTACAGCTCTTGAAATAACATTTGAAAACGTACATGCAGAGTTTAATAATGTCGTTTAAATGCAGGCATTACTTCTGTTGTGGACCCAATCACACTGAGCCCATGATACTGAGCCCATCTAGTATTCGAAGGATAAGAGTTGCAGTCTAGTAGGGGGTTATATAATCGCCAGCCTACTGGTTTCATGGAGCAAACGATAATCTCGGAGCTCATTAAAGCTGCAGTGACAATGAATGTTCGTGTCATTGCATCAGACGCACAGTTCTGTTTCAGAAAGTCCCAGATTTATAATTATAGCCTTTATGTGTTAGTTGTGGTTGATGAATCTTAAAATGTGAAGTACAACATTCATGTAACGCCGAGATCTATTGTGTCTTGTATTTAAAAAGATTTTAATTCAATTACGGTACATTTATTTTTTTGATAAAATATGTAATTTATTTGACTACACCTTTGCTAATTGTATTTATTATTTTATAGAAATACATGTTTTTATTCAATAGTGTCCGTGCTACCATTTGGCTTTATTTATTTTCTCTTCAATATCCTCATGAAACCCACATGATTGTGAGTGTATGTGTTCATACTTCATAATGTATATCTGACGCGACGCGACCATAGCAAACACATGTTCGGCTTGCGTCACGCGTTCTGATTGGTCAATAAATATTTCCCTCGCTTCGCGTCTGACAGTCTGGTTGGGATCCAAATCTGTCTCATTAGCCTCATTAATGTAGACAGCATCAGAAGTGTTTAGAATCCAAATTTGTTTTCCAGATAAATATTGATTATTTTATATTGAAAGAAAACACATCTAATTTTTTGTTTGTTAAACACTGTGAAGAAGGTTGTTAAATTTCATTTGATTATTCGATGTATAACGACGAACTTTTCAATTACGTCCACCTTTTAATCGTCTCTTACTACAATGAACAATTGACAAGCAATTTAACTGGCAAACTCTCAAGTTGTAATCTGTTTAGCCATAATCTCTATCGGTGCAAGTAAATTATTTCCAGAATGTTAATTCTTCGCTGGAAATGTATTATTTCTATAAGTTTAGCTGTGGAAACTCATGCATGGGGTGGTTGGGGAAGTGTGTTGAGCCATAATCTCTATTGGTGCAATTAAAATATTTCCAGAATGTTAATTCTTCGCTGGAAAAGTATTATTTCTATAAGTTTAGCTGTGGAAACTCATGCATGGGGTGGTTGGGGAAGTGTGTTGAGCCATAATCTCTATTGGTGCAATTAAAATATTTCCAGAATGTTAATTCTTCGCTGGAAAAGTATTATTTCTATAAGTTTAGCTGTGGACACTCATGCATGGGGTGGTTGGGGAAGTGTGTTGAGCCATAATCTCTATTGGTGCAATTAAAATATTTCCAGAATGTTAATTCTTCGCTGGAAAAGTATTATTTCTATAAGTTTAGCTGTGGACACTCATGCATGGGGTGGTTGGGGAAGTGTGTTGAGCCATAATCTCTATTGGTGCAATTAAAATATTTCCAGAATGTTAATTCTTCGCTGGAAATGTATTATTTCTATAAGTTTAGCTGTGGACACTCATGCATGGGGTGGTTGGGGAAGTGTGTTGAGCCATAATCTCTATTGGTGCAATTAAAATATTTCCAGAATGTTAATTCTTCGCTGGAAAAGTATTATTTCTATAAGTTTAGCTGTGGACACTCATGCATGGGGTGGTTGGGGAAGTGTGTTGAGCCATAATCTCTATTGGTGCAATTAAAATGTTTCCAGAATGTTAATTCTTCGCTGGAAAAGTATTATTTCTATAAGTTTAGCTGTGGAAACTCATGCATGGGGGGGTTGGGGAAGTGTGTTGAGCCATAATCTCTATTGGTGCAATAATAATATTTCCAGAATGTTAATTCTTCACTGGAAATGTATTATTTCTATAAGTTTAGCTGTGGACACTCATGCATGGGGTGGTTGGGGAAGTGTGTTGAGCCATAATCTCTATTGGTGCAATTAAATTATTTCCAGAATGTTAATTCTTCGCTGGAAAAGTATTATTTCTATAAGTTTAGCTGTGGACACTCATGCATGGGGTGGTTGGGGAAGTGTGTTGAGCCATAATCTCTATTGGTGCAATTAAATTATTTCCAGAATGTTAATTCTTCGCTGGAAATGTATTATTTCTATAAGTTTAGCTGTGGAAACTCATGCACGGGGTGGTTGGGGAAGTGTGTTGAGCCATAATCTCTATTGGTACAATTAAAATATTTCCAGAATGTTAATTCTTCACTGGAAATGTATTATTTCTATAAGTTTAGCTGTGGAAACTCATGCACGGGGTGGTTGGGGAAGTGTGTTGAGCCATAATCTCTATTGGTGCAATTAAAATATTTCCAGAATGTTAATTCTTCGCTGGAAAAGTATTATTTCTATAAGTTTAGCTGTGGAAACTCATGCACGGGGTGGTTGGGGAAGTGTGTTGAGCCATAATCTCTATTGGTACAATTAAAATATTTCCAGAATGTTAATTCTTCACTGGAAATGTATTATTTCTATAAGTTTAGCTGTGGAAACTCATGCACGGGGTGGTTGGGGAAGTGTGTTGAGCCATAATCTCTATTGGTACAATTAAAATATTTCCAGAATGTTAATTCTTCACTGGAAATGTATTATTTCTATAAGTTTAGCTGTGGAAACTCATGCACGGGGTGGTTGGGGAAGTGTGTTGAGCCATAATCTCTATTGGTGCAATTAAAATATTTCCAGAATGTTAATTCTTCGCTGGAAAAGTATTATTTCTATAAGTTTAGCTGTGGAAACTCATGCACGGGGTGGTTGGGGAAGTGTGTTGAGCCATAATCTCTATTGGTACAATTAAAATATTTCCAGAATGTTAATTCTTCACTGGAAATGTATTATTTCTATAAGTTTAGCTGTGGAAACTCATGCACGGGGTGGTTGGGGAAGTGTGTTGAGCCATAATCTCTATTGGTGCAATTAAAATATTTCCAGAATGTTAATTCTTCGCTGGAAAAGTATTATTTCTATAAGTTTAGCTGTGGACACTCATGCATGGGGTGGTTGGGGAAGTGTGTTGAGCCATAATCTCTATTGGTGCAATCAAAATATTTCCAGAATGTTAATTCTTCACTGGAAATGTATTATTTCTATAAGTTTAGCTGTGGAAACTCATGCATGGGGTGGTTGGGGAACGAAGAAGAGTGAGCGCAATAACCATACGACTTATTATAATCAAAGTTTGACACTTTGTTATGGATGAAAACAATTTCACGTTTTCTTTATATATCATAGTCTAAAAGTAAAACACATAAAACACGATAGTATAGTTTGTTCTTTTTAAAAGACTATAAAGTGAACGCTACCCTTTTCAATTCTAGAAAATAGCCTACAATATACAATATCAGATGTATGAGCTCGAATTGTGAGAATTGATAACTAACCTTGCCCAAGCGGATATAAATGACATTCAAACATATCTCATTCATATAAAGCAGATCTGAATCAGTTCTTCTTTGTATTTACTTCACAGGAAGTGAATCTGACTTTGAAATCCTTCTTCGGTCGAACACGGGTCGACGGGTGGGGTCGACTCATACTGACCATGTTATTTAGCACACGTTTTTCGAATATATCTATCATGCAGAAAGAACAAAAATAAACCAAACCCCGACCGGGCTAAACGGAAATGACAGTGAATTTTAATTAAGGGCAAAGCCGCTACACATATCAAAACAGTTTGTTGGGGTGCCTCGCGTTTGCAGTAAATTGAACAAGTAATCACAATTCAAAATGAGTAAAGTTTGCAAAGTTTGTTTATTTCCAATAGTTACAATTGCAATGTGTTGTTATATATTTATATGTCCCTATAAGCGTAACTAAGCCCCTATGAGCGGTGCTGTAAATGTTGATTGCATCTAGGCCACGATATAAGACTCATTATGTAGGGAAAGTCGGGATAGTAAAGCGAAAACGAATTTCCATTTTCGCACACATATTTCCCCTAATATGAAGGAAAATATGGATAAAACCGTTGAAATAAAACTTTGTATCGGAAAATGTTTAAAACGTGTGTTTGAATAGTTTTGGGTGCCAATGATAATGCACGGCGCTTTTACTCTATAATAATTGAAACAGAGTCATTAAAATAAGCAACACCTCCCCTATTTTAATCTGTCGAAGTAATGACGCCACATAATTGTAAACAATATGTTTTGTTAAAAAGTAGGATTCAATCAATGGAATAAAATACAAATATTATTATGCATATATATATACTGTATTGTGCTTTAATTTGTAAAACATAAATCTTTGCCACCGTGCTTACAACAGCTATAGCTGAACAAAATGTAATGTAACTATAAATGATAATATTTGGGCTTTATACGTCTCATAGTTTGTCAATAATGCTATACTCTAGCTAGACAACTACGAAGACCAAAAACACAATATGACATCCATCTCCAAACCAGGATTCGAACTTGGAACGCAGAGACCGCGGTTTACTAGACTACGCCTACTTATTATGTAGTCATAGATATATCTTCACAAATTACTTATAAATGGGTATATAAGGGTTTCTAATCACAACTAATTACCCGTCTATTATCTCCTAGTTGTCAGGTTTATGGGAAGTGAGTCACGTGATGGGAGAACCCCGGGTGAAGCGGTGGGAATATTTCCCACAGCCTGGTTGCGTCACCACTGAACTGTGCCCGGTATGGTGATATTGGCTACCCACTCAGTTGCGAGAACTGGTTTTTAGTTAACAAAATAGGAAATCTTAATTGCAAAATTAAAAGTCGTTGGGTATTTGGTATCTGAATACAGAAGTTGTTCTGAATCGGCCTTGTTGATTCTGGCATTTGTCCGCAGGTGTTCGCACTGTCCAATCACTGATTCATATGTTTCATATTTTAAATATCGATCTTTGATTGGTTATCGCTCACTCGTCGATGGTGTTCGGAGCCAACAGGATTGGTTAAGTCGCTTTAAATTAAAGTCCCCCACTGAAAATCAGTTTCGCTACTGAGTGGGTAGACTCTAAATGTGAATTTATTTATGTATTTATTTAAATGTGCCACACGAAGCAAATTTCATCATCTTAAATATCCATAAAAATAAAATTACAGAAAGTGGAACTAAAAGGTCTTGTCAGACGTACAAAACTAATTTAAATTATTGTTTGGCGGCGGATTACTCTCGATATTACTTCGTAAAGACAATGTATATTGTAGTTTGTAGCTACTTCTAGAAGCAACAACAAAGAGTAAAATTTGTATATAGCTCAAACTCACCTTTGTTGTTACTACAAAGCTTATGATTGGTTTTTATGTCAGGAATTTTATATCCGCTGGTAAAAAACACATATTTGTACCGGAAGATAAAACAATGTGTACAGCAACAACTATTGCAGCTATACATTGCTTTCCAAGGTTCGTAGTATCAATTGAAAGGTGATGTTAAAACTAGACACAGCATTTCAACCTTATTCACTATATACAATATTCACTATATACACTATTCACTACATATTTCCAACCCTATTCACACTTTGTTGTGGCTTCCATTCCTTTGCTACAATACAAATCAATATCGAGAGTAAACCGCCACAAAAAGTATGTTTAATTAGGTTTTGGATATCTTACAAGACTTTCTTTAAGTTGTTACGCTATGTATATATGTTTATTTTTAATGGATATTTTAGAACATGAAATTTGTTAGGGTGGCACTTTAATAAGAAGGAGTCAAGTGAAGTGAATATACTCTGGTTCTCTTAGAAAACAATACTTTGTGTGACATTTCGTAATTTATGTTACCATAATTATTATTACGTAACATATGTTTATTTTGTATGGATATTTAAGAACATGAAATTTGTTAGGGTGGCACTTTAATAAGAAGGAATTAAGTAAAGTGAATATACTCAAATTCTCTTAGAAATCGATACTTTTTTTGACATAACGTAATTTGTTTAATGAGAGACAGCCAGCCACTGAAACTTACGAATTATCCCAAAATTTGTGCTAATTGTCACGCAGGTATGTTTAAATACCTGAAGGTATTTGTAATTGAGATTAATTAGAAGGAATCAAGTTAAATGAATATACTCAGGTTCTTTTACAAATCGGTACTTTGTGTGACATTACGTAATTTTCTAATGACAGACAGACATACCCTGAAACTAAGGTAATTACCTCAAAATCTGTGGTATGTCCCGCAGGTATGTTTATATACGCTGAAAGTAGATGTAATTGATATTAAGCTTCCATCGTAATGTGTCATAATGTCGTAATGTGTCGTAATGTGTTAACATAACATGGTGATGCGTTGCTCTTTGTGCAAGGAAGGCAGATGAAGGAAATTAATACTGTTGGTTTGTTTAAAATTAAATGTAGGGAGTGGATGGTGAAGAAAAAATAAATGTATGTAGGATGCCAAAATAGCTGTTAAGCTAATAAATAAAGTACATAACATTACATTACATTACATTACATTACATTACATTACATTACATTACATTACATTACATTACATTACATTACATTACATTACATTACATTACATTACATTACATTACATTACATTACACTACACTACACTACACTACACTACACTACACTACACTACACTACACTACATTACATTACATTACATTACATTACATTACATTACACTACACTACACTACACTACACTACACTACACTACACTACACTACACTACACTACACTACACTACACTACACTACACTACACTACACTACACTACACTACACTACATTACATTACATTACATTACATTGCATTGCATTACATTGCATTACATTACATTACATTACATTACATTACATTACATTACATTACATTACATTACATTACATTACATTACATTACATTACATTACATTACATTACATCAATGTCGAGCATTGTGTCATGTCATCGATTCTATGGCCAAGTTTGTCAATTATGTGTTCAATCAATGATTTAAGAACTCATCCATTTCTGTTGCTATTTTCAACCAAATGTCAACACTGCTTATAATCACATAGTTAATAAGTTAGTGATTCAGACATGATGGATTAGAAGTGGCCTACAGCTACAGGGAGGGCTATGCTAATTATCTATACACGGCAGCTTTGCAGGCTTTCCAGGCTTTAATCAATCATTAAAAATTGAAACAGATTGGAAAAAGCTGGCAGAAGCGAACACATGTCATATAGAATGTAAATATCCGACCGTAGTCAAAAGTTAGCTAAAAAGCTCACATAATGCAAATACATCACAATTAAAGATGATGTATATGATTTTAAATCAGACTAGAATTTAATTTCGTTTCAAATGTAAGATGGGTAGAGTTTCATTTTTTTTTTTATAATCCCGTATTTCTATTACATTCTGATACGTTTTTTAATCACGACATTTTCCATGTTTAAAACGGCTATAGCCATTATTTCCTCTTTGCTGCCAGTCTTTTTAGGGTGCGGGAGACCCCCCCCTCACCCCCCCCCCCCCCCCCCCCAGGTTGATCGAGGGATTTTAAATAGTATTATCCGCGCACAATGTGTACGGGACAAGAGAGAAGAATTTATTTCAATCCTATATATCCTGGGCAAATCCTGGGTTATCTGTAGCAAATCTAGGTCAGTTGTATCTACTATTTTTTTGTATCTGCCACTTTCAATTCTATTATATATTTTAGTATTCATTTGTGCCTAAAAATGTCCAACTAAATGATCCCTCCGTTCATTAAATGTTCCGTAGTACTCTTTCTTATTTAGCTCTCGTTAAATTGCTCTCATTCAAGCTTATTGAATCAAATTAATTTCAGGACTGCATGAACTGATTTTATCTTAATTTAAACTGAACAATTTGTCAGCGACAATGTCTCAACTTAGAGAATTATTGTCTTTCATCGGCTACCTGAACAGTAGCAGCATCTGGTTTAACTGCTCGGTAATGCGTTGAGACACGTAGTTGGGTTTAGTAACTGCAACATAACTTGCTGTTCTGACAGGGCTAAAGTTGGGCTCAACACCTCTTGTGGCCGTAGAGTGACGGGTTGAATGTAACGAGGGAGGGTTCAACTTAATTACACCCTTGGATGCGTTACTGCATCACACTTGTCTGGGCATTAGTAGGCAGCATTCTAAACAATTAACTATTTCATTGTTTTTCTGAAACAAATAATTTTCCCTGCGCAATAGCAATAAATTAGGCAATAGAGAGATATAGAATAGAGAGCAATAGGCCATAGAGATCCCTCTATTATGTCTATGCGCCTCAGCGCCACGCCATAGAGATCCTTCTATTATGTCTATGCGCCACAGCGCCACGCCATAGAGATCCTTCTATTATGTCTATGCGCCACAGCGCCACGCCATAGATATCCTTCTATTATCTCTATGCGCCACAGCGCCACGCCATAGAGATCCTTCTATTATCTCTATGCGCCACAGCGCCACGCCGCCTGGCAGTTGGCAACACTCACGCCAACTTTCAAGGCGACGAGGGAAACATTTTTGTGAAAACAATTGTAATTGAAACCCACGCAGCATCTGTTCTGTTTTGGGACAAGACAAACAAGCGGATGAAGCTAACCTAACCTGCTTGCTCGCTACATTTCGGCGTATGTCTTGTTCTAACCCTGCTCTCTGGCACAACACGCAACAATCGTTTCCTGTGACATAATTGAGATACATGTTATTTAAGATTATTGAGAAACGTATATTATTTGATTTATGAATCATGTTGTAAATCAGTTCTAAGTGTTCGCTTCTAATCATTTGTGACTCTATTATTCAGCAGGTTAGAGAACACAACTACACACAAACAATTTACAGTATGAACATCGGAAAACGAACATTCTTCGATAAGTTTTCTTTACATGATTAGTATTTTATCAAAACGCTCAAATTATGTTAATATTTATTTCATTAAAATAACCTCTCCTAATTCAAACTAATTATTCCATTGTTACGTCAAGTAAAAGAAGTCCGTTATATATATAGTATACGAAATTAAACGCTGCGTATATTATCTAGTTATTTCCAGGCAATTACCTTGAAAAAGTGAGGAACTCCGTATTCAATCAGTGCGCTACACTGCCGGATAGGAAATACGTTGAACAGAGTTCTAAAGAAGACAAAAGAAGGGGAGACATTATCGAGAATTGGCACAAAGGTTTTAATTACTTCGCATTGATCTGTTTTCTAGCTACAGTAAACTCAATTACCTCGCCGATGAATTAAATGCGTACGAACAGGAACTGACTAAATAATATAATATTGTAACGGTTCCGCTGTTTTAACGTCTGTTTCATATTGACTACCGAAAACTTCTTTCTTTATTTGACTTTTGAAACGATTGATATTTGAAAATTTGTTATACACATTTTCTTTTACTTTTTCCCGTGGACATTAACTTTAGTGAGTAAACTGAGTCAAACAAAAGCGACGAGCGAGCGACCAAGGGGGAAAATATTTCGACTGTTTGCTTTATTCGCGGCGTTGTCCTGTTCTCGCAGATCTGCCTTCTGATTGGTGCAGAAACTGTTCGCTGCAAGAAAATAAATATTGCTTTATGGAGAAAAGAAATAAAAACGATGGCATCCCCTACATAATGTAATGTTCTATTAACTTAATGGGTGCTTCCAAGTTACATAATAGTGTTTGTATTTTAAATTAATTGTCGATTTTTCTTTTATCCTGTGATTGGGAAACGTATTTTCAATAGTTAAATATATGATTTAAAGAAACAAAATGATTATTGCAACTTAGAAACATCAGTAAACTATAGTGAATTCAATTCTGTAGGGAATGCCATTGTTCGCAATTCCGTGCAACAACTTAATAGCAATGTGAAGCAATTTCAGCGATAGTAATCACGGTTTGGCGGGGTTCGACATACGCTTAATTCGCGTTTCTAGAGTAGTAAACCATTGATTTATTAAATTAAAACATTTAATTTAGATTGAAATTGTTCAAAGAGAATAAGGAATTTCGCCTTCTATAGCGTTTCGGGATACGATTGTCTGGCCAGAAAACGAATTAACATTAACTCTCGTTGTGCCGGCATAACTATGAATGGTGGGGGGATATTTTAGGGATTCACCCCCCCCCCCCCCTTCCCCGAAACTACATCGAGGCTGATAGTTTTTATAAAAAGCGCACTCGTAGTAGAATTTTGGGGGATGCTAACTTCCTACAATATTTGTTTGGGCTCCACGCCCCAACAACTGCAATTGCGCCTTTGGTTGCTAGTCAGACCCCCTCCCCCCCCCCCCAGAACGAAATCCTGATCAAGCGACTGAAGTCGAATGACAACATTATTTTATCGAGATAATTGAATAATTGAACGTTTTCTAATCAATTTTTATTTTGTAAAAAGCAATAAAAATATGTTGTGTTCTAGAATAAGAGGTGTTATTCTATGGTCGTTACACAAAGCCCTCTCGCACTGTGGATACACTCATATTGTACGGGGGTCTTTGAGTCCTGTCCCTCAAAACAACTGTATTTCTGCATTATAAATAAATTAAAACACTGGTTTTGCCCAATTAGTATTTTTTCCTTTTTTCTATTCAAAAACAAAAGCATTAGATTTGTTATTAAGTTATCCCTTAACGTTAACCATACAGTTATTATTTGTAGCTTTGCAATTTTTAGCTGTAAGTCCGTTCCTTAATCTGGTTTAATATGAATTTGTAATTACTGGAAACGAGTAATTAATTATTAAAAGCAAACACAACAGTCCAATCTACGTTTTCAAAACTCGATAATACATTGTGACGCAGGTTTATTCATAATTACAGCATTTTAATTCCGTTACGTTGTTCACTGCTTTACATCCACTGGAATGAAAAATGTGTTAAATATTGTGTAGTTGTAGTATTGGCACCGGTTACATGGTCAGAATATGTACAATTAACGAGAGCAGAGAAATTCTATAAATTCGTCGGGTAGAACAGCTGTTTTACTCCTAACCCCCCCCCCCCGCACCCCTTTTAGTTAGTTTTATCATGAGGGTTACAGGTGAAGAAGTTATATAATATATTTTATATTTATTCTAATTATTATTATTACTAATTTGTATTACTATTGTTATTGTTGCTTGAGTCTCTATTATTGCAATCATGCGTTTCTAGACGATGAGGTGATAGGTGAAGATGAAGGACAATAATAACAATAACCCATAATTTACCCGGGACTCGAACCTACGTACGTCCCTAGGTGGCATTCGTCTAGGACCTACGCCCTAACCGTAAGAGCCACCGCAGAGGACTAACGAACGCACATACGGAGTGTTTCTATAATATTAAAGAACACACAAAATAAGCTTGTTTTTTTTACAAATATTAAAGAACACACAGAAGGAGTTGATTGACAAATATTAAACAACACAAGAATAGTTTTTGACAAATATTAAAGAACACGCAGAAGGAGTTTTTGACAAATATTAAAAAACAGACAGAAGGAGTTCTTTGACCAATATTAAAGAACATACAGAAGGAGTTCTGGACAAATATTAACACGCAGAAGGAGTTGATTAACAAATATTAAAGCACACAAGAATAGTTTTTGACAAATATTAAAGAACACGCAGAAGGAGTTTTTGACAAATATTAAAGAACACGCAGAAGGAGTTTTTGACCAATATTAAAGAACACGCAGAAGGAGTTTTTGACAAATGTTTACGCAAACAGTCCCGTTTAATGAGGTGGCCATGTCAACGAATGGACACATCGTGTTCAAGGCCAGTTGGCTGAACAATAAACAATATTGTCAGTGGTTTCTGTCAGAATGGCGATACGCGAGGGGGCGTTAGCGGATACAACGTTTTATATGTTATCTGTGGACCCATCACAGCCCACATGGCACGTATACATTTCACGACCTCGCACTGTTAACCAGGTCACGTGCTTATGATGCTACTTGGGTTCTACGCCTGATATTTTATGTCGCGAATTGTGAATGGCTGAATAAAAATCTAAGAAAAAAAACATATAAAGTACTCACTCCAGAATTCGTTTCGGTTAGGTAATGGACACTAGAACCTGGAACTTAGGAACTAAGGTGAGTGGTGACCAGACCAAAACCTGATGGACCAAGGCCACTACTATTTATTTATATTATTTATATTTATTAATATATTTTCTATGTACTTAATTTCTTTGTAAAGCAATCTGTAATTTAGAATTATTAAGATGTTAATCCATATTATCTCAAATTCTGTCCTCATATTTTTAGATCTTCATTGATAACATTGATAACATTGATTTTACGGTGTTTGATTGATTGATTGATTGGATCTTTATTGACAACGGGTCAGCGACCCACTAGTGCAGTACAATATAATAACAGCTTACAATGCTGCTTACAATGTTGTGCATTGTACTAAAATTGAAAATTGAAAATTTAGAGGACCGTGATAAATCCCATCTAGGGCCCTATAGATTATTTTGAAAGTGTCTAATGCTGCACCACTGTTTAATATTATTTTTTCGCCATCAAACTCAGCTTTATTCATTTTAAAGTTATCCTCTACGGTGGCTACGCTATTAAATTAGTTTAGTTTTCGTAACTGATGCGCTGTATAAACCACACATCCCCTATGCACGCACCAAACTTTACGATCATTGCAAGATGGTGCAATTTCCTGAATCTATTAAGGATATTGCCCACACTATTGAAGTGAACAACGCTGAAAGAAAAAAGAAAAGTTCGATGAAATATGTGGGAGACCCTCAACCTTCCACCAAGAGCTTTGAGACAAAGAATTCAGCAAGCCGTTAAAATAAACCGTAATGTCGAAGAAGACAAAATGCCACTTTTGTTTCTAGACTTACGTCTTCACTCTTTGCAATGTTTCTGTGGTGGTAAACACCAAATCCATTTGATCTCGGACTAGAATAGTTTCAAGACAAATGCATTTCAATTCTCTACTTGGATACACAGATAGAGTCCGACTATAAAGCGGTGGTCTCTGTGAATACAACGATCACGGAAGGAAATAGAATCAACACACACGATTTATTTTTGAACACAAATAAATAGAAAAACAAGATTCTCGCGAGGTTTTGTCCAGACATTTAGAATGTATAATTAAACTTTAAGGCTGTATGACCTCCTACTCTTTGTTACTAGCGATTTCTATATGTTAAAATTGCTTTGAATAATTCAAAATCAAAAAGTAAACCAAAACATGTAATTCTAGGGAGAAGGAGAACTTAATGCGTTTTCTTATTATTATTACAACGCTTATATTAGCTTGCCTTGTTTGTCTGGACGGAATCTTTGAATCGATATTCCACCTACTTCTAGATGTCCTATCAAGCTGAAATTTTTTACACAGACGTATTCTTGATGACAATACATGAATCAACTGTCATATTAACAAAATTGTCAATTAATTCATCATAATTAATTAATGTTTTATATGGGAATCAATGTTTAATGTGTGATATTCGATATAAATTCGATTGCAAGATTCTTTAAGACTAAAAAGTATAAAATAATATTACATGAAAAAAATATTTTTTTAAAAAACAACGCTTATATTTAAATGCACTAAAAAGTAAAAAATAAATTTTTGACCAACAAATGTTTGCCTCACTCGGAAAATAAAAGCGTTGGGCGCTTTCGGTATTGACATAGATTGCAGTATTCTGCTGTTTATGCAGGGAAAGCGCCCAACGCTTCTATTTTCCGAGTGAGGCAAAAATTTGTCGGGCGAAAATTTATTTTTTACTTTTTAGTGCATTTAAATATAAGCGTTGTTTTTAAAAAAAAAAAAATTTCATGTAATATTTTATTGTTTCTCTGTTCTAAAATAAATATTAACGTTTTTCTCACAGCCTTCTCGACGGGTCAATCTGCGGATTGAACCGACGTTCGAGAAGGCTGTGGTTTTTCTAATTAACTTATTTGATTGCGAAAGGTGTGTTGCATGAAATAATACATTACAACAGTTAAATGAGTTCATTTGAAACTGAGATAACCAGCTAGGAAACGACATGTTTTGATTTATGAAAAACACACAGCGTATGTTAAAAAAACAATTTTTTAAACAGAAACAAAATAATTAAAATTATCATCAAGATTGTTTATCCGCATGTATACGCGCTTTGCTCTCAACGCTGGCAACGCGTAGCTGTAAACGAACCATAAACCATTGAGTTATCCTGCTGGCTGTTTTCAGAATAATACGAACTTCCGGCTAAATTCTTTCGATGAATTGAGTTTTCGAACTAGCTTGGCCAGATGTACAAGGTTCAATAAAAATAAATAAACAATCCTAGTTGATTACAGCATCACGTGATATATTATAAGTGGTAACATGAATGTCACCTTGGTTGTTTTATTTTGTACGTTTTATGAACTATTAACATAACCCAAGACACGAAACCCTTTGAATGTTAATGTATTGTTATACACTACAATAATTATAGTGGGATAATAGGGAATAATAAGGGGTAATAGGGATGCGGTATGATTCAAAAATTAAAATCGATAATCGAAATAGAAAAAAATCGTCACGATTAGTTTTATTTATGAAAAATTGCGATAAAATAGTAGTTTTTTTAGCGCAACTGCTGCTAGTTTTACTGGATGTCAATACTAAGCGGGTCGTAACTTGATTGGGCGCGGGTTGGCCGTAGAACCATTAGCCAATGATACTACGGTCTGGTGGTCGAGCCCGGTCGATCTTACGGAATGCAGTCTAGGTATGCGCCGTACTAGCCGTAAAACTTAAAACTGATAAGTGATCGATAGAAAAATCGCGATTTCGCAGATGCAAATAAATTGTACGATAATCGCGAATTGAATACTACATCAGGATTCGAATCGATTCACGATAATCGGCTGCATTCCTCTATTATTGTGTAGTGGAGACAATAACAAAAACACGTGTCCTCCCGCAGCTCCCGAATAAAACATACCTTTCTAGGGTTATGCTATTGCCTTTGCTATTGCTTTCATCCTAGGCTTTTGATTAAAGCAGAGTTTTTCAAAAAACAAACAATACTCATATAATTCATAGGTTGCACGTACGTCACGTCTTTGCGCGTGGCGGCCACATTTGTGATCAAACTTTGACGTTGTCATGGAGAATCAATTGAAGGGAGCCTGTTTTTTAAATAAAATTGATACGTGGGGTAATTGTTCATTTGTTTATTACATACGTTTACTACTTAAATTCTAAATTAGTCTTATTTATTAAATTTTAATAGTATTTGCAAATGATCTAGGATAGACCCACATCAATTGTGTCGCAATCATGGCCGCTGTGACGTCACGTGGGAACTACAAACCGTTATTGTGCCATAAACAAACAAACAAACAAACAAACAACAGACACCGATATCAATTCAATTACAGTTCCCTACGACGTTGGTAGCTGCATCAATATGCGTCACCCTTGGGTCTTATGTTATACACGAAGTCAATAGTTCTTCATCAGGTAAGGCCTACTTCTACTCCTGTCACTCGAATCAAACTGCTAGAACGTATTAAAAAAAAATGTTGTGACTTTTAGTTCATGGCGAGTATGTCTCGGACTGGGAATATCGGTGTAACATTTTACTCGTCATTTTCATAACAACTTTCACTACCGGTAACTAGATGCATATTTTGCACTGATCTTGGCCCAGTTCCAGCCTATCGTAATAATAATTAGTACTCGGCAAAAAGCTCAACGCGAGCCGTAATGTGGTTTGTGTGACGACCTTAGTTTTTGTTTTAATCATCTCGTTAATTATTGTTGCAGCTAAATATTATCTCTGCTGGAATCTGTTAAACATTGCTCTAGTCCGAAATAGCAACTCATTGTTGCAAACCTTTATCCTGAAGCCATCTTTCGTGTTTCGTCATGATTTACAAAGGAGGACAGTAAATATACAACTATACAACACATGAGGAAAAAATAACAATACAACAAATAAATATACTTGAAGTTAATGTAGCCTATATTCTACAACTTCTCTACAAATCTATATGAATGCAAGATAAATGCTTTTGACAAAGCCATTGTGAAAATCAAGACACACAATTTTTTATTCATAATCTTACGTTTTTATTACCCAGTGAATGTTAACCTTTTCCTACTATCTTCACGCATAAAGACTTTCACGAACGACAGTAAGTTATTCCTCGAATTTGTATTTTTTTTTTGCGCTTTGCTTAGTGCTTTGCCATAGTAACACCACTTATTTGTTTGGTAAATACTCCATTGGGTTTGTTTTTTGTTTTAGAAACCTATCTATTTATTTGGGGCTTTTAGTTTCCATGTATTTTGCTTGTACCATTATTGAACGTTCTGTCTTGTATTGTTCTGCGCTCTCCAAACTGTTTTCTATTTATTTTTGAAGTGCTAGTGATTTATTGTTAAGGTTGCACTTAGCCCATCCTGAAGAGCAGCAGGTCTTTAAACAATATTATCTTTGTCCACTTAAACATTTACTGTGGTCCACTAAATAAATACATAATAGCACTACCTCGCTTTACGTTGTGAGGTAAAATGAATTAATGAACAAAACAATGACTATCGTGCATATTAATGTACAAATGCTCTTATAATGAAATCATATTCAGTAAGGAGGGTTATCGAATGTGTTACTGTTACCAATATAACTCGCGTTCCATTTTAAAATAATATGAGCTTATTATGCGAGCTCATGAACGAGGGAAAGCCAGTCAAGTTTTACTTAACTTTACGTCACTCAGCGGAAAAGTGGTGCAAATTTCATTCAAAATTACCGGTTTTCAATCTTTTGTCTACGACAGCAATCGCACTTGCGTTGTATAATAATAATAATAATAATTTTTCGTTGGAATACCTGTTATAGGGTGCACACCAGCTTTACCTGATGTGCCCCTCTTCAGGTGACTAACTAGGTTATTAGGGTGTTTGGATAGTGGGAAGGAATGTGCGAGTGCTATTAGTAGGACTCAATCCCAGCATTCGCCTTTACGACTGAGGAAAACCTCGGAAAAAACCTTCAGTCAGGACTGCCGGTGGCCGGAATCGAACCGGCGACCTCCCGAATTAGAGTCTCGTGTCTTACCGCTGAGCCACCTCAATCGGTGCGTTGTATAAGGAATAGTATTTCTAAATGAAATGAACGAGACGTGGGTTTCATCTGAACACGATCGGAAGCCAAATAACGTTCCAGATATTCGCCAACATTTATTTACGGACTCATCCGGTTTGGCCCAAACCGTTTGGGAAATGATGCGATTGATAATGCCAAGTTCTCCGCACCAACATTGCCAATACATTAACCACGTTGTTTGTTGTGTAAACCGTATCCTTCATAATCTTGATCGTCAAGGTTTTATCACCATCTTCGTCTTTCTTTTCAATACTTTTTCCTTCTTCTAGTTACTTTCTTCGTAAAATAAATAAATAAATTCACATTTAGAGTCTACCCACTCAGTAACTAAACTGATTTGCAGTGGGGGACTTTAATTTAAAGTGACTAAACCAACCCTGTAGGCTTTGAACACCATCGACGAGTGAGCGATAACCAATCAAAGATCGATATTTCAAATACGAAACATATGAATCAGTGATTGGATAGTGCGAACATCTGCGGACAAATGCCAGAATCAACAAGGCCGACTCAAAACAACTTTGAATGTATTGAGTGCTTCGTTGCTAGAACGGCTCATTACACTTTTACACATTACATTGCATTTCATTACTATTACACATTATATTAGCTTTTACACCCATGTCCCGTTATGTGGTGTACATACTACATATTATTCCAAGTTAAAACTTACATACATTTCCGGATAACAATACCGATTGCGACATTATGATTTATTTATGCAACAACTGATTTCACGACTTCCGGATTGCGGTGGCGATCCCGATACCAATAATTGTGTAGTGCTTTACAATGAGATGTGATAATGAAACTTATGGCGATATCGCTGATTAGATAGTGGCTATGCGACCTTGTGAAATATCGTGTGTTCGGACTTGAAACTGCGGCAATAGTCGACACTTCGGGTAAAAGGATTTCTGGGACGAACATTTTTGTTTTTCAACGTTTTTTCGATAAAATGTACCACCTTCGGTCATAGAATAGCGTTATGCTCTCAGCTGAAACCTCTCCAGTGACGATGGCCTTCCTTTTAGGGGGCGAGAGCCCTATTGTGTAGCTGTCTGCAGTCCATGCACTGACTATTGTTGCTTCACTCGGGGTAGATTGGCCCATTTTTATCAAATTGTCGACAGGAATAAGTGTTATGTCCGTTCAGGTCTTAGTTAGGATGACTTTTTATTCGTTTTCATGTGTGAAAATTGAATTGAATTTTTCTTTTAAAAATAAGTATCTATTTATTTTGTCTGTATTTTCTTGTAAATGTTTTTTTGTTATTGAAAAATCCATATAAGTGTTTGGCTCACATAATATTGTGTCGATCGCTATATATGCTAAGCATTTTCGTTAATAATAATTGTATTTAATGTGGGCGTTTTATATATTTATTATTTAGGATAACCAGAGTTGAGATGATCAAATTTTTAGACTCAAAAGTAGGATTTTCGTTTGAATGGTTATTTGCAGATACCGCATTGAAAATAATTTTGGCAAACCTTAAACCCCGTCTTATATTTTCTGTAAACCTGTGTTTAAATGGCGTAGTAATGGGGTAGCACAAGGGTAACATAAAAATTATCAATCATCGAATGATAGTCTTCATTTTAGATCAATATTATCGAAAAATGAACTATACGAAATACACTCATGACGTGGCAAAAAGCATATAAATACAATTCGATAACTCGATCAATTCTGTTATTGATTATCGATTTCTTTATACTTTCGATTATCGTGCGCATCCCTCGTAGTTATATAACCACAAATACATACTTAACAATGCAAGTATTCCCACTGTAGTTGTTCTCTTTTTCTCCCTATCCTCCCTCCACCCCCTCTCTTTCTCTCGCGACATGGGTTTCATCCATCTTAGGGATCTCATTAAAATTCAAAGTACTCCCTAAATTAAACTAAAATTTCAAAT
Organism: Isoperla grammatica; assembly: GCA_945910005.1. Lineage (NCBI taxonomy): Eukaryota > Metazoa > Arthropoda > Insecta > Plecoptera > Perlodidae > Isoperla > Isoperla grammatica. The sequence goes on from OX246739.1 coordinate 74,999,072, forward strand.
ACAATTCAAGAGGGTTCTCAAAAATAAACACATTTCTAAAATGTCACGACTGTATTTTATATTAAGTTACTCCAGTAAGAGCCAGATATTCCGTCTAGACAACCCAGTAGACTACACAACGTAGAAAGTAGATCCTGCCTTAATGTTGACTGCAGACAAAGTACTTTACTTTTATGAATAATGAGCAGACACATTAATTAAACAACTCGGGCTGAATTCTCGTGTTCATGTGCGCGAATGAGCCGAGAGAATAGTTTTTGGACCAATTGGAAGTCTGGGATCCCTTACGAACGAACAGGAGAAAGAAGCAAATGAAGCGATCTGTATACCAACTATTTGGTTGCTCGCTCGTTGCATCATTTGACGCATTTTATACACTAGATCCACTTCATGACGAGGCAAAGAAAATAATGGATTTAGCCGTTTATTAAACCCATTCAATTGTTAATCAATTGTAAATATGGGACGAAGTATCGATCGGAAACATGAAAACGAGACGAAATTCTTGATAGTTTTGTGTGCTTGATAAAATTATAGGTCAAAGTTTGTTAATTACAAATTCAAAAGTTCTTAACAATCTACGTGGCCCAGCCTTTATCGATTTGTTGGCTTTATAGTTCCATTCCCAATCAGATCAGTTTATGAGTTAACTGAATACGCAATACTTTCTTTCATAAGTTACAAACTAGTTTTCTTTCCGTTGCAAAATGTTAGGTAATTGTAGAATGTAAAGATGGCACAAATGACATTTTCTGGGACTGGTTTTCTCTCTTTGTACTTTCTTGCAGTTATTGCAACATTGTGCCAGTGCCAGGTATACTAAACATATGAAAGTAATTCGTTTTCACTAGCCTGTGTTTTATAGATGTGTATATACTAACAGGTTGCAAGAGCTGTAAAGTTTATGTCACGTATAACATTATTCCAGGGTAAATGTGAAAAGGGTTGTATTTGACTTACAATGTTATTCTGGCCAGTGGCCAATACGGTTGAGCTAGAACATTCCAATCAAACTTCAAAGAATACCGTTCTGTGTCTCAATCGTTTGCGGTTACATCAATCGACCTTCCACAACATTAGAGAGAAATGTAACTGAAACATGTTGGGGGCTATAAAAGCTCTTACAGAAATACTAGCTGATGATTGATTTACCGAAAAGAGTGCTTCCCATTATTTCTATACGCATTAATACGAGAGTGTTTTCTCATACTTACAAATTGGAGGATATCATTTGACGCATAGAGAAAAACTAGCCCTTGAAATACAACCGCAGCGGAAGCTTGATCTATGTAATTAGAAGAACGTCATTGAAACGTTTTTTGTACAAAACTGACAATACCACTTTCGATATTTTTATTTTACGCTTTCAAGACTTAATTGTGTCTGGTGCTTCATCGCTATTTTCATTACTCTTGTACGTTCATCAATCTTTTTAGTACAATGTTGACATTCCCGCGTTTGCCAAGCTTTTCAGTTATCTATTTGTAATGGTTTAGTTATCTTGTGGTTCTGTTAGCATGTCATGTTGTGTTAGCAGCAACAATAGCAGCAACTGAACTAGCAGCATAGCAGCACAGCTAAGCAACTATCAATTAGTGCACTTCTAACACAATAGTATAGTTTTAAAAAATCTACTTGTATTACAGTACAGAGGATATTAGTCTACCTATATCTTCTTTCTCTTGTCGCCATATTACATCACCTTCATATCACGCGACCTTGCAATACTCAATTATTAGTTGAGCAAAAAGAAACACTTGTGCATGCAGTTGGCCAGTGATGAATTAGGCTTCAAAACCACTCCACATACATCAATTATATCACATTTAATATCTCTCTACACGCACGGCCTGCTAAGCATCTAGTTGACCTCAGCCGGTGAGGGAATGACTGATCCGAAACACTTCGGAACGTGGTAAGTGTCATTGGAAGTCAGCATTATTATATTATACAGTCACCAAGCAGTCAAGCAGTTTTTGTAGAGGTAGTATCTAGACTAATAAACTAAATGGTAGTATCCAACTTAAAAACTGATTGAACTGGAAAATAAATACAACTATATAATATAAAAGGAAGCAATAGTACCACTGAACACATTGACCCATATTAAAAAGGTCATTAGTTGCCAATTAAAAATAATATTTCCGTGCCAACTTCACTAATACATCAGTTATTTTTAAATAGCTAAAAATACCACTCAAAATAAAAATGATCACCAATTTAATTAATATATGTGAAGTAATGTGACGAAATCAGTTGTGTGTACAATAAATTAAAATAAATTAAATGAAACACTATTTTCAATTCTAGAACATCGTGAATCACTGTTTAGAGGATTGAATATTTATATATATACAGAAATCTTCACACGCAAATCACAATCTTCCTCGGTAGGAGTGTAGATAAAGTAGTTCCACAGTAACCTTGTGGATGTGACGTCATATACGTGTGAGGTTTGGCCAACCAAATGTCAGCATGTCAGGAGCCACCCGCTGATTGGCTCCGACTCCCTCATCTATGACGTCAGCAAGGTTGCTGTGGTAGGGATGAAGCCACAAACAACACCACTGCATGAGTGAAGGAGCCCGGAGCCGCCACTGTTATTATCCGAGGTCCCTCGTTGGTCGGGTCGGGTCGGGTCTTGTTTACAATCGGCCGCGCGAACACCTGTGGCTCAATCTGATGGAGTAGTGTGGAGAGAGCGGTATTGAGCTGGGCAACACGATGTTCTAAAACAAGAGACACTTTCTGGCCGAGAAGGAGATGCGTGACATGTCTGAACGCAATGACAGTACGTCTAGCTCGTTGTCTAATAACACCTGTGGCTCAATCTGATGGAGTAGTATGGAGGTAGCGGTATTTAGCTGGGCTACACGATGTTCTAAAACAAGAGACACAGAAGGAGATACAACAAAACAAACAAAACATTTTTATCAAAATGCATGTTCGATACAAAATACAGCATACCTTTAGCTCAGATATTTTAGGTATAAAATACAAATATATTTCAAATATGCGTATTATTAACGTTGATGCATTTTGGTTTTAAACCTAGCCTGCGGAATTCCCGAATTTGGTCTGTTAAAATTGCGTTTAAATGTGTTTAAACTGTCCCAATTTTAAATAAAAATATGTAATTCTGTAGAGAATGTAGTGCTCTTTCTTATGAATGTTTCTTTGTTCCAATCAATGTTTCCGCTTTTCGGATGTTCTTAATTACATTTTGAAATGTGATGTTGCTGGACACCTTTCACGCCCATCTGCAACATCTGCAAAACGTAAATATTTATTGGAATAAAATCTAAAGAGCATAACATTCGCTATAGGATGGCATTTTGATTTTCTTCAGGACAATTTAATTTAAACCCATTTGAAATCAAATTTAACAGACCTAATTAAGTCGGGTGTTTCGGAAGGTAGGTGTACATACAGCTTTAAAAACAATGACATCAAAAACTCGAAAGTCCCATGATTTTAAAGAATACATTGAAAGCACTCTGTCTCTAGCATTGCTTTATACTAGCTAGATTCAATGCGAGGAAATGTATGTATCCAATTTAAACGTAAGGATGCAAAGAGTCTTGCAAATGGAACATACAAACTACGGAACGATTTGATATACAACCCCTCGGATAGAAAATCCGATGTATATAGTTGAAAGACAACTTTTCCTTCAAGAAGCTCAAATCTGTTTGAAAATACCAATCGATTTATTCAAGCCTTCTTGACAAAGCATTCTTCTCACGAATGTCTAGACTAGATATCTCAAGGGCTGAATATATACATTCTAGGATCTATTCATTCAAACGGTTGTCAAAGAGAAGACATTCCTTCTAAGCTCTGTTCACAGCCATGTATATTATAGAGTTCCTTCAAAACTATCAGAAAGTCTTAATTATTTTCATGATAAAACAACTAAAGAAAGGGAATCTGCAACTGACGTCACAGCCAAACTACAACAATGGAAACTGATAGTCAACACGCTGTCAAAATAATAGCTTTGCAATTAATTATAAGGGGATAACAATTAGTTTTAACGATAGTAACTGCTCACCAGTTAAAATTTATGTTCAATGATGAACAACAACGATCTGAAAGTTTGTAAACGTTTTGAACGTTTGTTTTTTCCACCTTCAGAACATTTTATTTTTTGACGGCTTGTTCAATCAATTTGTTTCGTTGTTGTGTTTTGATGTTGAAGTAATACATCATGTGCGTAAAAGAAACATCCGTATTAAAAATAATTGTAAAAATATTGCTAATTGCATTGAAGTAGTTATTTCGGCGATTCTGTGTTCGAAAACAGCTTTCGACAATTGCTTATTTCAGTATATTTTTATTCGAGAACCAGTCTTGAGGGTGGATTTATTGTGAAATCCAGAATTAAAACCCAACCCTGACTGGGAATCGACCCCAGGCCTCCCACTTGCCGGGTGGGGCGTATTGACCTCTAGACCACCGGACCGGCAATTCAATGCATGTCTGGATATCGTGCATCGTAACATCTGTGACATGGTGGGTAATACTAACTAATCTGTTACATGTTATATCAGAATGCACAATATCCGGTCCCGGTGGTCAAGGGGTCAGGGAGGCCACGTGACAAGTGGGAGGTCTGGGTTCCATTCCCGGTCTGGTTTGGTTTCTAATTCTGGATATCACAATAATAGTTTAGTTCTGAAGTGAATGTGTCTTTGTTGAAGGTGAATCAAGTCAACTTTACGCGTAGGCCTATCTGTAGATCATATTAAGTACGACAAAAGTTGCTCAATTTGCGAGAACCTAATCAGGTTCTGTTTGATAATTTCACTCCCAACACGTGCAAAACTGGAAATAATTCGTTCAAGGCTGTCCTCGCTAATGATGACGATTGGGTTTACGTTTCATATTTTGGCAACGATGATAATCGAGATGATGAGTGGATGGTGACGTCACATGACATCCCCGCTCAAGCCAGGCTTCAAACCTGCAGGCTGGGAATGAACTCCATGTGGCTTTCTTTCACCCACTCATAGTCTCGATTAGCCTCGTTGTCAACATATGATCGTAAAGCCTAAATCTCATCATCTCATGTCTGATGTAGACTATAAATAAATGATCCTAAAACGATACAAGGGTCAATGCATAGTCGTTCCTCACGTGCTCCTCAACTCAGTCGTTCCTCAAGACTCGCCCAACCATCAATCACAGAGCAGCATTGACGTGTGGACTGCTCTGTGATTGGTGGTTGGGTGAGTCTGAGGAAAGGCTGAGGTGAGGAGCACGTGAGGAACGACTATCCATTTGACACTTAGTTTAGAACGTGCTGAGTTGCTCAAAAGAACCGTTACACAGCGCTGGTTTACCCCGAGCAGAAGTACCTCTCGTAAACCAACACTTGGTACGATAGTTATTCGGTATACCAGTACACCCGAGTACTCCAGCATTCAAACAAACACTACGTGCTATACCACGAAGAAATATTGATTACACATTGAAATTTGTAACTACAATAAAGCTCGATGTTTTGTCTACAAATTAATAAAGATTTCTAGCAAGGTTTAATTTAATGAATTAAAATGTAATACTTACAATTGATACGACTTTTTTGTAGTATTGCGTGTTATAATGTTGAAATGTATGGAACATACATGAACATGAATGTATATGTTCACATAGACAGACAGACAAAAAGAGAAGCAGCTGATGTATAATCTAGTAAATGAAGGAAACTATCGGGCAACCACTATATCCACATGAATGTGCTGTGAGCTATCAAGGGGTTGAATTATGTAGCTTGAAACAGATAAGCTTCGTGTGCCGTCAACTACCATCATTCTTAACGCTGTGACCTGGGATATAGGGCATATTTATCCTGCTCATAGTTGACCCATTTCCTTGGTATTCCAAGCAAACAATCACCACTTCAATGCTGTTTTAAAGAGAATAGGACAATTATGTAAATGTGATACAAATCATATTTACAGAACAACTGATATTAAATTCACTGTGTATGTTATTCTCAAGAAACGTGTTACTAGTTCAGATATTTGAAAAAAGGAAAACCTTACATATTAATGATGTTTGTGTAGCTTACTCATTCGTGGTGTTGCCAATTATTGAAATCTCAAAACGAAACTAAATTAAATTATTTTTCTTAGAAAAATAAGAATATTTTTGTGACCAGCAATATTCCATTTTGACTGAAAAAACATATCAAAACTATTTAATTGCGTAATTTTAAGAAATACTTTCGTTTTGTTTTATCAATTATTTCATAGGCAATATTTTTCAAAGTAGCGTCCTGAAAATTACAAATTTAAGTGAGGGCTTCCCTTACTTCCCTTAATAGGAATTGGGTTGAGGGGGGGGGGGGGGGGGGTGTAGCCCTCTGCTTCTGTACGCCATTGAATATATCTGAAAGAGTGTTTATCGGTTGTGCCATGTCCGACATCTTGAAATGTAGACCATAATTGTAACGTTTTGTCGATCAATATTCACGACTTTTTTTAGAAGTTAGAAATAAACACAAACGTGAAACTGACATAGTTTCTAACCGTGTTGAGATCGTTAACTGCGATAGTGATATATTATAATGTCGATAAACATTTGATAGAGAAGTCAATTGGTTACATCTTCAATAGTTCATAAGTCCTTCTTGAGTTGTCTTGTTTCTTGTTAGTTGGTCAAACTCGCAGACAACCCTCTGTATTCATGTAAACTGTAACTCCGATCTTCTTATTCCAATTACCAACCCACGACATCGAACTATCAATATACATAATGTTGTACTCACGTTTTGCGCGATCTTGACGTTTTCCTTATAATACTAAAATACTCGCACATATTACACATATTACATGATACAATGTTCATTGCTTGCATTATTTCACTTTTTTATACTGAAAGTTAAAACTTAAGTAAACATAATGCAATCACGAATAACATTAACCACAATAATGTAGGACTGCCAAGTAGAGGAATGGAATAGATTCACCATCCGACTGTTTACATTGCGGCAGTATTTTATTTTATCGTGAGTCGGTTAGGCTAATTACATATCACGTTACATATCATGAAGAACGCACATGTCTTTATTTCTTCATTTGTTTTTTTTTGGTTTATAAGTACATTGTATTCATCTTATCTATTATCATATCTATTATTTATACTTGTTTTAAATGGCCACACCTCAGGAGATTTATTTCCTTTCGTGGCCACAAAACCAATGTATTCTTAATTCATATAATTAATAAATATTTTTATTGTTATTCTATACCTATGTAAACGTCTAGTCGCATCTATAAAGTATTCTTATACTTGGGCCTGTTCCAACTTGACATTTGTAGTCGACTAGCCTCCCTAGCAGACTAACACAACAATTAGTAACAATTAATTACAACAATTTGTTAATTGTTGTTTCAGTCAGCGAAGTAGGCGAAGCAGACCAGAATAGAGAGGTTGGAACATGCCCAAGTTACTAACTATAGTGCAAAAGTTCTACTTCTAAAATTGTTGTAAACGCTCTAAGTTCAAAGTGGAACTATATTCTGACATAATAATTAGATTATTTACGTGTTGAAAAGAATACAACATTTTTATATAGAGGACTCAAAACTTACATAGATAGCGCTGCTAAGCAACCTCCTTTCAGCGCCATTGATGAATAATAACAATAAAACAACAATGAAAAATGACAGCTAAGCCACTCCTAATAGAAGTTTATTTTCTTGCCACCAGAATGCATCTAGTCTATTTTGAGTGCTCTATAACACAATTGGCATATTTAAAAAGGGGAAACATGTCAAAGCGACTTGAAAGATTATAATCAATCAAGGTTGGTTGTGCCAATGTAGAACTCATATTTGCTTTATAATAACTGCTTGTTCTCGTATGTGGCTAAGAGGCTCGACTACACCATTGGAGGTGGTGAAGTTGACAGTCGAAAACTCGAAATTAACTCTTGGCTCGGTTCAACCCGGCAGTTTGTCAATACAGCTTCCGTTTTCCACGTTGTACAAAGTCCTTGGGCATCGCCTCTCATTCAAGTTCTCCGTCGGTCGCTTCACAGTCTCTCGACTCTGTGGTTACTCCAGAAATATTGCTCTCCGATCAATGGAATCGATTTGTTAGTAAAATCAATCGTATAGCCTGCTTGAATTGTATGTTGTATCGATGTTTTCCGCTGTTTGGTCAATGTTTGATTTACTATATATACAATTTACGTGGGATTTTATTACCACTGTGTAACCCTTAGGGATGTGGTTTTCAACACATCGAATGTGGAGCTCTACAAATATTGTTTCTGTCACTGTAACTACGTTATTTCAGCTTCATAGATATCACAATATATGATATGGGACATCAATACAATATGGTGCGACTGACAAACCGTCTGTGAACATGTATCTAAAATGTTTCATGTTTCCTAAGGACGTATAAACAAAGTTACCGATATGACAGTTATGTACATTAAAATGAAAATCACGCACCAACTATCATGAAAATAATACCGGTTATTTATTACGTTTTACGAATTTTCCAGGATGCCAAAAACAGCAGTTTTTAAAAAACTATTTTCCAAGTATTTGATCGAAATTCAGAGGTCGAAACCTTTGTTTATTTCAACTGCGACAATGCAGGTGTGTGTCACATTCTTCCTGAACGCAGAAAACACGCAGACATAAAGGTCAAAGCATCATGGAAAGCTTTAAAGAGGTTCAGTCAAAAAAACTGAACAAATTACAGTTGTCGAAGAGAGGATATTATGCAAAACATTTATAAGCAATTCGGAGAAAATAAATATTTTAGTAACAGCCTCTTTTGCGGTCGATCGTGATACGAGTGTCGAGATTTTCATGAAGGCTGCTGTACTTGGCCATCTGAGCCTCGTGCGTCAGCAAGTGCAAGGCTGACACTCTGACTTATTTGATGTCAGACGTCGCAACCATTGCCTCGTGCGTCAGCAAGTGCAGGGCTGACACTCTGACTTATTTGATGTGCTAGATGCAAGTAACTATTCGCCCACACCATCGCAACCATACGTACGCTATATTGGACTTACGGTATAAAACATTTGGATAACATATTTCTCCACAGATGAGCCAACTTTATTTATGGATATTTATTTTGCGATTGCTTCTAATAAATGCAATCAATAGCAATGGTGCGATAAAAAACATGCTAGAATAATGCGATGCATTTCCCGCACACCCACTCTTATGTTACCAGTGCATCTATTATCAGTAAAAAAATAACCACTGCAGTTCATATATCCCAACTAAAGTATCGGATCGCATTACAGTTCGATGGAATATTTTGTAGACGTGACCGCATTATTCAAATGAGTAGCTGCAATGCATTTGAAATATTAACAATCGTAGGAATACCCGTCATAGGGTGCACACCAGTTTTACCTGAGGTTCCTCTTTACAAGTGACTTACTAGGAATGTCAGGGTGTTTGGGTAGATGTAAGGAATGTCCGAGGGATGTTAGTAGGACTCAATCTCAGCATTCGCCTGTACGACTGAGGAAAACCTTGGAAAACCCTTCAGTTAGTATTACCAGTGGCCGGAATCGAATCGGCGAACTCCCGAGTTAAGAGTCTCGCGTCTTACCGCTGAGCCACCTCTAGCATAGCTTGCATATAGGCCCACTTGGTTCTGTGATAGTTACTACAAAATGAACACAAACGATCACTTTGACTACTGTAAACCAACGCCCACGAACTAAGTTATTATTGCTCTCCTATAAACACATTGAACATTCTGATTGTTGCATATGTGGTCAAGGTCTAACCGCGGATCCACTTGGCACTCTTCGACGAGAGTAGGCTACGTGCCAGCACAAGCGTCGCACTCCAATTATTTAATTTATTCGTCGTGTTAATTAACTTCGAAGCCCAATCATGAAACGTTAAACGTGTAGCACATCTTCAAACAAAATTAAGATGAGAAGTGTGGACGTTTTATTACTCAGCCATTTCAGCAAAAATTAATTATAGAATAATAATTAATTATAGAATAACATATAATGTACGTTAATAGAATAACGGATTTATTTGTAGTGAAAGAGGCTTATTTAATTGGATAATCGTTGATATTGGAGATCTTTCAGTGCCTCTCTTCGCTGGTGCGCGGACGCTGGTGGGGGTAAGAGGGGAAGACATTCCGCAAAACTCGGGTGAACTCTACTTATGGCGTTTTCCATTGGTTGCACCAGTGCGCACTCAGTGCGCACTACTTTCAAAATCATTTTCCATTGGTAATTTGAGTGCGCACTCAGTGCAAGTGTTCGTATTCCATTGGTAGTGCAGACGAAACGAGTGCAGCACTAAATCGCACTCGATCCGGAGACAGTGCGGTATTTCAGTGCAAATATGGCGGCTCGTAACGCGCGAGATATGATATGTATTTGTTGATGGAGCTTTTAGAATCCTCTGATAGCAGTGACGAAGAAGACGTTTTATTATTTAATGCGTCTAAAAACCAATGATGTGAACCCTAAAATACAGGGCTTCGTATCGGATGTAGTCAACAACTATTCTGATAACGAGGTAAGTGTCGTTTTTGCTTTACTGCGTGTAGCGAGGTCCGTCTATAGGTTATGTATGGCCTTATCCTAATATTTTTAACGTTTCAGTTTCGAAAACACTTCCGTCTTCAGCGATCAACTTGTGAGAAAGTAATCGAAGATTTTAAACATCAACTTCTTCAATCTCTGTAGTGCACGCCATGTTTACACTTCTATGGGCATGATGGCGTTTTTCATTGGGCGCACCAGTGCACACTAGCTGCTCGACCGTATTCCATTCGGGACTGCACTCAGTGCAACACTCGGCTAGTGCACTACGTCACATGGCTATTTCGATGTGAACTCAGTGCGCACTCGGTGCATGCCAATGGAAAACACCATTACATACTTGGAACTTTTGTTGTCACATACTTAAGTACTACATAACCAATGACGACACCATCTTGCAGGTTAAGGGTGCTCGCACAAAGAAAGCTGGTTACCAGCGCTGACTACCTGCGCTGGTTGCCAGCGCTGAACTACGCCATGAATGTTACCATGCTTTAAGTTAAACTATGCATAATAGAAGCAGGTTCCAGCTTTCCAGCGTTCCGTTTTCCTCAAGAAATAAACCCATTTCCCCGCGCCGGTTACCAGTAAGCGGGTAACCAGCTTTCTTTGTGCTTCAACTATACCAGCACACATACATGTTGTTACATATTGTTGTCTTGGTCACAGAATTGCTGCTTCGCCAACTTGTCAGATCGCGTATACACGATACGTTCACATTTGATATGATATTATTCCCCTAGCTTGGCAGTTCTAGGCCTACTCACAGTGAATGTTGATCATGGGAGAATATTCGCATATTTAATAATATGATAACCTTGAACTATGGTAGTGATAATAATATGTTCTCATTGTTCTCACAAGCCGTATTGTAATATTGATGATCATGAAGTAAGCGTCGACAATGACTCACTAAGATGCACGATATCAATGTCAGATAGAAATGAACGTTTTGATACAATATTCTGAGTAAAAGTCGATATACTCATTTCTATAAAGTTTTTTCGGCGTTGGATAGTAGTTTTATTATGTCTGAATAAGAAGACAAGACTGATTTCAGACTCGCTATGCAGGGATAAACTAAAGGTAGTTATTTTTTAAGTTTCAAGACTTACAATAGGACTGACCGAAAAGTTGAACAATGGTTTTCCGTACGAGAAAGCTTGCAAACGTTGGGAGTTCCTAGAATTGGAACTAATATTATTAACTGTGTCTATCACTGAAATTATAGTTTTTGAAACCTTCGGGAGACCATTTAACATATTAACATGCCACTGAAGAGTAAATCGGCCACTCCCAGCACACTTTTTCAACACGTTATAAAAACTTGTTAAGTGTGATATATTTTTGTAAACAATAATTATATTATTTAAGTTATTTAAAGCAATCACTTGCTTGCTCAAGGTTGAATAGTAAATAATATCCGGTCTAAAATAGTTAAGACATACATTGGCAGGATTGAAAAAGACCCGGGGCCGGATTCACAAGCGGTCTTAACTTAGGACTGGTCCTAAGTCCTGCTGTACCGTATGTGCTATTATAAATCCATGGTAGGCCTACTACACGGCCCAATTGATAACTACTTTCGTGGAAATCACAGTGAACTTAAAATATTGCAAGGCGGTGTTTTAAAGTTTTGTGTTTTGTTTTCTAAAACCTACACATTCTAAAAACAGAGAAATTTGTATGTCAAGGTAAGTAAACAATATTTATTTATGTTCACACTTTGAAGTCATAGACGTAATGCCACCATCTTTGAAGAAAGATAAGACCAACTCAGACTGGGCCTAAATTTTGGTCTCAAATGTTCGTTATTTACTAGGGTTTCTTAGCGACGTCGAGTCGAGGCTATGTGGAGGTCCGTATCAGCCAATGGCGTAGTGGTCCTAAAGTTAGGCCAGGCCTAAGTTAAGACCTCTTGTGAATCCGGCCCCCGGTTTTACTAAGCGTGATAAATCGTTAATCCAAGATTTGCTCTAAGCAAACATATCGAGTAGTAAGATATCATTGAAACCATGGTTACCAATCCGAGCTTATTAAATCAAAGACTAACAAAGTTAAGTGAATTCGGACCAAAAAGTTGACCCCTGAAGTTTAAAGCTAGCACTAACACTCTATAACACTCGCTAACACTCTTTGCACTGTCTGAAGGACAGTTGAGCTTTATAAGGAGGTGTCTTGATGTATATTGTTAATTCACGGCGTCGCCTAATAATTATACTTATAGCAATGTAATTGCAATATTATACTTAGTTACTTGCACACTGCGATGTCGCAGGCACATTGCCCCCAGATAAAACTAAAACACTTCGTCATAACTTTGGGTACTAAATGTTTGTGATAATAGAGTTACTTAGCAATGGCGAGGGTAGCCCATAAGTCTGCGTGTAAGTGTAATGGCCAATGGCGTCCCAGGATCCAGCATGGTACTAAAGATAAGCCGCCTAATGGTGGTAACTGGTATCACACATCTAACTATTCAGTTAGGAAGTCATTCCAGACTCTTCTTAGGTCAAATAACTTCGTGTAGAAATAAGGAATCTCTTTGGAATAAATTGTTTGAAATCAAAACAAGAGACCATGCATGCAAGGAAGCATGGAAACCAACCCCTTTTCTAACAATTGATAACAAGCGAACAATAAATTAGTTGCATTTACTAGGTACCGAAATCACTCAACATTGACTAAAAAAATATTGAATGGACGAATTTCATTGTTGGGTCTATGCGAAAGTTATGCTACGTTACCTCTGTAATCCAGTATCTCGTGGTCAAGGCTAATATTAACCACAGTGGTTACTATCCTAAGCATTCCAACAAAACAAAAAACGCGACACAGTAAAGACACAGCAGGAAAACGATACAAAAAATATATACTGAAATTATTCGTTTCCAACTTTAAAAAAATCATCATTTACGGGAATATAACACTGCACCTTGATTTTAGGTCACTCAAGTGAAAATAAAATAAAAATGCGAAGATCCTAGGTTGGGATTTTGGAAAGTATCTCCCAGTTTGCACTAGAGTGGTGTTGGTAAATAATTTTTTTTATTTTAAGATGGCTTGTCGTGAGTGGGGCACAAGACACCTGTATATTCAGCTTGTCATAGGATCTTTATGATTAGGTCCTTAAAGGCCCTTAAATAAATCTCTTTAGTGTGGTATGGGGCGGAACAGCGTAACAAGTGTCAAGCGGAGACCTTTACAACAATTTGCTTTGAAACCGTATAGGCCTATACTACAGTAGGCTGAGAGCTGGGAATAGAAAATACCAACTTGGTCCTTGTGGACAAAACCGAAGCCATGGTCCGGCCTACACCGGATTGTTACGATGCAAATTGAAACTTACAGCTTGCCAAGACAACAAACAATTTGCCAATAACGTCACCTCAGAATATACGCTGTAATGAAATGTTTCGTATGCGAACTTGTTGTGATGTTCATTTTGACTTCGTTTCATCTTAGATGTGTCCTTCATATTAAACATGAGGAGCAGTAGCCGTTTGCGACCAGGCAATGTTCCCATTTTATCAATATTGTTGAATTGAAATGCATCAATTTCTTTTTTGCATGCTAAATTGACAGATGGGTTACAATTCGACAAAACAATTTCGTTTCTTTTTCGTTTTCGTGTTTTGTTCGTTTTGGCTTCGATAAGGTGGTTAAAACTATAAACGAACAATAAATTTCAGAAATATTTTATTGAAACACTGCAATTTATTTATTTCAAATTATTCAACTGCGATTTACTCAAAACGAAGAATTACATTATTCAGAATAACAATATTAAAAGTCGTGAAGTTTAATTTACGTTCTTCAAATCAGCTCATGGTTTAAAAAGTAACTTGATTAAATCTAATAAGAGGATCAACAAATAATGTGTTTTTCTACACCAAGTGTGTTTATACACCACCTGATTGGCCACGTATGGTGGAGGCGGACCAAGGTTAGTGTTTACAATTTCTTTGCAACAGATAATACAGGATATACGTTGTGCAGGATGCAGAGAAATAAAGACACCTGACACAAAAAGAAAAGAGCAGAAAACTGTTTTAAAACAAGCCACGATTTAAACATAGACAACGTTTTGTTTTATGGAAGTCATCACACGTGTGCCAGCGTACGTGTTTCACATTTATGTACAATAATATTGTTTTATTTTTATTTGTAAGCATACTACAATGCAAACACATTCGTAAAAATCACACGCTTTAGTAAAAATAAGGTAAAAACAACCTTTATGACATTATGTAATTATTTAATTATTAATTAGCAAAAATATATATGCTCATCACAGTTGCATTAAAAACCTGTGAAAGTTGAACAAATTAACTGTCAAGTCTAAAGCCCAATATAAATACTTTTACGGGGCTCTAGACATAAGCATCACCATGCAGGTTCGTGTGTATGGACTAGTTATGACTCATAGGTATAATAAACTCTACCAACAAGCTATGTATGATAGTTGATAGTAATCAGAATTGATGCCAAAAGATCAATCTGTTTGCCATTGAAATCACTTGACGTCACAGTGCAGACATATCATTCCTTACAGAGCCAAGTATTGGAAACTGAGAATGACGTCTAACTGCATTTCCAATTTAAATAATTTATGTCCCGGCAAACTCTGCTCTAGGTCTCGAGGGAGCGATTGTGAAATTAGATCGAACGCGTAAAGCGAGAAACTTTCAAGCAGTCGTCGACTTCGTGAACTTCTATTTTGGTTTTATATTACGTCTACCCTAGATCCACGACTTGAGCAGAATTGACTTCACAATAAAAAAAAAAATGAATTCGAAATTTGTCCCCGAGAAACAATGTTCAATTACTACACAGGTTGTTGTGAATCGTACTGGGATAATTTCATTAGCCAGTTTTATTATGATTACCAACCCTACCTTTTAACTCAATTTGCTCGAACATTTCACGAAAGATTTTAAAGCCAATATGAAATCGAAGGGGCTTTTGTTAAAAATATCTTCTCTCCTTTTGCTTCCAGTCTTGTCCAATCTATGTACAACCAAACAGGTAGTATGCCCATTAATTACTTTATGAATAACCGAGCCCCTAATGCTGACATTAATGATCTGAAGATATAGACGGGGCTATAGAAGATTTGTACAGTTTTAAATTATTTTAGCTAACATAAACCAAAAAGTATACTAGGAAAACGCTCTGTGTGACGCATTGATAAGCAAGCGTATACGTCCACGCC
The DNA here is from genome assembly GCA_945910005.1 of Isoperla grammatica. Classification (NCBI taxonomy): domain Eukaryota; kingdom Metazoa; phylum Arthropoda; class Insecta; order Plecoptera; family Perlodidae; genus Isoperla; species Isoperla grammatica. The sequence continues at coordinate 75,014,848 of OX246739.1, forward strand.
TGTACATAAGTTCAATGTTACCGCCATTGTTCAAAGATAAGCAATACCGTGCGCAAACTACTACTATTCCAATGTCTTTGGTGCGCAAGGCCCTCTCTATCATCTAATGCCCCTTCTACACTCAGACAGTGATAATCATATACAGTTAACTGGAGGTTGATGATCGCCGTGCACTTCTACACTGCACCGATAATATCGATTATGCGACCTCTAATAGTAACTTTTGTAACTACGAAAGTAAACAAATTCTCGTAGCAGCTTCATCATTGGGATATTTCAAACCCAATGGCTTCATATTGTACTTCGCAGAACTTTCTTATCAGGTGTTAAAGTAATGATAACTCTACAGGTAAAGGTCACTAGTGTACGAACGTTACTGTTATTGAACCTGAAAGTTCAAACATAACCTCAACTACGAATTTAGTGGGAAATCGTCTTGAGGACGCAACGAGTAGTACATGTTTGAAAGGCAGTGCATCACTTAACTTGGGGTCCTACCCTGTAATTAGATTATCGTTGGTGGATCACTTCTACACTGAGAGTTAACTGGAGATTGTAATTACTACATGCGATAATCACTTAGTTTAGAAGAGACATAAGCGGAGATTCGGTTGACTTCAATGTTGTGTTAATCCAACTCAACCCAACCAAATCCAATCCTAAATACCCTAATGCAACTTTGTAACTAATTGACCGATTTTTTCACAAAATTAATGGCGTTCCAATTCCATCCACATCGAAGCTTCTGGATGATCCAAATTCCAACTTGATCGGACCATGAAGTTATATGTACGAGAGTACTATTATAAATCCATGATCGGACACAAGTTCGACGGCTATCGTGGGACAGAATAAAACAAAAAACAAAAACAAACAAACAGAACGAGCGCCATAAGAGTAGAATGGAGATGCTCGCTTAAAAATTGTCAAAAAGTAATAAAAAAAAAATACGTCATTCCCTAGAGAATGTAATGTTCTTTTTATAAACGTTTCCCTTTTTCAAAACTTATTTTCGTTTTTAAAATTACCTAATTAAGTTGTAAAAGGTGTTTCAACAACACATTTAGGCCCATCCACATTGCAACTTTGACGTAAGCATATTAGGTTAAGCTTATGGCGAAAGATGTTTCCGTTCACATTGACTTGACGTAGACTTAAGAAGTAGGCGTAGACTTAGAAGTTTGCAAACACCAAATGTAACGACGTAGGAATCAACCAATCAGATAGTGTCACGTGAATGTTGCCGCCAACAGCCGACCCGCAGAAGTCAGGTCATTGTGAACGCTATACAGTCAAGTGTCAAGTTAAGTACAGGATTTGTTGCTATGGAATTGTTTTATTTTATTACATGCTATTTTCCATAAGAAGAACAAACTACATAGCAACCATAAACAAATCACATACTTAACTCGACTCTGCATTCCGCCCCTGTCTACGTCATTAAGTTAACGTCTTTACGTCTTGCAATGTGGATGGGCCTTTACAAATGTAAAATTAGATAATTTGAAAAGCGTAGATATTAAATTGAAACAGAGAAACATTATCTGAAAGAACCTTTTAGGGGAGGCGAGGGTTTTGCAGGGTAAGCCGAGATACAGCATTTCGTCTCATCGCTCAATTGAAAACCGCTTTAAGCTAAAATCTACAAAGCCGAATGATTTTTTGTTTTTACATTTGACTGCACCCAGACCCGTATTAGTTGCTTTGTTTCTGGACACTCACTGAATGTTTGGCATCGTCAAAATACTGACAACAAGAGACTATGGGCATTTATCTAACTCTGCTGGGTGGGTCAGATAAATTTACTTCATATCGAGACCTTGCTGAATGAACATATCATCATTTAAATACTATTGTTTAATTTATTATGATGAGGGGGAGGTCACGGAATTGTTTTTCCACAGGCCTACACTATTATTGATATTGCATTGGCCGTTTGACCTTGACCGCCTTGGCACTGCTTTGATTACGATTACACCCCCGAGAGCGCAGTAACTGACAAATGGGTCCACGAAAATAAAACAATCACATTTACGTTTGTTAATTCAATTGTGATGCTTGATATCTAATTCATAATTTGTTGTTACTCGGAAATCACGAGATTGAAACATATTTTTCTCGTTAAAACGTTTGCACATTATTCACTTCAAAATCTAGTTGGGATATGTTATTCAGAGTACCAGGATTACACAATTGGCAAAGTGTGAATCCAATAAAAGCCAGTTTGTGATTTATGAAGTGGCCAAATGCAATCAACACAGTTGGCAACAGAGTGGGCTGTGCTTAACACCTGCGGTTGTACATGTACACAACGTACACAACGTACACAGTGTACACAGTGTACACAGTGTACACTCGCAGACGTATAAACCAGGCTTAGTAAAGATATATCCTTCATCGACACTTCTTCGTGAGTTCCAGGGTGTGATTTAATGTCTGCTGTTTGTTTTGGTCTCGTATATTGCTTATCGGAAATTTAAATTAATGAGTTCATCTGAATATAATCAATTTCCACCGATACCACACAACTGTCAGGTAAGGGGGTGTTGCCACCGATACTAGGGCTGAAATAAATAAGTGCCAGCCAGCAAAGCTTAGCACTTCAATTTTTTAAATTTCAGACTAATTCCCATCACTCTCCTGTCTTTCAACCAATTATCTCCACCTGTCACTGTCCTCCCACAATATCTCCACCTGTCACTGTCCTCCCACAATATCTCATATTCAACCACAGTCCACTGTTCACCTCTCTTCTCCACATCTTGCTTTATGCGATCCCGTCATCGTTCACTTGGCGATATATTATGTCTATATATGTCACAAAAGAACTTTAAAATAATCTTGGCGCTAAATGCTGTCTAACTTTAGCGCAAGCTAATTTCAAGTCTAGAACTTACAAAATAAGACGTATATTATTTATAGTTTAGAATACGCATTGCAAGGGTGCACATAATCAAGAACTCATGAACTTATCCAAAGACATGTTGCGATTGATAAATAAGATACGTTCTCCACTTTTGATTCATGCATGTCGCTGAGTGTACATGTATCACACTATATATGTGTAGACATGTATGGACCTTTGCCCAGCTAATGGTCACGCTTGATGTTATGTGTGTAAGTGTTGCTTATACAGGTCTTCCTTCTTAAACCATTCAAAGGGATCTAAAGATATTTACCTAATGGACTTGGTTATAATAAGTAACCTTTGTCTTCTCTTGCTTGAAGAAACTGCGCAGAAACTGAGTATAACGTACACAAATAACATATTACATCCAGTCGAGTGAAAACTAACATTTCCAGTGGATACTTTCACAGTAACGTCAGTATGAATTATTATCTGGTCGTTCACGTCCTAACTATTTTTCTTGTTTACATTTCATTGCTATGAGATATGTGTATGAGATTCTTCTTAGACAATGGAGCTGATTATACATGTTATTATATCAGAGCAATGGAAGCAAAAGATGAAGGTTCATGGTTAATTACAAACTTTTTTACTGTCCTGATATTGTGTATTCTATTACGAAACATTTGCACCACATTGATATGGAATTGTTTTATTACAATGCTATTTTCCATTAGAAAAACAAACTCCATAGCAAACATAAACAAGAGCGCAGACTTGTTAACTTGAAGTGTTGTTGCAATATTTGTTGTTGTAGGAACTAAGAGTGGTAGTGAAGAAAAAACATACTGTTTGTTATATTAATCATTTTCGGCTACCGTTTTTCTAAACAGGTTTCATCCAAATATAACAGCCTTCGCAAAAGCAACATATTTCTTCTTCTCTCTCTCTCTCCCCATGACATGCAGCTTGTTTTTATTTATTTGTATCCTTGAAAATTGTCGGCTGATTCTACGACTGAAGAGCTGAAGCATATTTGAATTCTACTAACCTTTACACTTTGCGTCAAGGAGGAGGGTTCAAAAACCACGCAACCGCTTTTTGGAGCAAGAGACAGGAAGAACTGGGTTCTAATTCGAATAAAAAGGTTGTTTAAAACACGTACTGTGGAAAATATTGCATTCTATATCCAATTGAAAGTTGGAGGCTTTCGTGGCCCGAGTAACAGTCGATGCAAAGTATCCCGATATCCTTGAAATATTATCAATGTAATTAGTTAGCGAAGATCATATCATACCTATCACACTTTGTATTAACAACAAACTAAAACCACCTTAACAATATCTTCACGACTTCCATAATCCATAGTGCGTTGCAAAGACGTTGTCTCCAAGCAGTCACTATAATGTAACTTCCCAGCGTCAAGACGCGACATTCGAGTTCGGACGTCGCCGGTTCGATTCCGGCCACCGGGATTTATTCCGAGATTTGCCTGCCACAAGGCGAATGTTGGTATTGAGTCATACTAACAGCCCTCGGACATTCCTGCCCAACTATTAAAAATACCGCAATACCTAAGTAACTTAAAGCCGAACATGGCTTGTACCAGGTTTCATATTAAAACTTATCATTATTATTTCTACCAGTTGATAACACGCTTAATAGCAACTTTGTAAGCTGAAAGTACAATTGAATTAAAAGCGTTAACGCTTATGTACAGTTTCTTCCAACCTGTGGAGCAATGTGGAATTGTGGGTTTACACTAGTCTAAGTAACACCTTTATTTTCACCATAATTTGAACTATGAGATTATTAGATAACGAGGCAACGAGGCGTTCTAACCTGCTGCTGTTGTTCTGTTGTTTTGTTGTTAGGCGGGTTAAGTCGCGTTGAGTAAACGATCTGTTGGAGCTTCTAATTGCTTCATTCTGTGTTGGGCTGTCATCGTAATATATTTATGCTGCTCAACGGTTGCAGTAAACACCGCTAGAATACGCTCATCACAGTCTGCACGACAGACGCGAGATACAAACATTGGGTTTATAGAATAACACACTATAAACCCAATTATATAACCGCTTAATCATCTAACCCACGATGTTCCATATATTTGGGAGGGATTTATATTATATTCATTTTATTATAATTTCGTCCATGAGTTATTACATATTACGTGGTTTAAGTTATTTACTTTGGTTCTAAATAGTTGGTTGCAATCAATTCATAGAAAAGTAATGCTTGCTATTGCTCCAATGTCTATTTTATTCTTATTATAGGTGTTGATCCGTGCAATGTTCATTAATATGTTACCAAATACCTAACTACAACCGATAGGTGGTATACTAAGGTATTTGGTATTACTTTTCTATTTTTGCATCCCACGAATGGTCTTATGACCTAAGGAAACCTTCATTTAATATTTCCGTTGTCTAGTATCGAACCAGCGATCTACTGAATTATCCCGTGCGTAACACGTATACGGAAGCTATAACATATTGCATTTGTTTTGTTGACATTGGGTATTAGAACTAATTTCTAAATTAACGATGCTAATTGCGCAGAGAGACAATAAGACATTTCTTGGTATAATTCACCGCATAATGAAGAAGCGTGACGTAACAACGTTAACATATCTAATTTAGATGCAACAAGTGCCTCCTGAACGTCAGTGTGTCTTCTCAAGGTGACCTTGGGCCTTCGAAACCTGTCTACATACAATATAAACAAAGTGCTAGAGTACTCTATCTTCTCGTGTCCAATCGATTGCCATTAGTTACTTCTAAGCTCTACAAAGAGGTCTACTATTATAATATTATTACATAAACAACCAGGCGGAGATTCGTTACCTATAAACCTGAAAAAACATGATAGAGTTGTGAAAACGGGATCTAGGCATAATCATTGAAAATGTAGAGGAATTATGAGAAACACCAAAGCGGGCCCCGATCAAAACGATTCTTTTTTGCGGCCACCCTTGACGCTTGCGGATAACAATTTGTACCCACAAGTTCTGGTGATAAAAACAAATAAAAAACCATGTTTTCATGTCATGCAGTTTTATTTGCAGAGTATTGTTGCCAAACTGTTTATTTTTGATACATTATAAAGCTAGTTTAGGTTTTGTTTGTGAACATGTATGGGGACAAAGACCTCATATTAGTATGGATCTTACTGCGGCAATGTTTTTAGTGGTTGTGGTAGACTTGGTGAGCGCTGGAACGAATACTCAGATCAGGGAGAGTTATTTTGTTGGCACCAAGGAATCAATTACACTCACTATATTATATTCTTGAGAAGAAACTGGCCAAGTAGCAACACAAGTCTGATATATTGCCCACAAATTATACTTCGTTGAAACGTGAACAATTTATGGGAAGAATAATATCATTTTAGTTGGCGTCCGTATGAAGAATGCTTTCCTCTGAGACATAAACCTTTCTACAAAATTTTTTTGATTTGGGAATCAACATCATCTTTATTTAGCAACTTTAATGAACATGTGGTGGTACATTTCTTTACACTGCTGCCATATTATCTTAAAACATTCTTTTCCGCATATTACAGCGAAATGCATGTACGGAAATAGGAAGCGCCATAATAATTTGTGGAAGAGCATTTCATTCCCTTGTAGCCCTCGAAAAAAGGAATGTTTCCCTATTTTACTCCTGATAGCATAAGGCTACGATCGCCTCTCCAAGATAGTCAGCCTTCCTGATTCTTCCCATGAATCATCCCCCGTACAGACTTTGTCCACTGCACACAGTCTTGATCGAATGTAAAGAAAGTTGCACACACTGGTCCAGTTGCTAAATTTTGTTTTGAAACCTATTTAATTTTCGTTTTAGGTCGCTAAAATTTGTCGTTTTTTTTTGAGTGGATTAGCCCAGTTCTAAAAGTCAGCAACGCGCCAGCGTACATCGAAGATCAACAAGATTGTGCTTGACATCGATCAGATGTGGAAATCCGTCTTATCCCGACTCTATGCGGTATATTGCACTTTGCTTGCCTTGCTTGCTTATGCCTTGCTTGCTTATGCCTTGCTTGCTTATGCCTTAGAGGTCGGGTGTAACGTAAGTAGTGTCTGGACTGGAAACTATGTAGCGTAGTTAACGAGGGCATAGCTCCACGTTCTAACTTGACTTGCAAACTTCAGTGCTAGCTGTTATTGTCATTAAACGGAAGTATTTGGGAATGTCAACTAGGATTACAGTTCAGTTAAATACACTCGAGAAGACTTGATGATGGATAACAAAGGGAAATCCCACGAGCTGTTAAAGGAGCAAAGAGAGTGTAGAACCATTTCGAAGTTCTGTCGCTGGAATAATGGATTATTTGTTTTTCGATTGTTCTATAATAGATAATGAGACACATTTACAAGTACACATTTCGTATTGTAGCTGCAGAGTGCAGAGCTCATAGAACCAAAATATATAGAAACATTGTTTCCAAACAGATGGGCATTGAATGTCTGCTTTTGAAACTATCAACATAATACATTTTTATTGTTACTTTTCGTTAAAGGAACATTAAGTAAAAATAAAGCGCGAGAAGAGTTTTATCGAAAACGTTTGGGAATATTAATAATCTTTCTCTGTGTTTTCACTGATCAATACATTTTACATTACAAATATGTTTATTAGCCCTCAATGAGACGTGTGTCTGGTTTGCATCTTTGATAGTTTTGTATCGTTCGTTATTCATGTTTATAGACACAAACAATTCTCTTAACCGCATTCATAATTTTAAGAACAGCTATGAAACATAAGTCTCAGTTATAATGTAAGTGGATAATATCTTGCGATTACTACAACATTGAAGCTTTGAAAAACAAGTTTTAAAAAATGTTTCTTATGTGGAAGATAAAAATATACATTACAGTTTTTGCCGATATATTTTTTACTATAAATATAAATTGTTAAAATAAAGTTTCACAAAAACCTCCCGCTGAGCATTTTGAAAGTTTGCAAAAATATATAATTCAACTTTTTCAAAATGACGGAGAAAACTTTAGAAAAAACAAAAAACTTACATCAAGCTGCCTCGTATAGAGTTTTTTTATATTAATTCTACGAATGTTCTCACTGCGTAGAACCAAAGATTACAAACTGTAGAACGTAGAACCTGCTCCAATTTACGTTGTATTGTAGAATAAAGAACTGAAATTTTGAAATTTCGATAATGGAACAAACCATAAGAGTTTGCACGGCTTAATTCACATATTATCAATATTCATTTGATGTTATTGAACATCTCACTTTTCAATTTCTCTACATCAAACATTTGAAAGAGGTCCTATTTCTTATGTTACTCACGCTTGAGTTAAGTCGCTGTTTCTCATGCGTGACCTCGGTCCAAGGACAAGATAATTCATAATAAATCTTACAGGACGTTGCTCTTGGAATCAATCGGAACATAGTCAGGTATCGAGTTCGAGATTGTTCATAAAAGTCATGTTCAGCAAACCATTCGATCTCAGTTGTATCGCTTATCGATATGTTGTTGAAAATCGAATATCAAACGATAATATCTATTATCGTGTGCATCTCTAGTTTATAATGTCTATTCTTTGAAAACTGTTGTTAACCAAACACATCAACGTATAGTTTAGTATTTTAATTTAAATGGTGTAAATTGACAGATAATTTTTGGTTTCCACGGTCCGCCTGTACTTTGTTGGGTAAAATAAGTATATCCTTATAAAATTTAATCAATGGATATATTCAAGATAACAAAAAACAAATAAATCCGTACATTTTCTTTGCATTTGATGACGGTTGATTCCAGCTACCTTCGTAACACGCCGAGAGATACAGCGAAAAAATAAAGGTGGAATTGAGGTAACCGATCTTGCTCCAGCTATCAGATGAATTCACAAAGAATTCCAGCAAATCCGTGCTGAGAAGAGTAGGCCTATATACACTCATGGCTGAGAAGTGTAGGCCTATATACACCATCATGTCTCGGCTCCCTCATAATCAATCCATGGGGCGTTGGAAGTGTTTCTGAGAACTAAGACAGGAAATAACATTTCTAGAATAAGATAATAGGCTTATATCGCTGCCTCGTCCCAATACAGCGAACACTCTAACTTTTAAGCTCCGATTTAGTAAGCTCGGTGTGGTAAGCGTGGTTTCAACAAACATTACATTCAAAATGCATGGCAGAGCAGTCGCCATGTTTGTCGTAGCAAATCTCCGACGATTGGCTAAATGAGTCGTGGATATTAATTTTTTTGAAGGCGAATTTCTAACCACAATAATATTTCTGAATGCAAAAGATAAGTTGAGTCTTTTACCGGTACTAAGTCAATCCCAGTCTGTTGTGCTCTGATTCTGAATCTATACTAGAGAACATCCAGCACAAACATTCCAAGCAATACCATTCTGGATTTGACATTTTTAGAAGAAAAGTTTACAGTCAAGTTTTATTCCTTACGGAAGTCCTCAATTCACTCGATATTTGGCGCATGTCCAAAAATACCCACCTTACATGAACCCAAAGCCACAATCCACTTTTCAACGGATCTTTCGTTATTTCTTTCAGTTGCACCATTGAAAATAACACTTTGAGACGGATAGAAGCCTTTTTACTTTGCCTGAAAGTGAAATAAAACATTAAAGTTCGGATCTGGTACCTTAAAGAATTCCGTGACTTGTCTTCAAAGAAGATATATATTATATTTCATATCTTCTTTGCTTTAAAGATGGTACATTTTATCTCTCACTCAGCAAAGGACAGGAGGGGAAAAGAAATAAAACAGAGAAGAGTGAAACAGAGTCAGGGAGAGAGATGGATTAGATAAGTTACCCCAAGTGGGGACCGAACCCGGATCCTCCGACTCTACTCTTCAACTGCTACTTGTTTTGTGACTGCTAAATGTTGACATCGACATATAATCACTCCAACAGTCGTTTAAATACAACAAAATAATTGCGCTAATACAGTAATACAGTTAGATCAACCACGTGTTGATATTAAAACAAGTAGTAATTTAATAGAGGTTGATTATGTTACTCGGTAGCTCACGAGGCGAGAGCATCGGACCGTATAGAGCCAGAGAATGTGGGTTCGATCCCCAGTCGGGGGGGGGAGGATCATGGCATTGCGAAAATCTAAAACGTGTAAGTAATTTCGTCGATAGTGTTCGAAGCCTACAGGGTTGGTTTAGTCGCTTTAAATTAAAGTACCCCACGGAAAATCAGTTTCGTTACTGAGTGGGCAGACTCTTAATGTGAATTTATTTATTTTTTAATACCTTTGAGTATTATACACTACTACTAGTGCTACCACTACCACCACCACTACTTCACTACTAATATTTAAAAAATACTCAAAGTGAATACTGTACATCTATATTACAGATCATTGTACTCTTCTTTTATTAGGGTACTTCTCTCTATAAATCGGCCGTAATAAAATAACACAGCTTTACCACAGGGCGATGGTTGTGTTGGTTACACTAACTAAAAGTCCTCACACCAAGAAGTAAGATACTGTCAGGGGAGTCAGGACCGCCCACAATTAGTTTCCAACTTAACAAGTGCGAATCACTAACGTTTTTCCCGAATATCAAGTACAATTTGGTTGCGTTTAGTTTTTTGACGGAAACCTGTTTGCACGTTTTCTTGTACGTTACCGTCAAAAAACTTACCGCAACCAAATTGTAATAGATAATCGGGAAAAACGTCAGTGATTCGCACTTGTTAAGTTTGAAACTAATTCTGGGCGGTCCTGATACTACTTGCTGTGAGATACCTATAGCTACAGTGGCAGCTAGTTAGGTAAGGTGTTTGGTTACACAGTATATGTGCTAGTTAATACCCCTAAAGCACCGCGTGAAGATAGACAATAAAGCTCAAGTAAAAGGCAAGTTTTAGTTCCTAAGCTTGCCTTTGTGTGATTCACATTCAGCTATCTGAAGAATATGGCGCCTTTGTGTGTTGAAGCTCAACTAGATCTTGTGTTTCCGCTTTATTAGAGTGGAATAATAGCGAGACATTTCACTGTAGTAATAACAACGATACATTTTACTGTAGTAATAATAACGATACATTTCACTGTAGTAATAACAACGATACATTTCACTGTAGTATTATTAACGGTTCCGTGTTGATGCTTGATATGAAAAAGACGTTTCGGGGTTTGCTTGAAGCTATATCAGAATGGTGGGTTTGAAAGACGCCTCGAGAATTCAGTTTTAATTATTATTCTATTATTTTATTCCTTATCATCTTACAAAATATTTGGGTCTTCTTAATCTTCTAAATCAAGTATATAAATCTTAATAATACTGTTATGATTAGCCTGGTTGCCCTTGTTTAATTTATAAATGAAGTAGTTTGAAGAATGTAGAGATTTAAAAGGAAATAAAATAATATAAAACAATTAAATTAAAGATTATAAAGATTATAGGAATGATATTGCCATACATATTCATTTCATTCGTATGCTCTTTATTATCTTTAATTTAATTGTGTTTTTTACTATTTTATTTCCTTTTAAATCTTTGCATTCTTCAAATTACTTCATTTATAAATCGTAATATATAGTTTTATAGCCTTGAAGCTTTTTCACTCGCTCGTGGAATCATTATTACGATTCTATAATTGCATTCTTTACATTTTACTCCACATAAATATTAATATTCTTAATATTATTAGTTCATAACCATGTAGCGTTCTGATTAGCCTTGATGAATGCCAATTTCACGTGTGTGATCTTTATCACTATTCTATAATTATTTCTTTTAATCTTACTTCCACCTAAATATTAACATTCTTCATATTACCATCTCGATAAGCAACATAGTTTCGATTAACCTTGCATTGTTGCATATACTTGCATATACTTGAGACCTGTGTACTCGTTAACAAGCTACAGGTGTGTGTATTATACTGGTAGAGCTGAGAGAGGCGCGTGGCATTGATTCAGCAGGTTTACCGCTAGGTTCGCTAGTCGCGCTTATTCTGGCTGCTGCAGCAGATCTTGATAATATCTTTAAACAACTTTAAAAGCGAAATTCACCACCACCACACCACCAGGTCTACAGGTTAACGAAAACAGATATATGCAAAATTCATTATGTTTGGATTAAACTAGATTTTAAATAATTTTGCATACATTTTATATTCGTTATTTGTTGATCTTGATAATGTTTGTCCGGTCGGATGTATGTTCTCATAATTTTGATTTTAAAAGTTGTTTTCAAGATACCAACAGGAAACCTTACACTCTGACGCTAACTACTTATATGTTATAGGCCAGTAAACACAGTAGATCCCCCATTTGAAATGGTATTCGTACATCAATGGGAATTCATAACCGCCTATTTACTCTAACTTAATTTCATGCATCAGAAAATTATATCCTGAGTGTTTTAAGTAATTCTATTATTTTGTTGGGCAATACTCACGAAATATTTGCCATTTTGTTTTTATAGATGTCATATTAATTATTTGGAAAGTTAATTATGGAAGAATATCTTTTCCCTGATATGTTGTAATTTTAATTAAGGCCTACGTTTGGTTTTGGATCAGATTATACATAATTTTAGACTTAATTGAAATTCATACCTTAATCCGAACACAATCGACTTTGCGCCCTTTAGAATGTGCTACGATCTAATATCGTCCACTGCATCATCCCACAATCTTGATATTGGTGTCATAAAACATCCTAACAAACACTTTAAATTCTCATGCTATTCAGCTATTTGTGGCGAACACACTTTTATACTTGGTCTACACGTACGTTGATTATCCTCGAAGAAGATAATCAACGTTGGACATGATTCCCGTGAACGTCCACACGGATCAATTTAACGACAATAGGCAACACGCGTACGATTTTTTTTGTTAAACCAAACACTTAGTTTAATAGTATTAGATACAAAAAGTATATTAATGCAAGTCGCACGCAAAAAAGAAATTTTTAAATAGGTTTAATGTGGTCGCATTTATTGAAGTTTAAACTGGGGATCTGAAACGCGTACAGGTGGCTGTGACGCAATGGTTCTGTAGACTTGGCGTAACAGACCAATCGCTGAGGCGGTGAGCGTACAAAGTACAAACCCATGACGTCAAATCCACTCTACATGGCGGCGGCTCGTTTTTCGCGCCCTTTTATTTATCGTTACTAAACCAATTATTTTGAGGCATAGACTGATCCGTTTTTCAAAATTCAAAGACACAAAATTATTAAATGAGAGACAAGGTATTTAAAAATCGATAACAATTTTCATACGCGTGTTCCCTATTGTGGCACCTAGCGGAAGAATTTCAAAATAGCTTTAACGTTGTTTATGTGTTGTTTGTTGTGACGTTTTAGTGACATCTCTAACTCTTCAGAACTAAAATTCTTTCTTGGGACACTTTTTCTTTTTTTTCCATATTAAAATCAATAAATCCACGAAAATAATGAAGATGAAACGCCGCGACAACACGTTTTAAGTACGTTTTATAGGTTATGACTGAGGTTGGGTTACAAAATATATGCACTGCCACCTTTGGGTCTGCCACCTTTCGTCAAAGAAATGCACATGTTTAGTTGGCAGCGCTTCAATTATTTGGGGGTCTTGGGGCAAATCATCTTCCTCGGCAATGATTGGCGAAACTGCACGTCTACACGCGAAGATAATTGGAGACTCGAATGATTGGAGCAAATAATCCACGCGTGTAGACGTAGTACTAGTGTGCTGTCAACCATTACGACATTTTGTTGATGTCCAAATAGGAGGCGGTGTGGGACGCGACCCACTGCAGTTGAACACATGAACAGATGAACACATGAGCACATGGTGATGCGGTTCATCCCGCTACCCGCAGACACAATCTATGCTCCAGTAGGTAACAGACATATCCTGTCCTGTTATCATGTGACTGATTTAGTCACTGGGTCATGCTCGTTACTAGTCACATGGCTCGTGGACCGGATGGTCACTTGAAGGGAGTTTTTGTCAACTTCCGGATGTGCTTTGATAATGAGGAAATGCATGACATTATCGCTTTAAAAAATGTCTAGGTTTTTTGTTTACAAATAATTCAGCAATGATGTTACGTAATGAACCTGGCCTTACACTTTTTTATTATTAATATTTCTATTTATTTTCAGTTGTGGGAAGCCATGGTAGGATGATAGAAAGGGCATTATGCCGCATGCACATAGTGTCTATCATCCTAACAAAATAAAAGTATAGAAAACATTACAAAATATACAACAAAATTATCAAATATTAACAAGTACACAAATTATTATGGATATAAAAATGAAATGAAATTATAAGGAAATAGATCAAATTTACTTTTAAATTTTAATATGAAATTAAATTATGAATTTAATATTATTAAATGATTTGGAGCGGAACCCCCCCCCCTGCGGAACACCAGATTTCGGTCTGAAAAATTGCTTTAAAATGGGTTTAAACTGTCGCAAAAGAAAACTTAAATATGTCATCCTATAGAGAATGTAATTCTTTTTATTTTGGATGGTTTTTTATTCCAATAAATATTTCCATTTTGCAGATGTCCGTAATTAAGTGTGATAGGTGTCCGGCAACATCACGTTACAAAAGGTAATTAATAACATCTGAAAAACGGAACGATTGGTTGGAACAAAAAAACATTCATAAGAGAGAGCACTTAATTCTTTATAGAAAGACATATTTTGATTTACATTTGGAACAATTTACATACATTTTAAAACAATCCCAACAGACCGAGATCGGTAGGCCTAGTTCCGCAGGCTAAGTTAACACACAGCTCTAAAATATACTTTATTTAAACTGGGCCTCGTCTTTTCATAATATGCAAATAAAAGTAACTTCTCTTATCCTTCGTCACAGTTGTAAAAAGTTTAAATAGGATCCACTTTGCGAAGAAAACGAACACGAACAATCCTTTCAGCTTGAAATACCTCCCTCGTACTTTACACCAACTCGCCCTTATTCCAATATAAATCATTCATTTCAGCTGAAGGAACTTGGGTGTGCACTTCTGCCGTCCAGCTGGCTCGATTCCCCGACCCCTCTAGGGATGTGTTATTGATATCGGGGTCCCTGAGTACAAGCTATAACGTTATACCCAACATGGAAACGATTTCACTACTCAAATCCAGCTTGCGAGACAAGGATTCAATATTAAAACGATATGAAATAGTTGAGGAGCTCTATTTTGCGTAACGTCGTCTATGAACTTATGTGGTATCTATACCTACAATAACGTATACTCCATTAGAAGGTAAACACTAAAGTTCATATTTATTTTGATCCTATAGATCACATAGGAAAAATAATGCTGATGGATTTTTAAACTAAAAAAGTATATCCTTCAGATATTATTTCCATTTTGATAGTTTATCGACGCATCTTGTAAAAACATCATATAACTTGCGGGAGTAACTTTCGGGAACAACTTGCGGGATAACTTGCGGAAGTAACTTGCGGGAATAACTTGCTGGAGTACCTTGCGGTAGTTACTTGCGGGAATAATTTGCGGGAACAACTTGCGGAGTATCGTGCGGGAGTAACTTGCGGGAGTTACTTGCGGGGAAAACTTGTGGGAGTAACTTTCGGCTGTAACTTGCGGGAGTAACGGGAGTAATTTGCGGGAATATTTTGCGGGAATAAATTGTGGGAGTAACTTGCAGGAATAACTTGCGGGAGAACTTGCGGGAGTAACTGGCGGGAGTAAATAGCGGGAGTAACTTGCGGGAATAAACTGCGTAAATAATTTTCTGGAGTGACTTACGGGAATAACTTCCGGGAATTACTGGCGGGAGTAACTTGCGGGAATAACTTGCGGGAGTAACTTTCTCCCGCAAGTTACTCGAGACTCGTGCAAATAGACCGTGTGGAGTGACCTTGTCTTCTGAGAGTTTTACAGTGCACATTGCTTGTTACGTCGTAGCCATTGTATGAACCAATCCCTACTAAATTGTGTGTAGAAACACCCACAGCAATAAACCCTTCGTTGGCGACAGTTCACTCTGTACCGCCCCAGTGCAATGTCGAGTGCACTCGGAGGGGTGAGGTGCAGCCTAACGAACACATACGTTGTGTCTGCCAATCTTTAGGTGACAGTTCACTCTGCACCGCCCCAGTGCAATGTCGAGTACACTCGGAGGGGTGAGGTGCAGCCTAACGAACACATACGTTGTGTCTGCCAATCTTTAGGTGACAGTTCACTCTGCACCGCCTCAGTGCAATGTCGAGTACACTCGGAGGGGTGAGGTGCAGCCTAACAAACACATACGTTGTGTCTGCCAATCTTTAGGCGACAGTTCACTCTGCACCGCCCCAGTGCAATGTCGAGTACACTCGGAGGGGTGAGGTGCAGCCTAACGAACACATACGTTGTGTCTGCCAATCTTTAGGCAACAGTTCACTCTGCACCGCCCCAGTGCAATGTCGAGTACACTCGGAGGGGTGAGGTGCAGCCTAACGAACACATACGTTGTGTCTGCCAATCTTTAGGTGACAGTTCACTCTGCACCGCCTCAGTGCAATGTCGAGTACACTCGGAGGGGTGAGGTGCAGCCTAACGAACACATACGTTGTGTCTGCCAATCTTTAGGTGACAGTTCACTCTGCACCGCCCCAGTGCAATGTCGAGTACACTCGGAGGGGTGAGGTGCAGCCTAACGAACACATACGTTGTGTCTGCCAATCTTTAGGTGACAGTTCACTCTGCACCGCCTCAGTGCAATGTCGAGTACACTCGGAGGGGTGAGGTGCAGCCTAACGAACACTTACGTTGTGTCTGCCAATCTTTAGGTGACAGTTCACTCTGCACCGCCTCAGTGCAATGTCGAGTACACTCGGAGGGGTGAGGTGCAGCCTAACGAACACATACGTTGTGTCTGCCAATCTTTAGGTGACAGTTCACTCTGCACCGCCCCAGTGCAATGTCGAGTACACTCGGAGGGGTGAGGTGCAGCCTAACGAACACATACGTTGTGTCTGCCAATCTTTAGGCGACAGTTCACTCTGCACCGCCCCAGTGCAATGTCGAGTACACTCGGAGGGGTGAGGTGCAGCCTAACGAACACTTACGTTGTGTCTGCCAATCTTTAGGTGACAGTTCACTCTGCACCGCCCCAGTGCAATGTCGAGTACACTCGGAGGGGTGAGGTGCAGCCTAACGAACACATACGTTGTGTCTGCCAATCTTTAGGTGACAGTTCACTCTGCCCCGCCTCAGTGCAACGTCGAGTACACTCGGAGGGGTGAGGTGCAGCCTAACGAACACATACGTTGTGTCTGCCAATCTTTAGGCGACAGTTCACTCTGTACCGCCTCAGAGCAATGTCGAGTACACTCGGAGGGGTGAGGTGCAGCCTAACGAACACATACGTTGTGTCTGCCAATCTTTAGGCGACAGTTCACTCTGCACCGCCCCAGTGCAATGTCGAGTACACTCGGAGGGGTGAGGTGCAGCCTAACGAACACACACGTTGTGTCTGCCAATCTTTAGGTGACAGTTCACTCTGCACCGCCCCAGTGCAATGTCGAGTACACTCGGAGGGGTGAGGTGCAGCCTAACGAACACATACGTTGTGTCTGCCAATCTTTAGGTGACAGTTCACTCTGCCCCGCCTCAGTGCAACGTCGAGTACACTCGGAGGGGTGAGGTGCAGCCTAACGAACACATACGTTGTGTCTGCCAATCTTTAGGCGACAGTTCACTCTGTACCGCCTCAGAGCAATGTCGAGTACACTCGGAGGGGTGGGGTGCAGCCTAACGAACACATACGTTGTGTCTGCCAATCTTTAGGCGACAGTTCACTCTGCACCGCCTCAGTGCAATGTCGAGTACACTCGGAGGGGTGGGGTGCAGCCTAACAAACACATACGTTGTGTCTGCCAATCTTTAGGTGCAAGTATAGGTTACTTACAGACAGCTGTAATATAGTGTTGGAATTGAATATTATATTATTGTAGCTTGACTTGGTCTCCAATTTAAACAGAGCAGTAATTAAGTAAATATGAAAGTCGAGATTGTCTTTATGAAGCCATTATTTAAATGTATATTTTAATTAAATAGTGTATTTTGTGCACATAGTGTCTAGATTGCGCACACGGTGTTAACTTCACATTATAAAATAGGCGTGTTATCATATTTCCATGAAATAAGCAACATATTCTTCTTCTATGCTTAGAAAGGTATAAAAAACAAACATTGTAACAAGAGGCTGCTATACTTAATTACTAAGCATAAAAAAAGTAAATTTAATTTACTACGGAGTTTCTGTTTCATCAAACAACGACAAATAAAACTTTTAATAAGCCAGTAGACAGGCTTTGGCTTTATACGTGCTACTGTATTTAGATAGAGCAACATTCTTTCGTTAGAATGTGAAGGCAAAGAACCTTTTAATAACTGCTGCAAGTGATTTGTGACGGAAAGTCCGCAGAGAGATGGGGCAACGTTTCTTGAACTTATTGGAAACAGTTTTACGAAGAGAAATAATTCAGATAGAATTGATTCTTACGTTGTTACTTCACGAACTAAGCAAAACTGGAAACATTATTTTGAAACCCAAGTGGTTTTCTATTTTCCAAAGTTAAACCCCCCAGACCGAACTGGGAATCGAACCCAGGACCTTCTGCAATGGAAGGAGGAATAAACCAACTAGACCAACGAACAAACCAAATAATACTACTTTAAAAGAGCTAGTATGCCATCTTCGTGTTTCCTCTTTTGATGCTTTTAATCATTCAAGTGTCGCAATGTAGACTTCTCATTGATAGTAATTATGATACAAAACATAATTTAGTAAACCAACATCATGCGAGTTTCTAGAGCTTCTTTTCAAATCACTTTAGGATTTAACTAAACTCTTATCTCTGTCCATCTCACTGAAATCTGCCGAATACCGAAATACGAGAAGTTGTATTTTATTTCATAGAAAACCTGCATCTATTTTATTCACCTAGAAAATAACTGTAATATAACTTACGCTCTTTCATTGCACAAGCTCATTCAGAAAACTTTAATTTTAAGCTTAGTTAAAAAACACGTTATTTATGACCGGCTATGTTAAGGTCGGTGCTTAACTACCCGTCATGTTAGCACTAACTCTCAAAACTTCACCAGAGTTAGTGCTGAGTTAGTGCTAACAAGTGCCTTTGAAATTGGAGTTTGTGCTTCACAAATACTGTAGTTATTAATAAAAATCTGGTGGGGGGCTTACTTCAGGCAGCCCCCCCATTTTAGCAATCACTCTCAAAATGTCACCAGAGTTAAACTAGGATTTTACTGAGAGATTGTAATTTATTTTTATGCTCGTTATTTGAACATTAAAAATGTTTCCGACTCTATCCTAAACTTAGCGACTTCAGCACAAGTTCACTTTCTAAACCTTATCGAACACCATTGCAGAATTGCTATAATTGCAGTTGCTGAGCGTTCTGCTAACTCACTATATGCACAAACTGTGGTCAATACTGGACCATATTCACTTCCCGTGGTTGCTGTTGAGGTTTTCGCTTCCCTTTATACAACCACACACGGCCACCGCAAAGTGTAGCCATTTATCGTAGCTGGACATGTTTATGTCAGCACAACAACGGTATAAACTGATTCCCTTTTGAAAGTGAGTAAACCGGAACCTTTCAACTCACTCAGCACTCGTCAGACGCCACAGGAAGACGCGTGTGGTTATTGTGGTGGTGGTGTGGTTATTCACTCGAAATATATTTCCGTTCTAAGAAGGTAAACGATTGAGCACAAAGTAGGTTTTCTTGCTGCTTGAAAGTTGTATCAACTTTACTGAAACTTTCATATAGCAAATGGATATATGCAGTTTTACAAAAGACTTTAATTTGTCCATCGACGGTATTGATTTGCGTAATTATTTGTAAACATCCATTTACATCTTTGTTATCGTAATTCATATATTGACTTTAATATTGGTACTTGTACTACTGATAACAACTAAACCTAGAATAGCTGTGTTGGTGCTCAAGTGCCTGTTAGTCGTATAGAACAGCTATAAGGAAACCTCATTATTTGTAATATTCCATTTCCTAGGTATCGTGTGAAAGGTTTGTCAACCCTTAAGAAAACAAAACGCTACACCTACTTACATCTTATTGACGCAATTTAAAAAATGAATGCAGAGACTCTTTTATGGGGTTGTAAGTAGGTCGTATTTGAGTGAGACGTATTGTGTATATATACCTAGGACGCTCGTATGCAGCTAGAAAATGGAGTCGATATAAAAACAACAGGTGGCTGGAGTTGTTAATAATTCGTGGACAAACACAGCATGAAAACCAACTGTTGACAAGCAGACTACAAGGAAACTTTTCATCAATGGGTGGCCACTTTATGGCTTCTTGGAATTGGTTGATAGATTTTTAAAACCACTTCAATGAATTTACTTTAAACAAAATAATTTAAGTAATGTCGTAAAGATGGTATGACTTTAATAAAGTGTATATTTACGATCGAGCCGTTTACTGTGAGGCATTTCCATTGACTAACCGTCTATTATGCGAAACTGATTGAGTTGATTATGTGATTGGTTTAATCATAAGATAAGTGTAGCGTATATTGTGTACGATATTATTACCATGCAATACGATTAGTACTCAACCAATGCGGGAAATCAGCTTCCTATTAAACGACGCTAATATTTATCAAACAATAGCGTGTGATACGGTGTTATTGTAAAGTGGTGAACTACTCGCGTAAGCCTACTCCCAAGCAACAATGAACATTAAACGCGCATCTAACAGTGATGAACTACTCGCGTAAGCCTACTCCCAAGCAACAATGAACATTAAACGCGCATCTAACAGTGGTGAACTACTCGCGTAAGCCTACGCCCAAGCAACAATGAACATTAAACGCGCATCTAAAAGTGCACAATACTAAACACTGCGTTTTGTTACAGGAGTCCGAGTGGATATAAGAAAGAATTAGAAGTCTCCTGCCAGTCACCTATTTATGTTAGGAAAGGTGTCATTTTGAAGTGAAAAATAAGATTGCATTACAAAATATTGGCAGAAGTACTTGAAACCCAAATAGAATAACTATGGGGTGCCGAAACAATCTGTTTGCAGTGACCGTGACTTATTTCAAGGCCACAACTCGGTGTGGTACCCAGATTAAGCTGCGTAGAGCCAGAGATTTGGAATAATACGCTAAGAATTGTCTTTATAGATAAATCACATTTATTTGAGTCAACTTGAGTGTACTTGACAATTAGATTACTACCCTTGTGTCAGTCCCTAATAGACGGGCAGGCAACGATCAAAGTGAGACGAATCGTACGGCAATCGTTAGCAGTTTTGTAAAGACCAATTATGTTTTTAATGAAAAAGTAACGTCTTCAGATTGTGCGTAGGGCGCAAAGATAATGGACGCCTACTCGACTTTTCTAACATCTCAGCGAAAACAAACGATTCATTAGAAGAACTGTCTGACAAAAGAAGATAGCTCGTGTTAATTATAGATAAAACAGGGATGGTCGTTATCGACAGATCTTGAAGTGATGGCCTTGATCGTAGTTTGTGTATCGGTCGCTTCGTTTCGCAGGTGTTTAGTCTTAGACTGAGTTAATCACGGTCCTCTAAATCTTCAATAACAACAATGTACAACAATCACAATAACATTTGAAAACTAGTTGTCATTGTTGTGCATTGTTGTATTTGAAGATTTATAGGACCGTAATTAACTCAGTCTAGATACATTTTGAAAATGGTCTATTGCTTCAGTAAGCTTAATATTGTTTAATTATTAGTATTTCATTCATGTTTGTTATTCCAACTTAGTCCAAAAATATGTTTATTTACGGACATAAATGTCGCATATTTTTTGTGTATCGACGATTAACGTTTTTATCGAGAATCTGTAATTTTTCTACTAATACCCTGGAAAATTTCGTGTTCTATAGGAGTAGCGCAAGAACGTTACAGAATGGTGAAACCGTGAATTCGTAAGATATAAATACTGGGTTAAACAAGTTTCAAATATTTTATTCCTTACGGTTATTATTTTGAAAGTCAATTATGAAGTATTAATAATAATTGGCATCCAAAATGATTTGAATGCTTTAAACCGTATAGTAGGCCTACACTTACGAACACCTGCTATAGTTAATACTCACTTTGGGTGTAACGTGTAGCGTTCTTAAGGCATTACTAGGCTTTATTTTGTGCGGTTTTAATAACTTAGACTTATGCTTACCTCTCCTCGTAAGCAGCACTTAACTTATTCTAATCCTTATTTGTACTATACGCACTTCCCAACTGGCAGTATCTGAGTAGAGTTCAGATAGAAGGAGATGTTTTGTATTTTAAACTTGGACTGTTTCTTGATGTACTATATACTGTATATACAATAAATATAAAGCTATGTATTTTATACTAAAGAAACTACATAATCATTTATTTAAAAATGCAAGGATCCTTTTAAAATTTGTCATGTTAATAATGCTTGTTTAGTTTAAGTTTAAAAGTATTGTCAAAGGTAATTTATAAAACTTATACTGTGATTGTAACTTATGGCAGTGTAGTTCTTAACGCGAATGTGAAGGCTGTGATGATGAAAACTATACTAATGTCAACGCAATTTATATGACAGATCTCTCAAAGTTCAAATGAAAATTAAAAGTTTGTCTCAGTAATTACACGCTTTCAAGAAAAAAATGATTACTGGTACTCAGACCATTATTTATAGTTGTATAAGATGCGGTCGTTTCGTTACATTCAATCGTCGATAGCAATATCTATCTTAAGATCAATAGACAGTGTACTGCGTAGCAGTGACTGTGTAGCTTCACCCGGAGGGCTTTTCAAGTCTGTTAAGATACACAACCGAACGCGGTACAAAGCATATTGAAACCGTAAGTTTGTTACTTTGTTTTAAAGAGCTTCAGCGGTGGTTCAAACTTCCCGGCCCTGTTTACTGACATAGCCTCGTACATTGTTTACATTAATTATTAACTTATATAAGAATATGACTTTCCGATATTTACTAAAATAAAGTTTTGAAATCACGCAACAAGTGTTTGGTGGAGGTGCCGGGTCCTCAATGCACAGTAATGTTGGTATTAGTGACGTCATAGATGACGTAAGTCGGAGCCAATCAGCGAGTGGCTTCGAAATGCTGTATTTTGGCTCGCCAATGCCTACTCTGCTATGACGTAACATCCACAAAGTTGTTGTGGAACGACTTTATAATGCTGCCATAGTCTCTATTTACTTATTTTATTGAAATAAAGTCCAGTGTAGGGCACAGTGCCCTCTTTAGCCTGGTTATTGGTGAATGATGATGAGGAAGGGAAGAGGGAAAGCCTGGTGCCGGCACGTAGCCTACTTCTGTCGAAAAGTACCAAGGGGACCATCGGCTTTACGTCCCATCCGAAAGAACGGTGTAACTTTGACCAGTCAAATAGGATACTCCACTAATGTGGACTGCCGAGCAGTTGACGAGAAGATCGAAGCTGTTACACAAGCTTTTGAACCCTTCAATATTCTTTTTTTTTCGATAAAAAGTGTTTCATAGGTGTTTGGTAATGGTACATAGGCTGTTGCTTAAAAGTGGGAAAGCGTACTAAAACATATACACACTAATTGTATGTATATTTCAAAGTCTTAACTCTCGTGACAGCTTCTCAACTAAAACAGTTTGAATACACTTTTTATTTTTTATAGAAGGCATGAAAATAAAGCGGGAAACCGAATATTTCGCTGGAGGCTGTGATAATATCCAAAGCGCCTCGATATCCCTGGGACGTGCTTGGAGGAGGAACGTTAACGATATCGCGATGTCTGTTCAACAACGCGTGAAGCTTATATCGATGTCGGTTCGTATTGTAAGGCGGCCTTTACGTATGGGGCAATACGTGTGGTTAACGCGTTATTGCCATCGTTATTAATCCCTTCCTCTCATCCAATAACTGTATCATACAGCGAAGCTTCATTTATAGGCGGAGCCTACAACGAAGAGTTTTTAATATTTAAAAAATTGTATGTGATTTTTTTTTAATTTTTGCGTATATATATATGCATCTCTGATGGGTAAAACAATATCGCTTTAATAAAAATGAGCGTATTAGATTTTTTGTTCCCTTACACAAATTGAAAAAGGTAATTTAAAAAATACACAATTACTGAAAAAACAATTTTCAGAGCAAAGCAATATTGCGCTCTGAAGTTCGCTGGCTGGAATTTGAGCATGGTTACACGCCTTCTTAATTGGCTAAAGGAAATAGAAAAATAGATCAAAAAAGGGTATTTTTATTTTGCGCTAGAAATATACATGGTTACCAGTCTTTGTATAGTTGAATATGATAAAATTATAATGATGCAATGCCTGGAGGATATTTCAAGTGTTTCTGTAGCTAATATACATTTTAAACAAGGTGAAGCTCATAAAATTATAAGGTATTAACTTTTCATGATAGCTGATAGCCGTTCACATTAGATTCTTATCAGAAGATAGTAGCCTAACTTCTGTTAGTGGTCGTACTTTGAACAAGGCTAATAAACATGGCGTCGGCTTTAAGACACCCAGCACTTTGAATGTTATGTTTGTTGAAACCATGGTCACCACAAGCTTGGTGAATTCTTACCTTGTTATCTTCTTTGTGTCATAATTGATTATATGTTGTATCTATGAGAACAAATAAATATACAATTAAATTAACGGGAAAAGTTAGAACACAAAACTGTTGCCAATTAAAACAAGTGTAATTTATAAACAGGAGCTAAGAATGATGGGTACGTTTACGTCAAAACCGCAGCAAATTGCCATGTTTGAATTATATCTCAAGAATGCACCTCGAAATCGAAATCTGAGTAATCAGCGTGCTGTGGTTTGGTAAGCCCTACAAACCGAATGATATATATGTATTTCAATTTCATTACATTAGTAATTAAATATCACAATTGCATACTTATTATAATGTTAGATACATTTATCATTCAGGCTTAGGGTTCACCAAACCCATAGAACGCTGATTAAACAGATTTTGAATTTCGAGTTACATTATTGAGATATAATTAAAATATGAACATTTTCTGCGTTTTTTGACGTAAACGAATTTAAGGAAAGTTAAGAGGCAAGTTTCACTTTGAACTGTTTTCATACACTTTTATTAACCTTGTTAACCACAACAGCAAAGATAAGCACTTTTGTTTGTAATAACATTTATTCAGCTTCAAGAGATATTTCTCGCATTTGCAAATCATACGCCATGCTGGAGCTCTGCATTCATTTCGTGTTTGGGAAATGTTTTTATTCAATAGCCTCGGGTTCAGATGTTGAAAGCTGTATCATATACGTGTTTATTCAATACGCATGGATTGTTGACACAACGATAAGTTTAGATATTAAACAATGGTTCAATGATTCCTCGGTTATTTTGTCCATTAAAATTCATAAGCAGAAACCAAGTTTGAGCAAAAAGAAATAATGGTCGGTGTTTATCTTCTGATGAGTCAACGAAGTATGTCCTTCACACAATATTTTAAATAAGATAAAACATCATCTTAGGTCATGTATTTAAAATCCTCTTTGTTATGTAAGAGATGATATTTTTTAGGGATCATATTTGCTTCAAAAATAATTATCCAGTGGGTTAAATTGTTAAAACAAAAAAAATAATTTTAGATAACGACTTATGTATTTTATGATTTAATTACTGTAATTCAAGAACATTTTTCTGAAACGTTAACACAATTACATGAAAATAATAACTATCGTAATTGATTTTTGAAACCCACATTGAATGTTCTCATTATATTTTTCATTTACTTTGTACAATATGTGGGTTTTAATTTTGAAAACATGTTGCATGCAAAGCAAGTTGCATCAAAAGCAACCTTCCAACGCTTATAGTTTTTTCCAACGCAAACAAGCTTACGAAGGAACAAGCACTTACAGCTGTTCTTACGATTGCATTAATTGCAGTTCTATAAACATCGTTAGTATAAAAGTAACCATTAAAAATGTATGTTTAAAAAGGGAATGCAACCAGGAACGGCTGCAAATTTTATCCCTTAATGGAGCGACATCCGTACGTTTGTTTTAGTAACAGTTTATGTTTGCATCAATGCATTTTGCCATATGTGCATCAACGTGAATCGAAACAAGTACACATTGGTATCATCGGTCGTTGCACATACGAGTCCACCCACTGTTTTAAATTGAGGCTAATTTAACCCTTTAGATACAGCTAGACACACATTGAGGGCTCGTGAAGTAGATCACAAACGCCGGAGTGTTGTCATTTGGAGTCACTGTGTGGTTCTGCATTGATAATGTAATGTAATGTAATGCTTTCTTTATTTAAGGTTTGAGTTTACACTCTTTATAACCTAAATTTACATGTTACATTTTGAAATTCACTTGGTTTCTTAATTATTCTAGTACTAATCTAATGCATATTAACTAACTGTAGTATAACAAGGTGATACATTAAAATACATCTGGCTAAAATAATACAGGGCTACTATAACCACAAATAAAAAACAATAATAATAATATTAATAATACGCAGAAAGCATATAAAATAGATTGATTATACTAAGATAAGCTGACTAAAAACATAAAAGAGAAGAAAAAACAGTGTTGGCAACATCAGTAGTGATCCCATTGAATTTAATTGGGATGTGTTATTGAAAATTAAACTACTCTATTTGCTACATATCTCTTTAATCAGAATCATGCAAGTATAATAAAAATTGATTGTGCCAACTTGATGCTTTAGAAATAATTACACCAAGTCGTCGATACGTTTTACAATGCAAATGTGAGTGTTATGGGCACTAATAGCTTTTACAGCATGATTTAAAGTAACATGGCATATTTACGAAGAGCACGTAGCTATTGTTTTACAAGTTTATGAGTTGACATTAGATACGTGTGCGACCGTCATATTTATGAATGTGCTCTGCTGTGCATAGTCTGAAATATGCTGCTGGCATTTTAAATAATTGGGTTGTTAGTCGTGAGTATTATTTCAGCCGTCATACAATGTTGGTTGAACATGTTGATAAAGAGTTCATAAACCTTTACTTAGCCTATATTAGCTTAAATACGACATTTCTAGATTGAAGTTGTAAATTTCCTGGTAGGTAATAAAAGAAGCAATTGCGCCGAGTTTCTTTAAGAGCTTGCCTGAAACAAATGGTGCCAGTTTACAAAGTCCGTCTGGCTAGAACTAGGACATACGTGTATGTCTGGGCAGCTGTTGGAATACCGCGTACGACGGTACGAATACAAAAGACACTTGTTGGTATTTCTACTTGTCGACCGATCAGGAGCTCAGGTTGTGAAGGAGTCGACATAACAGCTGATCATAGTGATATTCAATACATACAACGAGCAATTAACTTTGTTTAGTCATATTTAAAGGACGCTACACAAAACTCTGATAAAGTTGGTAATACAGCAACAATACGGTTTAGTAAGACATAACTAGCCAAGTCTTGAGATGTTCTTAGTTTGACGCTCCCCTGCTGCTCCCCTCCATCGCTTTGAATCATTTCATATTTATTCATTTCATAACATTATTTAATCAGTCATATTCGAATTATGCTGGACAATGGTCACATAACTACCTTCAAACTATGTAAACTTAAATTGTTTGCACTATACTGTATGATAAACGATTCTTGAAGTTGTTAAGGTTCTCATTTGGATTGATATAACAAAGTTTAACTCAATAATAATAATAATTGTTTGTAGGAAAACCGTTATAGGTTGCACACCAGCTTTACCTGATGTGCCCTCTTCAGGTGACTAACTATAGGGCCTATATTATGGAGTGTGGATAGTTGGGAAGAAATGTCCGAGGGCTGTTAGTAGGACTCAATCCCAGCATTCGCGCTTACGACCAAGAAAAACTTCGGAAAACACCTTCAGTAAGAAGGCAGGATTGCCGTTGGCCGGAATCGAACAGGAAACCTCCCCAATTAGAGCATCGCGTCTTACCGCTAAGCTACCACAATCGGTTATCTCAATTAACATTACTGCAAGGATATGATTTGTAAACCGCAACCAAAACCGAACGCTCTAACAGCTCTGTAGTAATTTGATTCCTGGCTTATTTGCTGAGGGCGTCGCTAAGCGCAACTTGTATTAGTAACACAAACAGAAGAGAAGCGTGATTGTGTGTAACAAGCCTGGTGAGTGGGGCACTTGGTCACTAATTACGATGATTATTACAGTATATTAATATACGAATATCGTAATGTCAGCTATATTCCATGCATGGCTGACGTTGGCCTTCGAGTGTGGTTGCGATCAAACCTCATGGTCGCATTGCATCATTTAGTTTATAATTATTATTCAATATGCTATTGGGTCAGAAATAAGAATAAACTACATGAACGAATTTACTGTCCCAAATAAAAACACTTTACCTCTTGTTTTGCCACTTTCACAATATGCAGAGTGGTTGAAAGTGAGACTTAGTTCCTTCTTTAGCTTTAGATGGCTGAGAAGAAGTGATACACGCACACGCAATGAAGGAAGCTCAGCGGTAAAACGCGAGACTCAAATTAGGGAGGTCGCCGGTTCGATTCTGGCTACCGGCAATCCTGACTGAAGGTTTTTTCGGAGGTTTTTCTCAGTGGTAAAGACAATGCTGGGATTTAGTCATTCTAACAGGAATTGAGTCGTATATAAAAATGAATGATGAAGAATATCTTCTATATTGCTCGTGTTATTCCGAAGCTAAGTAATGCGTATTGTCTACTAAACAGTCTTGTAATACAGCATGAACCACTTCTCTATTCCAACCTTGAGAACGAACAATGAATTGTTTGCATAAATAAGGTCATTATGAGCATGATTGTGAGTGGCAAAATATTCCTTATGGCAAATGCAAATACGGTGTATTTTCATACTTGCCATTGGTGAAGATTATTATACGATCCAAAGCACATTTTATCATAGTTTTGTGTATTGCTTCTAACGATGTTACCGTATTTAAAGCTAAAACGCGCATTCATATTTATGATATTGTAATGCAATACTACGTACATCATGTGTTCGTTTAGAAATTAAATTCATTTTGCTGAAAACCACTTTAGAGCTCAATTTGTTTCGAAAGAGTTCTGGTGATAGCGGTCGGTGGTGTTTGAGTTTCGAGATTAACATATTTTCTCATTGTAGAAAACAAGGGGGATGGACCAATGGTGATTGTTCTGAACTGTAGCCGTTTGAAGCCGTTTACATGGATCAGGCACCGTTTTGTATTCAAATAAAAACATACATGATCAAAAAGCAGCTATAGTCGAAATGCGCGCTCATATATGGTGGGCGTGTATGAGAGTAGTGACCATCTGTCGCTATGCTGGTTGCTTCGTTGGCCTTCAGTTGCCATTTAAGCCTTATGCATTGAAACACGTGTACAATAATAGATCACATTTTTCCTTACAAATTGGCTTGACGAAGGATACAGTTATGAAGGTAAAATGAAGAGGTTATGATTATCCGCGTAGGCTCAGAATAAGCATCTCCTTGTGAATAGTACCATCATGATTAGAAAACTGTGTTACTTTAAAAGTTGTGTATATTTATAAATGGGTTACCTCCCGTAGAACACTGTATAACTTCCGTATATCAGTATTATCTGCTTAACTGATGACTCCCACTCAGTGCTGTGTTTTTAATTAAGAAGATAGTGATATGCCGAGATGCGAGTTCTTATCTCAGATACCTCCCTCCATGCTCGGTTAGAATTTGTTCTGTAAGTAAGGTAGTCTGAAGTCGGCAAGTCTATTCAGTATTCAGTACTGGCAAGTGTGTTTACGTGCATACTGAAGAGATCCTTACCCACCAATGGGATTGGTTTCACTATAATAAACAAGAGTCTCACATGAAAACAGTCGTCATTGACTATAAGTCTTCCCGAATTGTGATTGGTTAGAAGAACCCTTACCGAGTCATGTAAGGAATGGATATGGACCATCTCTTGCCGACTTCAGGTATAACAGTCTACCGACGCTTACATCACTACATAAACGATGGATACAGAACTCATATGATTATTATTGGCCGACTGCAAAAACCGATGTACGTAAACCTGCCTTTAGGGTGTAGCTTTTAGTGTTGTTCTTACACGTTTTGTTATTTATGTGTAGTTTGATCGCTTTAACGCACAGATAAAAAAAGATACTATTAGAAATGGCGTAGAAAATAAAATGGACACAAGAATTACCCACATTAGAAGGTAACACAGTGAATGCTTTCGGACTCTCAATTAATTATAGTGTAGACAAATGTTTAGCATTTACTAATATTTCAATTAGACCTATAACAACAGAAATAATCAGATAATGATTTGGTAATATAAAATGCACAAGAATTGTGAATTTAATTTATTTAACATTTTTCAAACAATGAATAAAAAAATAACGCTTATCTTATAATTAACCAACTTTTTAATTCTAATACAATTATGCCTGAGTTTAATAACTAATGACTATAAAATGTTATTAAACCCTAGTTCCTCTTGCCAAGCGCATGAACTCCATTATCTTATTAGAGTTGAAGGTAGTGCTCACGTATTGTTACGGGCAGTGCGCTCAGGTAGTGTTAGCCCAAACCATGGGTCGCGACCCAGGTACCGGGTAGTCACGGGCTGCAACTGGGTCCCTAGAGAGTAACACGGTTTAAAACATAACAATCTATAACAACATTAATCGTCTCACCTTCTTTAAAAAATTATCTCAATTATTTCAATTCAATTCCGCTAATTGAAACAATCTAGTTGCAAACAAAACTAGCACCACTTTCATTATTTTGGAAGACATGGTGGCGAAAATCCGTCTTTATTCAGTTCGATTTCTACTTTACACAAAAATGTAGACTGGAATTCAGTATCAATAAATCAGTTTTTCTAATAATTAAACTTTACCTTCAGAGCGTGATCACAAATCTCTCATAATACTATATATACATTGCAGAGAAACTTTCAAATATTGAAGCACGTTAAAGTTGTCTGTTGTGAATATATTGACAAAACTTTATAAATGCACCATCCATAGCTAATGCGAGGGAATGAGAAGACGAAAAATGAAAGGTTTACACAGATGTAATTGTAATCAATAAGAGATTTAAACTGTCAAGTAGCCAAGCATCAGCAGTTTTAATTTTACTACTATAAACAACATAGTCCGACATATAACTCAATCTGAAGTCGTCTCAGTTAAAATTAAACACACCGATCTAAACCCAACCATCACATTGCTTATTTACTGTTCCTTCAGCTTCCACGCTTATTTATAAATTATAACCATAGAAAAAAATTAGTAACGTTTAGTATTTATTGTTGAACTTCAAGCTTAGTTTGCTATATAATCAAATTATGAATTTAATATGTGAGACCGGGCTGACGAATTTCCAGAACCTTAAAACCGGGTTGCCTGTTATAATGAGGACAGGAAGTCTCACTATTAATACCGGTAAAATTAACGTCTTTTAGTAAATCTTGAGAGCGTTACACAATATTGAAGAAAATGTTAATCATCAACATTTAATTTCGTAAGTTTGGGTCAGATATTTTCATCTTTTCGGTTGTTATTTTTGGAGTCCATTAAAAAATTAATAATACATAGGTTTTGAACATGATAACAGTAATGATTGTAATATTTGAAATGTTGTCGATCCCATTTATGAAACTAGCTTTAAAACTATCTTATGAGTTATGTATAGCGTCCTTAAATGCAAGAAAAATCTTTATTTTAGCGCGGTCTAATAGTTGATACTCACCTTCCTAAAGGTACAATATGGGCAGTGTGATTTAAAAGGCGGGGATAAATTATTTCCTTGATAAGATTTCTTCCGTTGTGAGCATTACGCCCTACCACGCCCACACACAATAGAGAGTGGCTGTCATGAAAAGCCTATAGCGGCTCACAGGGATAAGAGCCCTGGGTAGGCTTAATCATACTTAGCAACATTACTGGAATAACGTTTATGATAAATGAACCTACGCAAGACTTTGTTTCGTCGCAATAATGCCACAGACGCTTCACATACAATGTAATGGATCATAAGTTTTAAGGTGGAAGAAGCCAGATAAGCTAAGGTAATATTTATTATAGGTAGAAGAGAGAATTTTGTATAAATCCAAGCAGACAATTTATCATAAACTGCGCTTGTGTTTAAAATCTTGAAACTAACGAAAGGTCTTTTAAGAATGTAATGCAACATAATCATTCGCTTAGAAAGTGTATGAAAATTGTGGATTAATGTATACTTCAAATTGTGAAAGATAATATTCCCACTTCAAGTTATATTTACATTGTGGAAATGTGTTGTCCAACTTTAAATTTATACTACTCGTTACAAATTACTTGTGTTATTTAATTAGATAGCGCGGATGACACGGAAATGCCAATTAGGAGATATAATATAGTGGAATAGTTGGCAAGCTTTCGGGGGCTCTGTCAAAACCGCAATCAATTATTAGATTTAAATTGCCTTTCCTAGCTTAAATTTCCCCATTTTGCTAATTCTGACGCTAAATTTTACACTTCATAATATTATGCGTCCCTGCAAACATTGATCGTTCAGATTAGACACACATTCGTGGGTAATTGGGGGTGGGGTGGGGTGGGGGGTCACCGTTCTGCTTTAGCCTTTAGCTTCGAACACACATTATGTTGGAATGGCTAAGCTAGTTAGCAGGAAAAACCACATACATTATCAAACAGAATAATCTCGCTCTAGTTAGTTCGTAACGCAACAAACGATGTCTTATGCGGTATTACTCATATACGCATTAGCAACATTTGTAGTTTATGAACAAGTTCTGTAGGTTTGCAATGTTTGAACAACGTTTTTTTTAATAGAGTATTGTAATAATGATTGTGTTGTGTTTAAAACACTACTGGTCGCATTTGAAAAATTAAACAGTGAACATGATACAAATAATTGTAAAGTGGTTCCACAGCGACATTGTTATGCTGACGTCATAGATGAGTGAGTCGGAGCCAATCAGCGGGTGACGTTTTCAAATACTTACATTTGATTGGCCAATGCACTAATCGTCTATGTCAGCATCCACTAGGTGGCTGTGGAACGACTAAACGGTGACGTTGGAGCGGTCATAGCAATGAGGATTGTACATAAGGACAGTACAAATGTATTTATTTTTGTAAATTTAAAGTAATTGTTGCCTTAAGGAGCTCTTAGTCAATCCATCTACAGCACGGAGTGAGAAAACTAAGGGTTAGTCTATCAAAAGAAGACTGTTCAAAAATCGAATGCTTGAACTGCTACAAGAAATGAGTGCACAAATGTGATAAGGGTCTAAAGCAGTTCTCGTTATAAGCCAATCGATCGGTGATTTCTGCCATTCCACTCTTGAAGCACGTACGCGTGATTTCAGTAAACAATAAAAAACAAGAAGGAGCCCTGAAACGCTTTTGTTTTAACCCGTCATGAAATATTCCTCAACGTAAAACAAAATGACACTAAAACGATAAAAATAAAAACGTTTCAAACGCATCTAAAGTAACGTTACACCCGCTGCCCCCGCTACCCCCGCTGTCGGTGTATTCTTTTTAGAATGTCCCATTGATGTTCGAACCCTCCGTCGTTACTTCTATTTATGAATGAAATAGAACGCACAGTAAAACGACAAACAAAAGTCGATTGTCTTCTGAGGCGTTCAACTTGTTTCTTATATAGATCCATATGATATACTTACTTTGTCGTCCAATTGCCAGTCCGTAATCCGTATATACGAACGTTGAGCCTGCAAAGTCTCAGTTTTATTCAATACAAGATATCATACAGAGTAGGACATAGTAAAAACATGCTAAGACTCACTGATACATTTATTTGGATAGGTTCGTTGGTCCTGTTAATTTATTCCTGGCTCCAGTGAAGAATCGGTTTCGAATCCCGGTTTGGGAGAAACTTAGGATCATATCACTGTGACATTATTCCGTCAATATAGTCTAGAATACATTCATGTAAACGGCGGCTTTGGCGCGTCACAGGAACGAGGCATATAATAAGTGAGAGGCATATAATGTCTACCACTGAAAACAGTTCCCGTAACTGAGTTGGTGAAATCTAGAAATGTATCGTAACTATGACTGGGGATTGAACCCAGGTCTCATACTTGCTGGGTAGGTGCATTGACTGTAAGAAGTTTACAAACGCTGACAATTTAACATCTTAATGTAGAATCAGAACTGTAAATGAAAAGGGGGTGGTGGAGGGCAGTTTTGGAACTGGTTGCGCTAAAATATATCACTTTAAGAGCGTTTACATTTAATAAATAATATAAACTTAGATATTGTGATTTTGTGTTGTGATTATTCACTGTTGGTGTATTAATTTTGAATTAACTTACTACGAATATTTTAATGGGTTTTCATCGTTGGTATGGAATGGGTTAAGGGCATTAATTCAACATCAATCACAAACTACACAGAGGGAAGTCTTTGGTATTAATGGTCTTCAATGTAATGTAATGTGTACAGACCACAATGAAACATGGATACATGCTTATAATTGGCCAGCGCTTGACAAATTCTCCAAGTGCTGGTATTCAGTTGTGTTTAAAAATTTTAAACAACCAATCTAATTTAAGAAGGAAATATGTAATTATTTAAAAGTAATGTAATATCGTTGAAACAACTACATCTTAGCCGTCAAGGAAATCTGTGACACTGACATGTAATAAATGGTAGCAAGGAAAACAATAAATCACATTTCACTAAGTAGTAGCAAATCACTCAATTAACAACATCAACTTGAGCTATAATAGACCATGTAAACGATAACGAGGCATCTGTCATCCCAACAAGGCAGCAATAAATATTCTACAGTCAAGAATCGATTCTACGAATGAAGGAACTGTGCCTAAATTATGGGCCTGAATATTTTATTAATCAATTTAATTAATATTATGTTAAATATAAACAGGGATGTTAGACCGACTGTAATTCTGTCAATAATTTAGTAACAGGATTTCAGTCGTTCTAAAAACAAATCGCTAAATGAAACTCCCTAATAATCGCAAGCCTATAAATATTTTGTTTAGGTGCACTTTATGTACGCTTTATGAAAAACTACGGTTACTTATTACATTGTGTTGTTTTGTAAAATACGTGTGTACATATAAAACAGTTCATGTAGTAGTAGTAGTAGGTAAGCAATGTTGAAAATCTCATATTACTGTCTGTGGTTTCTTGTTTGCATAACTATAGGTGCGTTTCCACTTATGATAGCAAATCTAAGATACATGACAAGGTAATGATTGGAATTTACTTTGTTCACGAATCAACTTACATGCAGGTGTTGTCATCATAATATACAATAAAACACAACTATCGGCTTGACAATTAGCATTATCATTATTCCCACGAATTATAACTAAATTAGAAAAATATACATTTAAAAATACAATCACATACGCTAGACAATTAATTAGCATTATATTAATCGGAATAACAACGTTACTAAACCCAAGGCCACGTCGTAAAGGCAAACCCACCAATACACAACACAAAAGGCGAGCGGCTCATGATGTAATTATAAATAGTTTCAACGGGCGCCGTTTTTGGCCGCAACAGACGCGCTTGCGGTGGCAAATACGCTAACTAAAGTAGGACCAAAAAGCCCTGTCCCCTTTGCCAACAACTTTCTTTAACCACTTTCTAACCCAAATGTAATTTCCTGCCATTAAAGTGGTAATCTGATTTTCAGGGTTTCGGTGAAGTGCTAAAATGCGATACTTAGTGATTCGTGGAACCCAAGGTAAGGGCCCTTTAATGCCCTGTCATAGTGGTTTCATTATTATCCTCGGGGCGCTGACGTACGCTCTAAAAATAGGATACAAGTAAGGGTTAAGGAAAGGGGGGGGGGGGGGGGCGGTTCTCTCTTTGCGTATCCATCATACAGATTTGTTATTTAAGGCGCAATAACTTAATATAGACCCTCTCCTTCATATTGTTTTCACTGCTTCATTCAGACGGGTCATATGTGTCTGCTTCACCGATAGAGGTGGCTCAGCGGTAAGACGCGATACTTTAATTCGGGAGGTCGCCGGTTCGATTCCGACCACCAGCAGCCCTGACTGCATTTCCCGAGGTTTTTCTTAGCCGTAAAGGCGAAAGCTGGGATTAGGTCATACTATCAGCCCTCGGATATTCCTTCCCAACTATCCAAACACCCTTATACCTTGTTAGTCACCTGAAGAGGGGCACATCAGGTATAGCTGGTGTTCACGTGCACCCTACATAGCAGGGATTCCTACGAAACATTATTTTGGTTATTATTGTGCGCCTACCTCAAGTCAGTGCGTTTAATAAAGTCCCTATAGACTGCTAATAGCTTCCATCTTATGGGAGTTATACGTGCTTTGCTTGTAGCGAGATACATTTTAACCTCAAAACCGTGCAGTGAATTTCACACCTAACCGCAAAAAAAATAAATAACAAAGACAAAACTAATTCTTAGTGAGAGTAGATGTAGTAGCGCCTATACATTGTGTAACACGTTCCCAGTCTGAGCCGGGGTAGAATATGTCCAGGGTAGCTGGGTAGCTCTGCCTGGGCACCAAACAATCCTGTATTTCGTAAAGTTTTTGAGAAATTATTGTATCCGTAAATTAGAGGGGAGTGGGAGGGGGGGGGATTGTTTCTATAACTCACACAAACCTAATCTATAATCATTAGTTATTTTCATATGCCAGTAATGTTCTCCGATCATACACAGACCTTCTCACCAGGATTTATCAAATGGTTTATCTTCCGTACTTGTGCACTCTGAAGTAATATGTTTGCATCGCAATTCGCTGTGAAGCCAACTGGGAAAACCACGTGACTGGATTAACTAATGTTAATAATAGTAAAAACTGAAGATGGAAGCGTGAATAGCAATAACTTGTAAGCTAAGAAGCGTGCCCACTCTATCTAACATAACTATTTAAATATTCAGTTAAATTTGAATGATGCCATCAAGTAAAACATGCACGTTATTGGTAGGTATGCATATTAGTAGAATACATTAGTTAAACAATGCTTTAATTAAACAAACTTTTAACAAACTTATACATTTGTAGTGAACCCTAGGATAACAGGAGACTGTAAAATACACGTAACACAAATCATAATAACGAATTAAAATAATTTAGTGTGAACATGACGTAACATAAACTAAGTGTTGTACCTTGAAACATAAATAGCAATTATAATACACATTGATCGAATGGAAATATATTGAAATGTTGCTCGTGGCCTCTGGCGACCTGGCCGACGGATGAAAGAAAATATGGAAACCCAGCGGTGTAAAACGCAGATAAAACAACATTGGCAACAGAAAAATGAAAGTTCCCTTCTATATTATAAAAGTATCTTGAATAGCGATGTCTGTAGCTGTTCAATATAATATTGAGCCGGCAGTGTAGACCTATATACGCTCCGCTCAATTTACCAATAAAGTTACGAAAACTCTTCTAAACTTTTGATGCCTAGATGTAAAAACGTATGACTTGAAACGAGGAAAACGGTTTAGCGTTGCACAAGCTAGAGGGTGTTCAACACTGCATTGCATTGTGTAAACACATGATTAGAGCTTATAAGATGAAGATAACCCAGACGCGTTGGTGAGGTTCGAAGCGTTGATCCTTGACTGTGGCGCCCCACGAGCCAGCGGAGCAAGTCGGAACGACAAACTGTATTCCCAGTTCGTGCATGATTCGTCATTATTTACTTATTTAATTAATGTCTCTCCTACTCAGTTATAAATGTGATTTTTTACAATGTTCATACTAGTTTTGACGGACAATTTTATAATATTGTTAAATAATAGTGGAATAGAGATAGCCGTTAGACGCCTTATTTAGGGAGGTCGCCCATTCGATATTGGTCACCAGCAATTCTGCCTGAAGGTTTTCCGATGTTTTCCTCAGTCACGAGACGATTGCTGGAATTGAGTT
This sequence comes from Isoperla grammatica, assembly GCA_945910005.1. NCBI lineage: Eukaryota > Metazoa > Arthropoda > Insecta > Plecoptera > Perlodidae > Isoperla > Isoperla grammatica. The sequence goes on from OX246739.1 coordinate 75,052,616, forward strand.
ATACTAACAGCCCTCGGACATGCATTGCCAAGCATTCCAATTATTACCACAATACCGAGTTAGGTCTCTTAAAACAACTTCGGTAATGCTTTCGTCATCAATCAATGACATGTTTACGGTCTTGGCCAACCCGAGCAGGTTGGCTGCCGCTCACCCACCCGTGACGGAAGCATTACCGAAGATGTTATAGATGAAAACGTCGTTACTTTTACGTCGTTTGGAATGTAATATCGTACAAATAAAATATGCCTCCTGTGTAAATAAGTCGCATTACTTTATAACTCGATAAGAAATACATTCATTATATTATTATGAATTGTCAATACTGAAATAGAATTTTGAATGCCACCACTTGTGTGTATTATAGTGTTTTACGGTTTCATGGCCACATTTTATAATACGTGCCTCACCATCATATTCTTTGCACTGCAAATAAATGCCTCACAATTGGCCATCTTTCTTTCCACGAATCGTGTTGGGTGGGCTCCAATAATTGCAGTAGTGAAAAAAGCAGAAGCGACCTCAAAAACCTTACCGAAAACTTACCCGGATATCCATCACACGATAGGCCTATATGCAAACACACACTTCGTTTGGATCTTAACTAAAAGAAACAGTGTTTGTGAGATATACCAGCTCCAAGTAATGACAAAATGTATTGCAACAACTTGTTTGTATATAAATAAATAAAAAATAAAAATAGGTTCGAAATTTTGCCAGCGCCGAAATAGACATGCCTGAACCCTTCAACCTTTATACCCACTCAATTCACTTGAGTACTTCATTATTTGTTAACAAGTGCTCTGGCAATCCCACGCAGTTCTACTCAAGACAGAAAGGATTACAGTGAAGCGCACAACCCTTGCTTGTATAGTTTCTTAATGAGCTACTTCAGCTATCGATGTTGTTCCGAGAACTGTTTAGATTGTTCGGCAAGAAAAATATGTATTGTATGTAGGTACGAAGTTATATTTTGCAATCATGTTCGTTTATTTGATAAAACAAAGTGGAATTAGCCTAAAAGTTTCAACATTACAACAACTACAGTTCAACAAAAATGTGTCCCTTCGTGAGTTCCAAACTGGAAATGAAAGTAACGTCGCTTATGCTAACGAACATGTATTATAACAATATCATCTGTGGAACCAAAACTTATGCAGATTCATCACTGAACTTAGATGGAGACATTTTGGAATATGTTTGCTACTTATTTGAATCCTCATAGGATGTATACAAAATTATGACAAATTACCCTAACTTAGGCCCTACACACATTCCGAATTTCCGTCGGAAAATACTTGTAAACCTAAACGTACCGTCGACTGGGATAGCTGGGATAACGATGCAAAACTATCCGGTAAAATACAGATAGTATTTTAAGGCCTAAAAAAGAAACGGCGAACAACTACTTAGAAATGAGGGATTTTGACTTGCTACAATTTTACGAATAAGACGAATGTATGTAAGAACATCATTAGATAACAGTAACAACGTCAAACAGATAAGATGAAAATGTGACATTAAAGATCATCTCATGAATGATAAAAACAAAATCTACTTTAAAAACAAAAACTTTGTTCCAATGTTTCCGACGCGTTTCGCTAATTATTACTGCTAAGGGCTGGTCCACACAGATTTTGTAAGCATAAGATTTAAGGTTTAACGCGTAGTCGTAAAGTTGAATCATAGGAAACACGTACTGGCGTTCACACAAAGTTTTAGTTTTAAGAGATTGTTTTCATTGTTGTTCTTGGCAACAACGTCTTAAAACCTTAAATCTTATGCTTAAAAAATCTGTGTGGACCAGCCTTAAGGCAAAATAAAGGACTCTATGTATCTTCCACTTTGTTGGTGATTTACAATATTTGCACACACAATCATTTTCATTTTTACCAGTATGAAGTATTTAAGAAATACATTGTTTGTATTTTATAGTAATTATTATGAGTAACTTTATATGTATTATATGTAGGTATCATATTTTGTATATATGTATCATATGTAGTATTAGTATTATATGTATTATATGTAATTTTGTACAATTATGCATTGTTTTGTATATCTACGGTACAAAACGCAGTCTCATTTAATATATGTTTCCATGTATTATTCTATGGCTGTAATATAAAAATAAACATAAACTTTATCGGCGGATGTACGTGTTAAGAATCCCATATTTAGTGGTCAAAAATTCTTCTATTGCGAGCTCAAATATAAACACGTTTTGGTCACCAAAGTCTACCTGGATACGATTGTAATGTTTTACGTAATCATAGGCGTGCGCAGGGGGGCAATGGGGGGCAGCTGCCCCCTCATTAGGATAGGTTAGCATTAGTTCAGTACATGGACGTCGACGAGCGCCGAGCGCCGGAAGTAGATGATCCGAAGAAGTTGGAACCAACTAACTTCGGTGCTTGCAAGCACCGCTTCGCCCTGATTGGTCGGATCATCCACTTCCGGCGCTCGGCACTCGTCGACGTCCATGTACTGAACTAAGCATGAGGCTTTTTTTTCTTTTTTAAATCGAATTTGGCCCAGGGTATACCGTATACGCCTGCTGATCGTAAAAGACGAGAAGAGGACCTAGGCTATAGCACCTTCCTCATATTAAATATATTCCTCAGACTGTCACTGTTGCTCCAACTGCCTTGCCCGTTTGACCCGGCAAAGAATAGGTCCAGGATAGTGCCTGTCGTAATGGGCGACAAAAATGCTGACGCCTGACATAATGGTTCTAATCTTACCTGAAGCCCTAGGTTCGAAAAACGTTGGAATCAGCTGACCGGCTTCAACATCAACTGTTGCTTACCGCCAAGATTTTGGCTTTGGGACTGACCACTTCCATCACTTGGTTACAATGATGTCACTGATATCCACAAATAATTGTGTGAAATTAGCCCATTGAACAGACAACCTGTACTCCTCCTTATACGCTTAAAAACACGTTTAAAATCATGTCTTTAAAAAATCTCCTGCGGCGCTTTTTGTGGGGGGAATCCCCCCCCCCCCACACCCCCCATTGGCGCCGCCGTGAAGTACTTTCATTGGGAATTATTGTGCCCCCCCATTAAACAACCTCTGCGCACGCCTATGTACGTAATTACCCGCAAAGCACGATATGGGTTAAGCAACGAATAACACGAGCATTAACATCATTTGGTGGTTCTTGAACCGCGGCCACAAACGCTATCTTAACAAGAAATTTTAATTCTATGGGTTTTATTACCTAGTCTTGATGGTCAGTACCTGTTGTGTAAAATAACCCACAATCTTACTTGACGTTCTAGTCTGGGGAACATCCGCCCGTCTTTTTTTTGCATGAGTTTTGGGATATTAATTATTGTATGAATTATTAATATCAATTATACTAAACTGAAAACTAAGCCATTATCTAAAAAAAAAGTTGTTTGGAAATTTTAAAACCTTAACCATCCTTTAAGACTAGTCTACATAGATGTTTAAGAACTAAGAATTTGTGATTAACAATTGTTATTTAGGTTGGTGGTACACACAACACTTTTCGGACGAAAATGAGACACTTTATGCAATGTTAGTATCTTTGACTTTGGAGCTCTTTGACGAATCCGCGGCCATTTTTATTTGTAGGTTATGAATTTGTACTTCTCTTGACCCTGGTGGTCTACTGAATTAAAGAACCTCATTTGACTCGGTTTTTTCACTTGTGAATTAAGGATTTGTTACTTTAGTTGAAAGTTGGTCAACTCTGTTGGTCACAAGTAACAAGTGACAAGTTTGGTATATTTCACCTTTGTAAATCGCAAGTTGTAACGTAGACCAGGCTTCACTCAGAAACACATTTCGTTGAAAACCGTAATGTCACAGCTAACTCGTTACGTGAGTGCTTACACACGTAGCATGGTAGCACCAGTAGGCTGCCCTAACAATGTCCAGTAACAGATGTCACTATAATGCAACCACCGCAGGCACGTTTAGCGCATTACGTCTACAACGCCAGCTGAACATGGACAGAAACAGATCTCAAACTATCCAGTGACCTAATTTGTGCGCTTTTATGACAATCGTTGAAATAGACACATCCATCAGTATACGAAGGTTTTATATATCTTAACGCACGGCCCAGGCCGGACTTAATTTCAGCCCCGCTGGACTCCAATCGGCCTGGGCCGAGAGCAGTAGAAACTACACGCGTGGGGTGGGAGCTTACAGTTGCTGGTCGGCTCTCTATAGCCCTCGACACATGCGGGTCGCATTCGCAGTCGCTGACTCACGCACTCACGCACTCACTCAACTCACAATCAGCAGAGTTTATTCCGTCAACAGGCGGCTGGCGAAATACGACCGGGCATAGGCCTAACATGCCTACAAAAATTTACCCACATTAATTTAAATACTTTATATGTATTAATTAAAATTTGTATGAATTATAATGTATTGATATTTATTTTGTTTTATTAAATCATGTTAGAAAGCTGTTTTCTGGGCATTTTGCACGCAAATTTGAATTAAAAATGTTTCGCCTCTTTCGCCTCAGACCCCGTGCTTGTCCATGGTGTTCGTAATCCTATCACTTTGTTGTTTGTCACGGTTTGCAATATTCAAAATATGTCACCTTATTGATATAATTTAAGATGAGATGAGTATCCAGAGGTGGGGATTTAGCCATCCCTGGCAGGGATACCTTTCAGTAGAACAGAGCCAGGGATGAAATTGCCAGAGGGGGGAAATCCCCCCATCCCCCCCCCCCCCCGTCAATTCGCACTCTGGTTAGGTGATCCTATTGTAGAAGGACACAACTTTGCAAATTCTGATGATCCTAGAAACGATTTTCCCTTGTTAGTGCACCTAGAGAGACATGCCAGATTACTGAGGGGTCCATATCAGCTCAAAAAAACATGTTTACTAGAACTAAGTTGGGGAAGAAGCAAGGAACTTCCACGGTGCTTGGTATGATATTTGCTATAGTTTCCATAAATCTTAAATCCTAGGAAAGTGTGTAAACGCCATAATGCTTTTGGCTTGATTTGATTTTGTTGAACCTTAAATCTTAAATGTGTAAACCGACCTTCATCAGCTGGGTGGATTAACTGCATGAGCATCTTCTTGTGATTGAAGGCAGAGTTTTTTGAAAAATATTTGATTATTATATTTGATAGGCCTATATTTTTTGATAATTTGATAAAATATTTAATTATAATATTTGAAAAATATGAAATACTGAAAAAAGCATCTGCATTAGAAATCAAATGACATTATCTCAGTGCATGTATGGATGTCACGGGGAGCTAGACCCCCCCCCCCCCCCACCCTTCCTAAATTGTGTGACATCATTTATGGACGACCCCTAGGATCTAAAGAAGGTCACAATTAGATTATCACTTGAGAGATTTTGTTACTGTGTTCACCTATTTCTGACTTTTTGAAGTCATAATCTATTTTTGAGCTGACATTGGTTTTGGGTTTGGGTTTGTTCTTTAGACAGCGAAATGCTCGTGCTACGCTCGAGTCAAACGACGGAAAAAATTGAAACTACTCAAAAGGTGCATCTTTCTATTTATTTTGATGGATCGGCAATAACTTATGAATGATGTACATAGTCACTGCTATATTTTAATCAGTATGATCATGTGTTATCGTGATGTGATATATTATGTACCACGAGTTGCCAAATGTATAACAGTAGCTATTACGCTAAATAACAGTTATTTACTACTACTACAGATGTCCTGTGTAAACCCTTGACATTACGTTCACTCAGCCACCGTAAACAATGAGCTGTTTTAACATGTTCAGGTGATTAGCTACCGTTCATGGATCGCAGCAAAATTCGTTCACAGTAATTCACTCAGTCACTTGACGTACGCAAGGCGTCACGTAACTTCACTTCACGTACGCGAGGCGTCACGTAACTTCACTTCACGCACGGGAGGCGTCACGTAACTTCTCTTCACGTACGCGAGGCGTCACGTAACTTCTCTTCACGTACGCGAGGCGTCACGTAACTTCTCTTCACGTACGCGAGGCGTCACGTAACTTCACTTCACGTACGCGAGGCGTCACGTAACTTCACTTCACGTACGCAAGGCGTCACGTAACTTCACTTCACGTACGCGAGGCGTCACGTAACTTCACTTCACGTACGCGAGGCGTCACGTAACTTCACTTCACGTACGCAAGGCGTCACGTAACTTCACTTCAGGTACGCGAGGCGTCACGCTGAATCCGCACACTTGCATATATCTTGTACGGGTGCATCCAGAATACTTTAACAAGACGGGATACTTGTAGATTAGCATCACGCGCGCGTTATTTTATAGCTTTGACCTGGTAGAAGCTTTAAATTAAGTTGAGTACCGGTACTTATAAGGAGAGAAGTGAGTTTGTGTGTTGATTTGCAAATTTATAGTACAATTATATCTGTCCTTAGGACAGTAGGTAGGTATTATTCTGTCAGCAAATAGACTTGGTCCAACCCAAAAACTCTGCGGTTCATGAATGTAACTTGACTATAAGAACAGACGTATAGCACGCTACACCCTCATTCGACCAGAGTATAAGGGCAGTTTCAATTCCCACTACATACAGTATTTACTTGAGGTATTTTAATAAGAAGGCCTAAATATATTTTTGTATATTGCCTACACCCACTCAGTAACAAGAACACATTTTGAACATTATACCATTTATTATGTGATTCGTGCTATTATGACTCTAAATTCAGTTTTAACATATCATATATATTCCTAATATCAATTTCCAAACATAAAACCTAGTCCGAATCGGGAATCAAACCCTGCATCTTTTGCATTGCAGTAATAAGGGGAATGTTGGTATTCAAGCCCTGTTTCTCAACCATAAGAGGGAAATATTACCCCAATACAGTAATACAGTATAGAAATAATCATAATACAAAACAAATAAGGTAACACCAACATCCATGAAGATGCGCATGAGACTTTGACACCTTAAGTCGCATAGTCGCTATGATTGTATCTCTATCCACACGTGGGAGGTTTACTAAGCTATCACAGTGATCAATCATCATCTTCATTAACTTACGATCAACATTCTAATATGTTATTACTTTGACAAGTCAAGTGTAATAATGCGCCGAGATGCTGTGAGAGATCGCTGATCGCTGATTGCTGTGGTACCACGCCGAGTTTATGAAATGATTTAAAGCGGCTGTTACACGGAGAAGTTGGAAAAGTGGAAAGAGAAAAGTAAAGAGAAAAGTTACTCTTTTACTTGTAGAGATAGCTTGTAGCTTATGGGACTTTTCGCGTTGCTGTCACACTAGGAAGTGAAAAAAGAGAAAAGTGAAAAGTTCTTCAAAAAGTTGAAAGCGGCTGTTACACGGAGAAGTTGGAAAAGTGGAAAGAGAAAAGTAAAGAGAAAAGTTACTCTTTTACTTGTAGAGATAGCTTGTAGCTTATGGGACTTTTCGCGTTGCTGTCACACTAGGAAGTGAAAAAAGAGAAAAGTGAAAAGTTCTTCAAAAAGTTGAACACTGCTCGACAAGTAAAGAGTGAAAAGAAAAACGACCTTGAAGAGTTGAAGCTGATTGGTCGATTGACACGGCCATTGATTACGACTCGGGAGAGTTGTGACGTCCAGACATTGCTATTCTAACCTACGAACCTTGTCACTTTGACAGCTTGTAGCCTTCTAGTTAAAACCGCATATGCCGATGAATTCGTCGAAGGAATAGGCTGCAATTGCTGTAAATATTAATATAATTATCGCCATTGTAAGAAGAAGACGGCGACGAAGAAGAAGAAACAGTGATTTGTTTACATGCATCGACGATCCAGTTTCGTAGAAACCGACTACAGTCTTCTAGTTGCCACCATTTACCGCAAGAGCGCATTGTAGTTTTGTAGAAATACCGATAAGACACGCCACACGCGCGCTCTTCTCTTTCAACTTGTGTAATCCCGTGTGACGGCTAGAAAAAGAACTTTTCTCTTTTCTTTTTTCTTTTCACTTTTTTAACTTCTCCGTGTAACAGCCGCTTAAGTGTAGCTCACAGCCTTCTCGACGGGTCAATCCGCGGATTGAACCGACGTTCGAGAAGGCTGTGGTGTAGCTACTCAGTAAACATTAGAACGAATATGAATGATTACTTGGACAACAACACCCCTTTAATTAAAGTGAATATCTGAGTAACTCACGCGACAGAAGAGGTTCAAAGGTCACTTGAAGCTTTAGCCTCATCAAGAGTGAAGGGGGAGGGGGGGGGGGTAGGGGGTAGAGAACTAGGAAATTGCTTTCAGAAAACAAGAGCAATCAGTCTCAAATTCGCATGACTTTTGTAAGGTGCATAACCTTCAAGTATTGATTCAAATGATCACGGACATACAATATACCGAAATAGATATAATGAACCTTAAGCATGCATTACGGTTACAGAACTGCTGGGCTCTACATTGTGTCCAAAATATTGTTTAAATACTTGTGATAGACCAAAAATAGTACACGGGCATTCCTACGAAAAAAACAATTTATAAGCTTATGAGGTGTCGATCATTTTACTTTAGGCAACTTAAATGCAATGGTTTTGAGAATACAACTGGCAAAAATAGATCAGAGGTGTTTGACACAAAAGTATAGATATACTTGTCACTATCCCACGACAACCTTTACCGATGCGTTCATCGTAGACGAATGACAATTCTATCAGCGATCGGTGTTTAAAACCGGGGCTATCTGGTGAGCCACGAATCTATGAATCTATAGGTTTGTTCGTTTGTCCTGCCTCAACAGGAGTATTTTACGCCAGGAGTAATCCGGAAATACGTCATTGTAACGGATATGGGAGTAGAAATCACAGTTACTTCCACTTGGACAAAAAACAGAGCTGTCACAGTTGAGATCGTTTCAGTTGTTCCTCCTACTCCTACTCGGGAAGCAGGTGTAAAAACCTTACTCCCATCACAGTTGTAGTAAGTTACCACTGGACAAAAGAACTTGTCGCAGCTACTCCCATCACACTTTCTCCAGGACAGAAAAACGAGGTTTTCGTAATACCGTACTCCTGGAGTAATGATCACAGGACAAACGAACAAAGCTTATGACGATATGTTAGGTTGTCTCAGGACTCAGGACCAGTTTAGGAAGCCAAAGGGTAAAGGTAGACCAAGGGAGGATGTGAGCGGTGCGATGAATGATGGAAGAATAACAGAAGATAACATATTGTAGAATATTTGCTTCTAAACTACAAAACAGGAGTGATTAAAGAACTCATTTGCGCATAGAGCTGCCACAAACGAGATTATGCTGCGACATTGTTGTGAAGCTATGTTTACCGCCACTACAGAAGATAACAATACGTCTCTTTATGCGATAAAGGTTTACAGAGAGTACACCAACATTGCGTTATTGGTCTAATCAACCACCAGACAACTTCCACAGAATAAAGTCTAGCACTTCATTTTATGTGCAAGCCGACATTATCCGCTATCCATTGATGTGCACAACACTTTTGATTTTGTAATTGTAACCTTGAGCTGTGAAAGTACCAACATTATTTTTGTTTTAATTTTTAACGGCCGTTACATTTTTATTGCTACTTTACCCTGCTACACGCCAGACATAACTTTACCCAAAATACGTGCTGCTGATGATCCGGTAGAAGTATTATAAGTTCATTATTTCATGATTTGTTTCATCTGCCGGTACGGAATTGGCATTGCGATCTTGGATTGGTTATCGCTCCCTCGTCGATGGTCGATGGGGTTCGGAGCCTACAGGGTTGGTTTAGTCGCTTTAAACACTGAAAATCAGTCGTTGTTACTGAGTGGGTAGTCTTTAAATGTGGATTTTTTATTTTTTTTATTTATCTAACGTCACATTCAAACGCTTCCTTTGTACAACAAAACGCTTCGGAATTAAATAACCAAATTTAATATCGTGTCGATTTCCAGACCAATGATTGGAAAATTTCATTCAAATAGACGATATTCTACTGACAGAAGAGCTCGCTGGCAGGTAACATTGCGTTTGCTTTATTAATTTTGAATGTGTCACTTCTACAAAGCAACTAACAATTATTCTTTAAATATAATTTGATAAACATTTGTAATTAATTTTAATGTGTTGTTATTTTATCATTTGTAAAAATATAGCTTATTCCTTTGTTTACACTATGCGTTGTGCTCGCAATTTAACACGAAACAATTTAAAATGTTGCTGGGCCGATATACTCAGAAGTTTGATAGCTATTAAAACTGAATCCAATTTCCGATTAATTGCCGGTTATGTCCAAAGTAGTCACAAGTACCCACTATCGCTCTGCGTATTATTTAGCCGGTGTTTACGCGTTACGGAATAAGACAACACGTTTGAAACAAATTATATGATGACTGTAAATGTACGTTCAAATTGCATCGGACAAATTACGAATAACTAAATGAAACTGAACACTATTATATTTGCCACACTTTCAATACCGAAGTAGTTTTTGAAACCTTTTTTTTTGTATTTAACAAAACAAAATTTCCCTGGTAGTTATACATATAAGGTATTGACATTTTCTGTGTAGTATAATAGTGGCAACAAGTAACAGGATCAATATACAGTATTAGCAAGTAATAGGATGAGTATTGATGTATATAGTGATAAAAATGTATACTGTGATTTATTTCGAGATAACAAATACCAAAATAGGATATTTTGAAGAGAGTTCTAGCAGAGAAACATCGGTCTTTGAAATGAACAACATCCCCTGTGTTTTATTTTCCGTTTGTTTGCCAAGATCCTAGAAGGCTTTCCGGATCATGAGGCGATTGGTTGTATCACAATACATAAACGACGCGTAATACTACTTTCAAACATATCAGTCTACCCAACGCACAGAAAACAAATATTAACAAAGCTCACAGCCGTATAACCTTCTGTATTGGTTGTGCAAAGAATAGGATGAAACGCAGGAAAATGAAGCAAAAAACAACTTTGATCTCTTTGTAAGTAAACGGGGGTTATAATACAATAATATTCTGTATCACGCGGCAGATTCGGGAGCAACAAATGAGTATGAGGAGAAAGCAGGGATTAAGCATGGCTGGCTATCATCATGTAGATTGCAGAACACTGTTCCCATCCAATCAGAGATCAGAAACTAAGGGACTAAGCAAGTTGCTAAGTTTGATGGATATCTTCGATCAAACGCATTTATTATTAAATTACAAAATTAATTAACGGTGCCAATTAAACCCATTTCATTTCGTTTCATTTCGTTACATTTCGTTTCATTTCATTTCATTTCATTTCATTTCATTTCATTTCATTTCATTTCATTTCATTTCATTTCATTTCATTTCATTTCATTTCATTTCATTTCATTTCATTTCATTTCATTTCATTTCATTTCATTTCATTTCATTTCATTTCATTTCATTTCATTTCATTTCATTTCATTTCATTTCATTTCATTTCATTTCATTTCATTTTCATACATAAATCACGATTTTGTTTGTAGTAGCTAACTAGAAAGTTGTTTACCCCCCGTGTAAAAGTTAAGTGAAAAGCGTTATACGGGCAATGTTAATTCATGAGCGAGCTGTTACTAACTGTAATGTATAATGTACAACTTAATGAGTATTTTATTTGATGCCTGTGATCATTAAAGAGTTTAGCCATTGGTTTGTAGATTGATAGTAATAATTGATATCTATACTGGGTTCGATGGGATTCCTGTATAGTTACCGCGGGTTTAAAATGTGTTCCTAGTTATACTCTGTACTCTGTACTGCAACTATTGATCACGTTGTAAATTAATCGTAATTGTTCAAGGAACTCTCTATGACAATGCAACTTTAATGAGAGCCAACGATATTTCTATACTTGCGGTAATGTTAGCTCCGGTATTCTATTGATATCTTAAGAACGCTGCAAGTCATTGAAAGAGTGATTTGCTACACGGTATTTGGTTGTGTATCAGCTAAACAATTAATTTACAAAATGTAATTGTTACGATTTTTATTTCGGTAATTATTTACTTAATTAATTCAATAATTCAGAATTAATTTATTATTGAAATGTAATCGACACAATTACAATATCGCATTGTGTTTTAATTTATTTACGCTTCATCCATTCTGCCGGGCCAGTTTATCCCATATTCGGGCAGTTTACTCACTGTTATTGTGAATGTAAAGTAGAGGCTCAAATCTCCAGACTTGAGATAAACCTGGGGACGAAGTTAATGCGCGAAGCTTCAGGCTATAGAATTGATTTTATTTACTGTCAAACCCTCTCGCAAAGTACGCCTATATTGCTGAGATAAGAAAAGAAGATAGGATTGAATATGAAGCTGATGTAACACGTAAACCATTTTATTAACCTGCTGCGAGGGTCGTGTATTCAACCCTTGCGGATATATCATCCACTATCATAAACTTTCCTTTTCAAAAACCTGTTTTTCCATTAAATCGACGCTTTTTGAAGTGGAAGGTGTTCATCTTTAGCTGGAGACCACTTCGTGATTGATTTACATTTTTGTGGCACATATAATTTCTACTCAACCATTGTTGGTTTTGAACTATAGTTTTGACTTTTGAATATTTGACACGACCATATAAATTAAAAATGTGTTGGTTATAATCTGGCGCCAAAGCAACGAAGCATTATAATGAACGCAACTGGGCGAATAGCCAATGAACAGTAAATAGTAAATACAAACCCATTTGACATATTGATAAGTGGCTTTATTTGCCCATGACCATGCATTTATAGCTACCCTCATTTGTACTGGTTTTGTCGGAAGGTGTCGGGTCGGGGTATATGAAACTACTGCGTGGGCGATATATTAACGGGGTTGAACCCCCTAACCCCCCCCCCCCAGCTTTACCACTGTCTCCAGAGATAGTCGTTATAGATGAAAGCGTATTAGGGCTCGAGAGCACGAGAACTCCATCAACCATCTGGTGACAAAAAGTGGCACATTTTTTAGGGGATCCAGAACTTGTGAGATCCAGGCCTAGGCTTACTGTGATAAGTGACCATGTCCAAATGTAGCTACTTCTTTGAGTAATGAATGTTTTTAGTTGGATTTCCAGTTGTAAAATCCAAATAGCAAAATCTAATTTGCAAACGTTTTTCAAAAGACGAAAAAATGTTTAATAGTGTGTCAAAAAAAAAATATGAATTTTGCATTAGGGACATCCAACTTGAAACGTTCATAATTCAAAACAGTATATTTCGCAGTAAGCTGACGCTTGCTTTAAAGCCTTTTTTATTATTAATTTAAAAAAAAAAATAATTTCATTAGACCGTACTTAACAAATATAAAGAGTTATTGGCCAGAGGAAATGAACGAATTTCTTTTTTTTACTGATTTTCAGATTTTCACTTAATATTTGAAACTTTTTGAGTCCAATGAATAAATAAAAAAATAAATAAATAAATTCACATTTAGAGTCTACCCACTCAGTTTCTAAACTGCTTTGCAGTTCTTACGTAACCACGTGGTGCTTAAGAACTTTTTCAATACTGTGTAGCGTACTAAATCAGCAATAACCTTGTGCGGTTCTAGCGAGTCTACACACCCCAGTTAATCTCCACATTTTATCAGCAAGAATTCCTAAGGAAGGCCATACTTGCTTCATCAAGAAGCCAACGGGAGCCAATGTTTATACATTTGAGTGCAGATGCACTTATACAAATTAAATTTGTCAGTATATAGTGAGTCCTATGATAATACCTGAATATCAAGTTTGTGTAGAATTTACTAGAAATATTTATCATATTAAATTTTGCCATAAAATGTAGGGTTGTGAAGATAAATACGAAACGCCGCTTGGAGAGTCGGCCATTTTTGCTTTTTTTTTACGTATAACTCGTAAAAGCTGATTACTGAAGCTTGACACCATCCAAATTATTAATCTATAAGCTGAAACGGAGAGATTGAGCCTATTTACATGCCTGCTTCATCAAACAAGGATGTACATTTGAGTATACAGACTAATAATAGTGAGATGGGAGAGAAACTGTATACGCCAAACTGTGGTTGTTACTTCCTTTTGTTCGTGGTCGTTAATTAATACAATATTAACTAGTAAAGTGTGGGTATGTTCGATGACGCACAACCGACCACTTTATGTTACAGCAACTCTTGCTAGCCAAGTAATTTCCCCTGAGTAATAAAACGGCTCATCACCCCAGAAGAAGGGTAGGATATTTTAGTAAAGCCAACGGCTTCCATTTTAAAAGTTTTCTGAAGACAATCGAAAGAGGCAGCGCAGAAACGATATAAGACATCGTCACAAAAAATCAAGAAGTAATCGGATTTTTATCTGAAAATGTAACAGTATTGCAAAAAGTCATCGGAACAGATGGTATACTTATCATAGGTTGCACGTACGTCACATCTGTGCGCGTGGCGGCCACATTTGTGATCAGACTTTGACGTTGACGTGGAGAAACAATTGAAGCCTGTTGTTGTGAACACATAAATCAATCGTTCTTTAAAATGTAGCCTGTTTTTTAAATAAAATTGGTGTGGGTAGTTGTTTGTGATTTTTTATTACTTATTTATTTTTTAAATCTAAATTATGCTTATTTAATAAATTTCAATTATATTCTCCAATGATCTAGGATAGGTCTACATCAATTGTGTCACAATCATGGCCGCTGTGACGTCACGTGGGAAGTGGGTGACGTTCGCTTGGTTGACAAGTAGCCAATCAGTTGGTGTCTGAGATGCATGGCTGTGTTCTATATTAGTAACGCCTGGTTTCCTACGCGCAGTTTGTTTTGCAATTCAGTTTGCTTGCACGTAAACTAGCGAGCACATAGGATATTCTTACAAGAGCGCCTAAGAAGCATTTCTAATCGGATATGTTAAGTAAATGTGCGGATATAGCATCTATAAGAAAGAAAAGTGACTAGTTAAATGCAATGACAGTTATTTAGTATGCATTAATTGCGTTGCAAAGAGGGTTGCATGGTTCTCTTACCGCTGCAATTTGTTGCAGCAGGAGTTCAGATTTTCAAGCAATTTTGCCATGCGCAAAACAACAGTTTGGCACACGGTAGTACCAAAGATTTGGTAGTACTACTTGTACTGGCGTAGTGCAAGGACTTGCAGACCCCGTAGCGTGAAAGGGGAAGGGGGGGGGGGGGGGTGCAATTAACCTAAGATTAATATATGGGCGGCATTTTACAAGTTGTATCATTCAACAATAATTTAAAATAATATTTCGTTGCTGGTTTAAAACTAAAAATTATGTAATACAATCAAAATCATCTCTAGTGTCGAGGGTAGTTTTATTGCATGACCTTCTACGACATTGTCACACCTTCTCCATCATAAGTACATAACTTAGATGCATGAAGTCAAGGTTTATGGAAGGTCCGTCAGGAAACTCGCGGTGTTGGGAGATACAGCCTGTGTGTAGAGAACGTATGTTCCAGGTACAACTTGCAAGCTCGTCCATCCCCCCCCCCCCCCTTGCAACAACATGGTATGGTGCGAATTGTCAATATACCCATTCGTTTGATCTTTGATCACGAAAACATGATAAACTTTCCAAACATGAAAGGATTTATACCAAACTAATTACCACCAGAGGTGAAATTTTGTAGCAGATATATTGTTTGCGGCTAAACTCTAGAGTGCACGAAAACCTCTTTGTAGTAAAACGAGGAAACTATGAGAAGGAAATAACAATTCCATGTAAAGGACTGTCTAATAGGCAGAATGTTATTTGGTGTTTGTGTTATACAGCAGCTATTATAGCACGTAGCAAAAGATTAGTTATGTTGTTGTTTCTAGAAGGGGGGGGGATACAGCTTGGTCTTGGTGGGGGGGGGGGGGGGGGGGGGGTTACCAATTATTGCCTTGAAACACAATAATGCAGTGGATGAAATAGGCGGAGGTGGGGTAATCTCCCTTAAATAATTCACCCCCTCCCTGCATTCAATTTGCAAAAACCATTTCACCTCAGTTACTAAAATCTCTCGGGGGTAGATGAGAGAGATTTTCAAGGGTCTTCTTTTAGAACTCACCCCCGACCCCAGAACAACTGAATACAATCAAGAACAATTATTCAGTCACGATTACTGCTTTTAGGAGTAAAACATATCTGAATCGCAGTGTTATTACTGCTTGACATTGTAGCGTAGTGATACTACGGCTGCGGTTGTCTGTCTACTGCTTCGTACCGGTCAACATAATCTAGTCGGGTAGTAGCAGAACGCAAGTGCGTGGACGATGACAGCGCGCGATAGTACGGACCAGTGCTTCGTGCATGCGTGCGCATTCTGCTACTAGCCGACCAGCGTATGTTGACTGTACTGCTTCGTACCGCTCAACTTAATCTAGTCGGGTAGTAGCTGAACGCAAGTGCGTGGACGATGACAGCGCGCGATAGTACGGACCAGCCGTGCATGCGTCTACATTCTGCTACTAGCCGACTAGCACATGTTGACTGTACTGCTTCGTACCGCTCAACATAATCTAGTCGGGTAGTAGCAGAACGCAAGTGCGTGGACGATGACAGCGCGCGATAGTACGGACCAGTACTTCGTGCATGCGTGCGCATTATGCTACAAGCCAACTAGCACATGTTGACTGTACTGCTTCGTACCGCTCAACATAATCTAGTCGGGTAGTAGCAGAACGCAAGTGCGTGGACGATGACAGCGCGCGATAGTACGGACCAGTGTTTCGTGCATGCGTGCGCATTCTGCTACTAGCCGACCAGCGTATGTTGACTGTACTGCTTCGTACCGCTCAACATAATCTAGTCGGGTAGTAGCTGAACGCAAGTGCGTGGACGATGACAGCGCGCGATAGTACGGACCAGTACTTCGTGCATGCGTGCGCATTATGCTACTAGCCGACTAGCACATGTTGACTGTACTGCTTCGTACCGCTCAACATAATCTAGTCGGGTAGTAGCAGAACGCAAGTGCGTGGACGATGACAGCGCGCGATAGTACGGACCAGTACTTCGTGCATGCGTGCGCATTCTGCTACTAGCCGACTAGCACATGTTGACTGTACTGCTTCGTACCGCTCAACATAATCTAGTCGGGTAGTAGCAGAACGCAAGTGCGTGGACGATGACAGCGCGCGATAGTACGGACCAGTACTTCGTGCATGCGTGCGCATTATGCTACAAGCCAACTAGCACATGTTGACTGTACTGCTTCGTACCGCTCAACATAATCTAGTCGGGTAGTAGCAGAACGCAAGTGCGTGGACGATGACAGCGCGCGATAGTACGGACCAGTACTTCGTGCATGCGTGCGCATTCTGCTACTAGCCGACCAGCGTATGTTGACTGTACTGCTTCGTACCAGTCAACATAATCTAGTCGGGTAGTAGCTGAACGCAAGTGCGTGGACGATGACAGCGCGCGATAGTACGGACCAGTACTTCGTGCATGCGTGCGCATTCTGCTACTAGCCGACTAGCACATGTTGACTGTACTGCTTCGTACCGCTCAACATAATCTAGTCGGGTAGTAGCAGAACGCAAGTGCGTGGACGATGACAGCGCGCGATAGTACGGACCAGTGCTTCGTGCATGCGTGCGCATTCTGCTACTAGCCGACTAGCACATGTTGACTGTACTGCTTCGTACCGCTCAACTTAATCTAGTCGGGTAGTAGCAGGACGCAAGTGCGTGGACGATGACAGCGCGCGATAGTACGGACCAGTGCTTCGTGCATGCGTGCGCATTCTGCTACTAGCCGACTAGCACATGTTGACTGTACTGCTTCGTACCGCTCAACTTATTCTAGTCAGGTAGTAGCTGAACGCAAGTGCGTGGACGATGACAGCGCGCGATAGTACGGACCAGTGCTTCGTGCATGCGTGCGCATTATGCTACTAGCCAACTAGCACATGTTGACTGTACTGCTTCGTACCGCTCAACTTAATCTAGTCGGGTAGTAGCAGGACGCAAGTGCGTGGACGATGACAGCGCGCGATAGTACGGACCAGTGCTTCGTGCATGCGTGCGCATTCTGCTACTAGCCAACTAGCACATGTTGACTGTACTGCTTCGTACCGCTCAACTTAATCTAGTCGGGTAGTAGCTGAACGCAAGTGCGTGGACGATGACAGCGCGCGATAGTACGGACCAGTGCTTCGTGCATGCGGGCGCATTCTGCTACTAGCCGACAAGCGTATGTTGACTGTACTGCTTCGTACCGCTCAACTTAATCTAGTCGGGTAGTAGCAGCACGTTAGTGCGTGGACGATGACAGCGCGCGATAGTACGGACCAGTGATTCGTCCATGCGGGCGCATTCTGCTACTAGCCGACCAGCGTATGTTGACTGTACTGCTTCGTACCGCTCAACTTATTCTAGTCGGGTAGTAGCAGCACGCAAGTGCGTGGACGATGACAGCGCGCGATAGTACGGACCAGTGCTTCGTGCATGCGTCTACATTCTGCTACTAGCCGACTAGCACATGTTGACTGTACTGCTTCGTACCGCTCAACTTAATCTAGTCTGGTAGTAGCAGGACGCAAGTGCGTGGACGATGACAGCGCGCGATAGTACGGACCAGTGCTTCGTGCATGCGTCTACATTCTGCTACTAGCCGACTAGCACATGTTGACTGTACTGCTTGGTACCGCCCAACTTAATCTAGTCTGGTAGTAGCTGAACGCAAGTGCGTGGACGATGACAGCGCGCGATAGTACGGACCAGTGATTCGTCCATGCGGGCGCATTCTGCTACTAGCCGACTAGCACATGTTGACTGTACTGCTTCGTACCGCTCAACTTATTCTAGTCGGGTAGTAGCAGCACGCAAGTGCGTGGACGATGACAGCGCGCGATAGTACGGACCAGTGATTCGTCCATGCGGGCGCATTCTGCTACTAGCCGACCAGCGTATGTTGACTGTACTGCTTCGTACCGCTCAACTTATTCTAGTCGGGTAGTAGCAGCACGCAAGTGCGTGGACGATGACAGCGCGCGATAGTACGGACCAGTGCTTCGTGCATGCGTCTACATTCTGCTACTAGCCGACTAGCACATGTTGACTGTACTGCTTGGTACCGCCCAACATAATCTAGTCGGCTAGTAGCAGAACGCAAGTGCGTGGACGATGACAGCGCGCGATAGTACGGACCAGTGCTTCGTGCATGCGTGCGCATTCTGCTACTAGCCAACTAGCACATGTTGACTGTACTGCTTGGTACCGCCCAACATAATCTAGTCGGCTAGTAGCAGAACGCAAGTGCGTGGACGATGACAGCGCGCGATAGTACGGACCAGTGCTTCGTCCATGCGGGCGCATTCTGCTACTAGCCGACAAGCGTATGTTGACTGTACTGCTTCGTACCGCTCAACTTAATCTAGTCGGGTAGTAGCTGAACGGAAGTGCGTGGACGATGACAGCGCGCGATAGTACGGACCAGTGCTTCGTGCATGCGTGCGCATTCTGCTACTAGCCGACTAGCACATGTTGACTGTACTGCTTGGTACCGCTCAACATAATCTAGTCGGCTAGTAGCAGAACGCAAGTGCGTGGACGATGACAGCGCGCGATAGTACGGACCAGTGCTTCGTCCATGCGGGCGCATTCTGCTACTAGCCGACAAGCGTATGTTGACTGTACTGCTTCGTACCGCTCAACTTAATCTAGTCGGGTAGTAGCTGAACGGAAGTGCGTGGACGATGACAGCGCGCGATAGTACGGACCAGTGCTTCGTGCATGCGTGCGCATTCTGCTACTAGCCAACTAGCACATGTTGACTGTACTGCTTGGTACCGCCCAACATAATCTAGTCGGCTAGTAGCAGAACGCAAGTGCGTGGACGATGACAGCGCGCGATAGTACGGACCAGTGCTTCGTCCATGCGGGCGCATTCTGCTACTAGCCGACAAGCGTATGTTGACTGTACTGCTTCGTACCGCTCAACTTAATCTAGTCGGGTAGTAGCTGAACGGAAGTGCGTGGACGATGACAGCGCGCGATAGTACGGACCAGTGCTTCGTGCATGCGTGCGCATTCTGCTACTAGCCGACTAGCACATGTTGACTGTACTGCTTGGTACCGCTCAACATAATCTAGTCGGCTAGTAGCAGAACGCAAGTGCGTGGACGATGACAGCGCGCGATAGTACGGACCAGTGCTTCGTCCATGCGGGCGCATTCTGCTACTAGCCGACAAGCGTATGTTGACTGTACTGCTTCGTACCGCTCAACTTAATCTAGTCGGGTAGTAGCTGAACGGAAGTGCGTGGACGATGACAGCGCGCGATAGTACGGACCAGTGCTTCGTCCATGCGGGCGCATTCTGCTACTAGCCGACAAGCGTATGTTGACTGTACTGCTTCGTACCGCTCAACTTAATCTAGTCGGGTAGTAGCTGAACGGAAGTGCGTGGACGATGACAGCGCGCGATAGTACGGACCAGTGCTTCGTCCATGCGGGCGCATTCTGCTACTAGCCGACAAGCGTATGTTGACTGTACTGCTTCGTACCGCTCAACTTAATCTAGTCGGGTAGTAGCAGAACGCAAGTGCGTGGACGATGACAGCGCGCGATAGTACGGACCAGTGCTTCGTGCATGCGTGCGCATTATGCTACTAGCCAACTAGCACATGTTGACTGTACTGCTTGGTACCGCCCAACTTATTCTAGTCGGGTAGTAGCAGAACGCAAGTGCGTGGACGATGACAGCGCGCGGTAGTACGGACCAGTGCTTCGTGCATGCGTGCGCATTCTGCTACTAGCCGACTAGCCTATGTACTATACGAGAGGTATGACGAAGAACTTTACTCGTGTGATGCAAGCTTCAACTAAGTATAGAGATAAAACTATTTTTAATAAGGGTACTACTATTAAAATATATAATAGAATTCCTCAAACAATGAAAAAGAAATTGTTCTGGCCGTATTGCGATGGTCTATCTTCATCTTTAGGCACCATTTGTATTCTTAATTTTGTTTAGTTTATATATAAATTGTATTTTGTAATAAGTGTTGTGTATAAGTGTCATTTGTTTCTATTTTCGTTTTGATATAAATTGTTTATTATTCTGTGTCTTACGGCAACAGCTATGGCTGCAGAAACCAATAAAGGTTGTTATTATTATTAGATGTTTCATAAACAGTTTTAGGATCGACTGTTGTAAATTGATAAAAGAAAAAAGATTGGTGTCTCTCTCGACTCTTATGAAAATCAGGGTTTCTGGGAGTAGTCTATTTTATTTTGTTATTATATATCGCTATGTTTTTTTGTTAGTAGAGGACTTGTGCTGTTGAAAGGGAAGTGTTTCGTAATTTGTTGTTAACTTGTTATTGTATTGTAAAATGTATGACAGTAACATCTCTTGCTAATAACGAGCTACTACTACTGCTACTATGTTGATTGTCTACAAACAGTCGCTGTCTCGCTGACGTTTTGTCTCTACTCCATTAAATTCACCCAATGCTTTTACCGAGCCACCTGTGCTATGTTGAACTGTGTTATTATATGTGCCACTCAGTTTTACGAGCAATATCTATTATCTCTGGCGTGCAGTTTATTATTTAACTAGTAATAGTAACAACCATCATCGTATTCTTGTGGTGCTATCTAAGCAGAGTTATGATAAGACTTAAGTATCTCATTAAAATATTAGGTTAATCTAAACAAAATTGGAATATAGAACTGAATATTTCTTATATATAACGTTGCCTTAATAACAGCATTATGCAGGAATCATAACGTTAACTCGTATAAAGAACATTATATAAATATAATTGACCTACTTCTCTGCTATGTAGCTTCATAACGCCGCCTCATCCCACACGAAGGTACCTTTGATGGGCAAATACGTCTTCTGTCAATAAGACTATGGCTCGACTGCGGCATGTACACACATATGACTTACAGCTATAGCTATCGTATCGTAGCCTCCAATCAGCAAACAAAGCTGAACATGGTCAAGTTATGATAGGTGGGGCATAAAATGATGGAATTATAGTAGAGTTCTATGAAGAGTTAAAGAGAGAAAGAGAACACTAAAATGTTATAGAACCACATAATATAATATTTACACAAGTTGAGTGCATTTTGTTAATCTGTTTCGTTCTGTTTACAATTATGAATCACCCACGTCCCTCATTAACAAAGTGAATATTAAACATGGTTTAGTAGATTATTCCGTTGATTCGCTAATACCATTGGAATTGTGACGTTTGTTCAGCAATGTAAACAATAATTAATTTGTGTAAGCACATACCGATAATTATTGTCTTATAAATATTTATCAAACATAAAGCAGCAAACATTTAATTTTGGTCTCCATTTAAGCGTTGAGATGTATAAATACTCTTTGTACTCATTGAAGTTTGGAACGTTTTGTAAGCAATTCTGAGCGTGCTTTACCCTTCAATGTTTTAATTGGTATTTATATATGGGTGGGTATTTACGAATTAGCATTTACACACTTGTCTTCATTTACTTTAAAATTACTGAAGTACAAGTGAGATGTAAATAGCTATTGTTCAATGGAAATTATTGACAATTTGACGGCACTGCTGAAACAATCTCCAGTGTTAAGGCAATGATAAGGATAATAATGATAAGGGTGCACCTCTCTGTAAGTAACACAGGTTATTATATCGAATGTAAAACCAACGTAGTATAATACAGCTGGGCGTAGCGTGGCGCCGTCGAACAAAGATTGTGAAAAACTTTGTGTTCCGCTGGAGAAAAGTGAGAAACAAACTATACCCACAATTTCGAGAAGATTCAAAACGAGATGAAAACTATAAACGCAGCTATGAGCACTGAATTTGATATTTTCCCAGTATTTCCTCTTTTAAATGGCTCTAACTTTTATTTCACCCAATTCTTGTTATTCGCAAATTAACGGCCGTTCGCGTTGAAAGTGTAAAAGTAAGTTGTACCTATAACTTCATTATTGCGTCTTCTGCGTGGAAGTATAAACTCATAATTACGATTCTATACTCATTCGAATAATCTATAACACATCCAGGTTCCAGATAACAAACATAGATACCCATTATAGCTAATCTGTTTCAGTAATTATCAGCAGCATTCCTCTAAGCTACTGCGTACTGGCAGAGGAATGCAATAGGGATAGAGGGGATGAAATGGGTTACAGGGATCAGGAAGTCGGCGATTAAGCTATATAAACGGAGGAGGTTTGTTGGCAAACCGCAGAAGGGTCAACGCAATGTGGGTGTACGTTTATTGGGCACAAATCAAGCAGCTATCCTTGAGGCAATAATAGTATTATCAATCTATTTTATATGCCTTCTGCTTATTATTAATATTATTTTTATTGTTATTGTTTTTTATTTGTGGTTATAGTAGCCCTGTGTTATTTTAGCCAGATGTATTTTAATGTATCACCTTGTTATACTACAGTTAGTTAATATGCATTAGATAAGTACTAGAATAATTAAGAAACCAAGTGAATTTCGAAATGTAACATGTAAATTTAGGTTATAAAGAGTGAAAACTCAAACCTTAAATAAAGAAACATTACATTATAGTCACATTCACTTTACCAAACTCCAATAGCGGCAGCTGTCAGGTTAATTGTGAAGTCATAAGGCTGGACTTCGGTGTTATTAAAGTCTAGTTTCCTTTTATTAACACACTATACTAGCCCCAAAGTAGTTGTATTCGCACACTGACCTCATATCTTTATCTACTGACCCTCTCATGCGCGCTAATTGAACGAAAACCAATAGATTCATGCTAAGATGACATGATGGGGAAGTCAATAAGCTACGCTCACCATAATAAGCTGCCACCCAAATACGTTCTGATATGTTATCATTGGCAAAGTTATAGTATAGAGGTCATCTTATATGTCTCGTTATAGACATCTTTGATAGTTGTTATTTTATTTAAAGATGATTATTTATAAGTTGATCTCCGTAATTGATTAGTGAAGGGTTGTTTAAATTACACTATTTTGATTGGAATGGAAGGTGAAATGATGATCATAGTGTTGGGTTATCTGAATAATATCCCTTTCAACCTGTTTTCATCATAACATTCTGTGGTACGTTGAATACGTTATTTTCTGTAAGTGGATTTTAAATTGCAAATTTAGATTGCATGATAATAATGCATTTGTCCCTTGTCAGCGAGACAAATGATGTGCTGCCTATTTGAACAATTGTGTGTTTTCACGATTATGCATTCTGAAATCAGGCCTTTGCAATCTGTGTTCAATCACAGGCAAATGCATCTTATAAATCAATCATCAATCGAAAATGGTGCATTTATGAATGATTTCAATCAATTGAAAATGGTGTACGTATTATGCATTTATGCATGATTCATACATAATGCAGTATGTCATCATTATAAAGATTCGATCATTTATAAACTGTATAAATCCAGGATATTCCAGAAGCTGCCATCGTTAAAAAAGCTCATGCACACTTTCACAAGAACTGTCAGCTGTTGTGTTGCCATCTATTTACACGCTAATACTATGCGGATAACTTGACCAATACATCCAGATGCTAATGCAACAGTGATGTTTCCGTTATTAGTCCAATACAATGAATGTTGTTACACGGTTAACATGAAACCAAATCCCCATGTAGTTGCTTTTTAGCATCTGCACAGGCTACAATAGAAGAACCAAATCACACAACAACACAATAGGGAATATTCCACATTTCCCGATATTGGTGGATCATATGAAATAGATAGGGCCTTATCTACAAATACCGGCAACATACTTTTTCCATTTTAAAATGTCACAGTTCGATTTTTATAACGTTACAAAGTTTGACATGTTTCCTTTCCCGGACTTTAATCGTGAAACGGATGGTTACGTCATAACTGACTTAACATCACTAATTATGAACGAATTTGCCAATCACCGCCTTGCAACACTACACAATTATCGAAAAAACAACGTATTCATTGTTGTCCGATCCCTGCACAAAATTGCTATCAAACACTGAAATAATGTTTAGTTATTACAAATAATCATGTGTAAGTAGTGTAAATTGCTAGACACAATTATCATTCATTTTGGAACCGAATAACAATACAAATACACTCATTTTAGTGAGATATTCGACATAAATACGATCTTTGATCATCTTTGCGTGATAGGCTGATTGATATTAGTCAGTTCTGATGTCATGACCTGTTAATTTCCCGCCATAATTATTTGTGAAATTTTCAGCTCACTTTCTTGACTGAAAATATTAACGAAAATGGGAAAATGAAATATTTTTGACTTCATAACATCGTTATTTATTTGGTAACGACGCAAAAAATTAACATGCATATTCCCTATTCAGTTTTAAAACATTTTAAAGTAGTGGAACCCAATAGTTTAAATGGTGATATTTGGCGCTTACGTATAATTTAAATTATAAATACATATTCGACATTAACTGTGTTTGTTTTGTAATTTGTCTTTAATATATTTATTATTAATTATTGTTACTTAAAAAAAAATTAATGTTGGCCCATTTCTGTCAATTTTCAGACTTAGTTCATAACCATCTAGTTGATTCGGTACACACTGTATTTAGAAGGTAAATAATGAACCATCCTATTTTTGTTCAGCAACTCAAACATGATTTCATGACAAGGGTTGATATTTGCAGGTTGTCAGTGTTCAGCTTGCGCGTTCTTGGTCGTACAGGGTTGAAAGCTCCTGTTTTATAAATCCAGGTAGCTAATAAACCAAGATCAAACGAACTCGTTCCGAATGAACTGATTTTCTTATTTACGAAATAAATGTCTTTGAATCAAGTTCTATAAAGAAAATTAGAGCGGCACGGAAGAAAATTAGAACGGCTCGGCTCAAAGTCATGATCATTTAATTTTTATGTAAATAGTTTGCAAACTCTTAATACAAAATAAAATTTAAATATTTTTGTAAACTTTTTTCCAGTTATAAAAGTAAGCTGATAATCCCCATAAATCCTTATGGAATTGCATTATTGCCTTTCCGTCTTAGTAGCGTTCCCAAATGGAGAATCGAAAGTCGTGCTTACAATACCACGAACTATGTAGGAAACTACACGTGTATCAAAACTATTGGTTAGCGTTTGCGGTGGGAATAATGATAGAACTTGACCGTCTGGTAAGAACTTGACTGTCTCGTAAGACCTTGACTGTCTGGTAAGACCTTGACTGTCTGGTAAGACCTTGACTGTCTGGTATTGCCGCCTGTTCTAAAATGTAAACATTTGACGTATCGAGACGATCACACTTGCAGTACAGTCACTGAACCAACGTGCTTCCCTCTACGGGACCCGATCTCTAAGTTTTCATCGCATCATCCTCCTTCGTACTGAAGTTACCCATTGACGGTGTAATGCCTTCATATTATCTTTCGCTATTATAGATATAAAAAATAGAAAATAGAAATTCAGGATTACATACATTACTATCGATGCCCGGATTCACAGTAAAGCTAAGTATGATTTGTGTATGGGTGCTATTATATGTTATGGAACTACAAAAACAAAACGGGATGAGCTATCTTCAAAACAACAAAAAGTCAAACACACCTTTTGAGAGATAAGCCTACATTGATAAAGACCTCATCTATCAACGCGAAGCGTTTTCCTAGCATAAACAGTACACAATTTGGTATCTCAAACACAACAATGAAAAAGAGAAAAGTCGCGGGCGGAATACAGAGTCAAGTGTGTGATTTGTTTATGGTTGCTATGGAGTATGTTCTTCTTATGGAAAATAGTAAGTAATAAAACAGTTCCATAGCAACTAATCCTGTACTTAACTTGACACTTGACTGCATACGGCCCGAAGAACTGGAAACCGAAAACATATAAATATATGTAAATGGTGAAATGTAAATATGTGCACCATAGCACCAAGTTGGGTTGGAACACAAGTTAACAAGCCGTGATATAATAATATTATCTACCCGATTCACTCACTACCCTTGTGAGCCATGTTGATACTAAACACGCATCGTCACACCGTTGTGCATTATATATTATTACATCCTGTTTATTCGCTCATTCGTAAGGCTTGTTATAATGTGTGTTTTGTCACAAGAATCTCTAGCTTAATTAGTATGTAGAAGCCCTGCTAGGTGGTGTAGCCGTGTTCTACGCGGAATACGTAGAACTAGAGATGTGTGCTTTAGTTTAGACTACGCACCACGAAAATCCGCGCAATGTCTTAATTTTAATATACAGTTAAATTGTAAGGGCTATGAGGGGTAACCAAACAACGCAACGCTGTTTATTCAGACCAATAGAGAGGTATAAGGTATAAAACTATACACTTGAATCCACATCGAGGCTTGTGGATGGTCCAAATTACAACTTGATCGGACTTTCCGTTCGACCGCTATCGACAGACATAAAAAAAAAACAGAAAAAAAAACAGAACGAGTGCCGTAAAAGTCTAATGGAGACGCTCGCTTGATTATACTTTACGGTATGAGCAGCAGTAATATTAATCTGTCTTGGATTTGTGAAGTTACACAAAGGATAAGAATAATAGACGAAACTGACTTTTGTAAATGGAATCTTTTAAGTTTTAAAAAAGTTGCTAAATCTTGAAAGTTTTAAATCCCGAAATGTTTTGCTTTCTAATTATTTAGAGCACTGGTGATTCTCCATCATCACTCAAATTCGCATGCATTTTGTACATTTTGAGATTTGACGTGTCATTTGGCATGTCTATCTCCATTATTGTGTCTTAAAATTAGAGAAACGTTGATAAAAAGCAGTAAATAATAAGTGTAATTTGCATTTTATAGTAATCGTGTCTCGTCTATTTTTGCTCTGTATCATGTATTAATAATTGTACATTTCAACTTATGTAAAATTGTGTATGTTTGAAATTACAATAGTTTAAGTTAGGAATTATTTGTATTCGAATGTTGTAAATGTATTTTAATTCACTGCGAAGCACCAAAGCGTGTAAGCCCTGTCTAACATTATTTTCTTTCTTACAGGTACGTTACATGCTGAACTTTAGCAGTCTATTAGCTGTAAATGGTAAGCCAAGTTTAATAACTCTTATGCATTATTATATGTTTTAACAAAATGTCACATACAAAAAGTGGGAAACATATATTGTACATATATGCGATTTCAACTGCAAATCTCATTTAATTCAAACTAGTTTAATTCAGTTGGCGTTTCTACATAATTTCCTACTTATTTTAGATGTTGTTGATAAACACCAGCGGTTGTACAGTTGCCGAACAATGCGGCCACAATACGCTTGTGGTGTGACGTCATACCCCCCTCGAAGTAATGCTCCAGGCGCTAATTGATCAAGTCTGACGCATGCTATGCTGAGCATCATAATTGCTTTCATTTAGCCTCATTTCCTGCCTGGGTGTTCTTGGCAGACCCGTGAACGTTAACTGCGCTGATGATGGAACCAAATCGATTTACGAAAACCGTTCGCAAAAGACCAAAACAATTCTTTTTGAACGATTAAGTGAAATGACAGAAATGACATTCCACGAAATGCGAACGTCCCTACCAGCTGACGAGTTTTTTTGCATTTTCGAATAGATCGAAGATTAAATTCGAAAAACTCACGTTACAACAGTTTTCCACCTAAAGATCGGAAAACCCAAAGACCAGAACGGTTTATGGTTATGAGGGGTAATAAAAGTCACTTGGTGTGTTTTTTTTAATATAAGTAGAGAACCGTTCAAGTTTGAAGGGCCCATTTAAATCATAAAAGTATTCGAATAACAGGATATCTTGTATGTTTAAAAGTAATAAAATGCTGTGGTATAAAACTATATAATTTATAACTTTGGGAACGTTTTGTTTATTCCAAAACAAATACAAAGTTTCTGCTGGTTCTCTTAAATTAATAACCAACAGCTCACAACAATGT
Organism: Isoperla grammatica; assembly: GCA_945910005.1. NCBI lineage: Eukaryota > Metazoa > Arthropoda > Insecta > Plecoptera > Perlodidae > Isoperla > Isoperla grammatica. Next base: position 75,081,407 of record OX246739.1, read on the forward strand.
ATATATACTTGACGTCACAACAGCTGCCTATCCTTTCTGACTGTAACAATTTGGAGAGTCAGCGTAAGAAACTTATTATTGTGTGGTACATTGACATTTTTTACGCATAATACTTCATTTTTAAACGTAACGTTAACAGCAAAATTAAATAAATGGTGGTTTGTCAACATTTTTCATCTTTTATGTTCCGTATTTAGTAACTAGCATTATATTATACCGGAATAAAGTTGAAATTTTGGAACCAGTATCATATTTGCCAGGTTAAAAATATTACTATGCGTATTTTGAGATAACATTTCATTTATGAAACTCAATCTGGTACGTTCAAGGTAATGTCATTAAATGCATAAGAGAATATTAAAATAACGGTAACTGTTATTATTGTTTACTAAAAAAACGTTTTTCCATTCCTTTACGGTAAATTGAAATGCTTTCTTTATTGAGACAAATACGTTAAATGATTTCCAGCCTAAAGCTTTCAGGATAACAAGCCAAATGTGGTCGCAACAGAATTTCACTCCAGTGTGTTTTCTTCCTTTCGTTTCACTAACTCCACAGGCACTCTAAGCTCAGACCTAACAGTCTAACAGGATTCTCGTACGTAGAAGCTCGCAATGTTGTAACGTCCTGTTTATTTGCGACAGTGGTAGAGCGCGATTTGGTAGATCAAGGGATCCGTTTATTTTGTGAACGGGTTTCTCAGAAGCAGATTACAGATTTAAAAAAAGCGGTTTGAATATGGAATGAATGAATGAATGAATGAATGAGCGAATGAATATTTTATTGCTGTACACTTTAAAAGGCAGAGGATGGATATAACTCAATATTTTTGTGGACCATTCCAGACAGAACGAAATAATAACAGCTCTGAAAAGGTATCACGCCCAGAAAAGCTATTCACCTAACAGACAATTATACAAAGCCAGCAATACACAGGTTTATGGTATTTTTTTAATCTTGTGTGTATATGATGTGGCTGGGCCGGACATACTCTACTAATTGCTGAAAAAAATGATACATATTTTAATCCGGCATTATCATTATACAGGGTGAGTTATTGTTATGTTAAATCAGTTACCTCTCATAAATAAAACAGTAAATAATGTTGCAAATCTATGTGTCCGATTTGTGATTGTAGTTTAGTTACATTTTGATCAACTCATTAGGAAAATTGGGGTTTGAAGTGGAAAGAGGAGGGAAGGGGGGGGGGGGCATAATTCGAGGATTTTTCATTTGTCTATTGTGACAACGAATGTTTCTAGTTCGTCCCTAGATAAGTGAATTGCATCCTACTTAGTCGTACATTCAATAATTAAATGAAATACAGTTTTTCTGTCTACATTCCCAGTTTGTCAACTGATTTTCATTGAGGTAAATGTTACCATTTATATATTGTTTATTTCTTAATGAATTGTTTCTCTATTAGTCTATTACAACAGATTCAATTCTATCAATTTTCAAATCAAACAAAATACATACCACGTTAGGTAAAACGAAAACTTTGTGCGGGTTGAACAACTAAAACTTATATGAAATATTGCGTTTTAAGACAGCAAAACAATGGCATGTATACGATAGGCCTATGTATAAGTTAAAAAAACTAATTATGATCAAACAATTTATATTAATACACAAACATAATGCAAACAATGATTCCAACAGTATTATTGAAATACCACTAAACAGTAGGGAAACAAAGGAAACAAACAGGGTTTTAAAATAATATTCAAATGTAACTGTTGTTTATGAACTCAGATATATAGTAGAGAAACAAATCGTCTAAATGGTGGCGGCCCCCCCCCCCCCCTCCATCTAATTTGCATTACTCCAATTACAGCTTACCCGGCCAGGGGCTCCTAGAATGTTTTATGGTACTGGCTGGATCCGTCACCCCAGACACTAATTAAGCGTGGATAAAAAGGGGACATTATCATCTACAATAAAAGTACCAGAAGCAACTAATAATTTTAACGTGTACTAACTGGAATGTAAAGATGATTTATGTTGCACTTCTTCTCTCATTTGCCAGACTAATCTGCTCGTGTGAACATATGGGGAGTGGTCGTTAAGCGAACGTTGGCACATTTTCAATATTATAAAAAGCGAAATTGTCTCTGTAGATAAAAATGTTAAAATAGAAACAAAACGGTTAGTTGTTTATTCATCAAAATAACGAACCAAACTCTCAAGGAAGTCTGAGCTGCGTACGATGCGGCAATATCTGTCTAAACCGAGTGTAAAAAAAAAAAAACAGAAATTGTAGCTCCTGCTTTCAAAAAAATGTTATAATGTTTTTGAAAATTAACTAGAAACGTTGTAGACTTTTGATTAGTAGAAACACAATTTATTAAATTATAAACAAACAAGGTACATGTATTCTTCATAAAATTTCCTAAGTACTAACTTTTAACATTTTAACATAAAATAAAGACAAAAACATAAAGGTTGGCAATTCGGCAAGGCAAAATACATATATAAGATGAGGAAAAAAAGTTGAAAAAAACCTCTTCCGAAGAGAGTAAGACGTAACTTAATCAAATTAATGAACACACATAGTTATAGCAGGTACTCTCTTCAAATAAAATTGGCTTTAGTAAGATTGAACAAAAAGGACAGAATTAAAGTAAAATATGTTTTGTACGTTTATGTTTGTACCTTTTATATTTAAGTGAATCTAGACTGTAGTCTCCTATACTAGATATTAAATTATTATGAATATTAACATTACATTTAGAGTAAAAGCGATCAGTGATATTAAACACAAAATCCTTTATAGTAGGTAGATTAAAAGCGTTATGTAGGTCGAATATCCATGTGCTTCGTGGTAAGTTTCCTGCCATTCTTAAACATTTGTTCTGTACTATTTGTAGTTTTCTATAGTTAGATGTGCAGGTAGAACTCCATACTGGGCATGCATACATTAGAATTGGCCTAATTATCATAGTGTACAGAATTAATTTATTTTGTTTGTTCATATGATTATGTCTGTTAAATAAGGGATATAATTGTGATATAGCGGAGTATGCTTGCTGAATTTTGCAATTAATGTGGTAGGTAAAAGTGAGTTGTTTATCAAGGTAAATACCTAGATACTTGAGTACGTGGGACCAGTCTATTATTTTATGGTTTATAAGTAATGGTTGGATGTTTCTTGGTCTGCGCTTAGTAAATAGGATTGCTGTCGTTTTTGAGTCATTAACTTTAATTCGCCATCGATGGAAATGTTTTTTAATTTTGAGGAACGCTGCTTCCAGTCTCTTTTTTATTGCACTGATTCTAAAGGAAGAAGTCACAATAGCGGTGTCATCTGCATTTACACTTAAAAGAACATTTGAGACTTTTGATTGATAGACCTACAACCAAACAATTAAAACAAATGTCGTAACACAAACAATACAAGGAAGAAGCATTAGAGAATATCACAATATTATCAATCGGGGATATGACAAATGAAAACATTTAAGTTGAACTATAACCTGGGTTTCTTAATTAGAATAATTGCGGTACTTCATTTCACATTTTACGTTCTACTTCATGCATAGACCATGCTTGAAAAGGAGTCCGAGTGTCCGAAATATCGTTATTTTTTTAATCTAAGTAACCCAGGTTACAGTTCAACTATTGTGGGTATTATGAATTTATTTAATGTAAGTGTACTCCCCTTCAATTTCCTCACATTTTTTTACATGTACTGGGTGTACGTTTCTCATCACACGTAAACATCAATTTTCTGTCGTGTGTAACGAATTTAATAATATCAGTCAACGTATATCCATAGTCACGATACTAGCTCAACAACTTCTATGGATTTATTGGGTCAGCAATATCGCTTAGATATGACCGTTCTTAGAAGAATATCTTTTAAACTGAATCGCTCTCTCATTATTTTATAATCTCATCGACTTCAAACATCTTAAACACTAAGACCAATTCTAGCTTGAAGAACACTTAAAACTAGAAAAGTCTTGTATAATTAGGAATTATAAAACTCAATTTAATATCAAAGTTCCTTAATGTCTAAGATTCTATAAAATTGCGTTACTTGTGACATGACCTTCTTTTAAACCACTTCTGTTCTAAACTGTCGTGAATGTCATATTAGAGAATGACGTCACTTATACAACTTGTTTTCAACATATCTACGTAATGACATTTATTATTAAACAGCAACCTACTTTCCTACGTGACATACCTAAACCGTGACAGAAATGATAAACGATTTTCATATTTATTCTTTTTGAACAAAACCACCCCACATAACTTTGCAAGACATGCGACAGAACAAAAATAGGTATAAAAAGACAAGTTTCAATCTGCATTAACTACTCTAGAGTAGAACGCAATTAAATGTCTGTGTGACGCTCCAGATATGAAGATATCCCAGAGTCGTCTGGTATTTCACAGTTGTACCTCTTGTTACATTTATAAACAAGACGACAACATACCACACATCACGTGGCATATCCTGAAAGATTCTCAAACAAGACATAAATATATTGAGAAACATCCTGAATTTTCACATATCCATAGTCACTAATTTACTCATTTTGGGCGTGTTAGTTCATATTTTAATCTTTCAAAGCGAAATATTGCAAACAAAGAACAAGAAACCTCACACGCAGATTGTAACCACGACCGTATGTTCATTGTATGCCCGCTACCGGCAGTCCTGACTGAAGGATTTTTCCTAAGTTTTTCTCAGTCGCCAAGGCGAATGGTGGGATTGAGTCATATCAGCCCTCGGACATTCCTTCCCAACTATTACAAAGACCGCCATAACTAGTTAATCATCTAAGCCCTAATTCCAGTACGCAGATGCAACCGGTTGCAACTTGCGCCCGGGTTACGGAATAGGGAGCACAACTTTACAACCGGCTTCAACCGCCTAAAACTGTTCTGGAATGAGGGCCCTGAAGAGGGACATAAATTGTCCCGGAGCAGGTTTTGTACGAAAAATTATTGTTATATTATTATTGTTATTATTACATATTTTATTTATAATATATTTAAACCCATTCTAACTGTGTGAGTGATACCAGCAGACAGCCCCTGTAGGTACCTTGCTGTACATATCGTGCTTATGGGACAACCCCTTTAATACAGTTGTTCCGCTTCAGTGAGCGTCACCCGCCCTGTCAATTAGAAATAAAAGCTTACAAATCTCATGTGGACATGGTTCGTTAGTTGACTGGCTTTCAATCAGTAATTGGAACTCAACAAATGTAAACCACATAGTCTGATTGGGTTTGTGAAAGAAATTATATCCAATACAATAGACATGAAACTCACCTTTAAAGATATTGTGTAAAGTTTATCGATATGATTTACCACCTCCCCTCCAAGCCCACTTTCAACACACACATAACTTTTATAGAATGTGTGGGTTCACGATAAATCCTTTACAGTTTTCATCTTCATAACAATATATACTGTTTTGTCAGTTGACAAATTAAATAAAATATATAATTACTTTGCTTATTAAAAGTATATAGTATACAATGCACCACATTTTCATTCATAGTTATCGTGTTCAACTAGAGGGACAAACAAATGTTGAACATTTCTAGAATCAATCAAAAGATTCTGCAATTGGTGGAGGCGCCGGGTTTTCTCACGAAAGTTTGACAACATACTTGATTTGTATTTAAACTCTTGTAGGCTTATCTACACTTGGTTTCATAGAAATAATCAATAATAAAAACTAATACTTAAATAAAAAAAATAAATAAATAAAATAAAATAAAATAAAATAAAATGAAATAAAATAAAATAAACTAAAATAAAATATAATAAAATAAAATAAAATAAAATAAAAATAGAATGAAATGAAATGAAATGAAATGAAATGAAATGAAATGAAATGATATGATATGATATGATATGATATGATATTATGATATGATATGATATGATATGATATGATATGATATGATATGAAATGGTATGAAATGAAATGAAATGAAATGAAATGAAATGAAATGAAATGAAATGAAATGAAATGAAATGAAATGAAATGAAATGAAATGAAATGAAATGAAATGAAATGAAATGAAATGAAATGAAATGAAATGAAATGAAATGAAATGAAATGAAATGAAATGAAATGAATGTGCACGTTACGTTGTAAATAGTGTTTTAATTAGTGGTATGACGTCATGCACTAAGTATAAGTGTATAGGCTCTAACTAGGCCGACCTTGCAAACATACGGGATTCATATCGTTTGTGGCTATTAGCAGATCATGATCAGTATTTCTGTGTGTTTGTTAAGTTATTGGTATTGACGTGCGGGGTGGTACCATTTTTATATCGTCTATTATAAATATTTTATATTCATTTAATTTAATTTAATTTAAAAAGATACCTTCGGTCTATATAGGGAACTATTCGTGTAAAACGAACGCATTGTATCTTGGAAATATACTGAACAGAATGCTGCCTTTAATTTAGATGTATGAAAACATCCGAATCCAGCACATATTTCATAAAAGTGTAAAATAGTTTATCTCCCGAATCAGCGTTAGCATTGTATGTCTAACTATGTTAAACTCAATTTGACTCACAACCAGCTCATTTAGCGTATTGATGCAGGGATGTCAGGTGTGAGAAAGCCGTGATTTAATAAAGCAGTTTTGAATGTCAGTGAGTGACAACATGCAAAAATATGGAAGCGAAAAAGAAAAAATCAACCCTTAGAGACCAAAATTATTTTCTATTTAAAAAAAAATTGGAAAATATATGCTTAGTATTATCATTGCCCATTCGAAAGTGAAGAAAAAAGGATTAAAAATAAAAAAATAAAAAATAAATCCGTATGTATAGTGTCTATCCTCTCAATAACAAGACTGATTTTCAGTTGGGGGCCTTAAAGCGACTAAATTAACCCTGTTGGCTTCGAACACCATCGATGAGTGAGCGATAACCAATAAAAGATCGATATTTCAAATATGAAACATGAATCAGTGATTGGACAGTGCAAACACCCGCGGACAAATGCCAGAATCAACGAGGCCGACTCAGAAAACTTTGAATTTATCGAGTGCTTCTTTGCTAGGACGGCTCCAAAGTCACCGTTTACTTATCAGAAGAGAGTAGTGTACTGCATGTTGTTAATGTAGTTTTTACCGAGTTTTTATATCTATTAGGAAACCATGTATGTCGTTATACGCGTTTTGAATGTTGTTGATATAAAAAAAAAAACGTAAAAATTGCGTGGTTTCAATATAAAACCTGTCCCTATATTTCTTGTTAAAAGTTGGTACTCCAATCGTGTGACACATCCCCTTTACAACCCGGCCACTGGTGTGTAATATGCTTCACACCTCATTTAGCCATATAAATATCTACCCCGTGTATATTGTATATCATGACAGTTTATTTTTTATAGCCTCCGTTTAGGATATTCTGAGCTTGAACTTAATCGCTGGAACATTATGAATAAAACATTAATACACGGATAATCTCATTCTGGTCAAACCTTCATTCAAACTTTCAACATTTTTATTTGTTTTTAATCCGATTTAATCGTGAAACTGGATGTCAAATAAACTGACTGTGTACTGAACTCAGTTCGCCTATAATCATCGCCTTCTTACTCTGAGCTGTATTATACATCAAACACGCGCCACATTCACCAACAAAACTCACTTTCCGTCGTTTTTATGGTTATTATGGCTAACAAAATTGCTCGAACGTCATTCATTCTGCTACTTTTTTGTATGTTGTTTTTGGTTTATTGTTTTATTAATTGATATGATAAATCTATTTGCGTATTTCGTTTTTTCGTTCGGCAGAACGAGATTGTCAATATCATCAAAGATATTCGGAAGATACGATTGTGTGTATTTGATTGCCACCATTTAGATGGTTGAGTTTTACTGATACAGGTTTGGCGTCTGTAGCTACCCTTGGAGGTCTTAAAATGTTCGAATGGTCGCTTATCACAATTTTTAAACCGGGATTCATTTTTAGGTCGTCATCAGGAGACGTTATAGGTTATTTAAAGCTTCTCATAAAATTGTATTTCCTAATTTAATATTAAGGGTGTGTATTATTGTGTTGTAGGGTTTCATATAAACGAAAATTGTTTCTGAAATAAAATTCCTGTAAAATATCAACATCTTACATCTGTATTTTGATATTGTGTTTGTTTTGTTAAGAAGTTTGATATATTATATTTATCGTTTTCATTCAGAGAGTCTTGAATCCTGAATCTTGGCGATGAAATTTGTGATTACCCTGTAGCTGAAGCATACATGTTATTGGCAAAATGGATGAACGTAGAGATGGAAAATAAAATATGACTCTAGCAATATTTGCCGGATGAAAATATCTGCTACCATCAACAAACTCATCCGGCTGCAGATTGCTCAATATGTCAATACAATCGGGTATATCGCTCAAGGCGGTGGTTTTAACATGGGTTCGCGCTCTAACGGGCTTCCCGTGATAAATATTGTTGCTGTTTTACACCGCGAGGATCCGTATTGAATTTCATTTTGAAAAAAGTAATATGAGAGATTTTACACTTGCCACGAAGTGAAGATGTTTGTAATGTGCTACTGGCAATTTTACAGTTAAACAAATTTAAGACGAAAACATAATACAGTATCATTTCTTTCAGAAATTAGGAAATCACAAGAAAGTGCTTTATACATGAATGGAATCAATCAAATCAAATCAATCAAATTTCCTTCAGCAATGTCCATCGTGTTTTATAACTTGGGAAAACTAAGTGGAATGACAATTGCGCCAAACACAGAATACCACGATGAATCACATTTTTCTACATTACAAAATGTTACAACGATAGATAATGGGACCAGGCGATTAACTTACTGCGTGGTATTACAACTTGTTTTGATGTAAATCGTGTGTAGGCCGAGGCGTATCACTTGGATATACGTGGAGCAACGTTTCAAATGCATTAATATTGAGTTATAGGGGGCAGCACATACTTGAAAAAATTACACCGATACCTTCCAGCTGGTTTGGTTCAAAACAGAACTTTTATCATGGTCGAAGGGCATGTGAAAATCATTACTATTTCGAAACACCGTTTGTCAGTGCCTTTTTATATTCAAAATGCAGTAGACTATTTTCAAAATGATCAAGGACCCTTAGACTGCATTAATCGCTCATAATACGAGGCCTTAGATAACTGATGATTCAAACCTATCTAAGTATCCTAGATAATTTAAAAGTGGTACATATCGCAACACATGTATCAAATACCTTACAATAATAATACTGGACACTGTCCATATTTAACATACAAGAAGGCAGCGACACGCAACACTAGCGCTACTAACGGCTTGAGGAGATACGGCGATGATGGCCGCTTGATTCAATGTTATTTTCGCACTTTAAAACTTGTTAGTAAAGCTAGCAATTACGTATCATTGTACTGAAAACATATGTAGTAGACTAAGTTATGATTGCCATTTATATTTATAACCAAATTAATCTAAAATAACTTTTAGTATTTAAGTAAAAGATGTGCGAAACAATGTGTGTATAACGAACATTACAGGTGCCGTTTATGTTATTACGCGACGCTTTTAGGGGGGTGAATGATGAAAAAGCGATGGTATAGGGTTGGGGACGGGAGAAATGTGTGACATCACATAAATCTCTATATATATGTATAAAAGAAAGCGTCTGAGTGAGTGACTGACTGACTCATCAACGCACAGCTCAAACCGTTCAACCTAGGAACATGAAATTTGGTAGGTACGTGGCTATTATGACGAAACCACCCATTAACGAAGGATTTTTGAAAATTCTGTCCATAAGAGGATGAAAAAATGGGTTCAAGCCTCTTTTTTATAATACTTATATTTCAACAACAGAAGGTATTACAGAAGTCAAAATTGGTACTTAGATTCTCCATTAAAAATAATGAAACATAATATGTTTTACCGTTTTTTAGAAAATCATATGAATGGGAGTGAAAACAGGGGGTTGAATTTTTTTATGACTATACCTATGTCTCGAAAACGGGAGATGCTACATACGTGAAAATTTATATTTAGGTTCCTTTTTACAAAATAAGAAACACATGTTTTGCCATTTTCCAAAAATCCACTTAAGGGGTGAATACTGGGGGTGTTTTAAAATCTCCAAAACTGAACGTGTTACAGTTGTAAAAATTGAGTGGTTTGTTTCTGCTTTAAAAATAAATAAACATGCGTTTCACCATTTCCCAAAAATCCAGTTAACGGGGGTGAAAAGAGGGGGTAAATTAAGAACACCAATATCTCAAAAACCGAAGGTGTTACATACGTGAAAATAGATGATTCGATTCTCCTTCAAAAATAAAGGAATACATAGTTTACCACTTTCTTAAAGTCCTGTTAAGGAGGATGAAAAGGGATGGTGAAGTAGAGGGGGTGAATTGTTAATCTCTAAAACCGAAGATATTTGAGACGTGAAAATTGATGCCTAGATTCTTCTTCAAAACTAAAAAACCTCTATTAAACCATTTTTCAAAAAACTAATAAAGGGTGGCGAAAAAGGGGGTATGTTTTTAAAAATAAAGATGCAGCTAAAACTCAAAAAACCGAGACAGTTACTCTTTGAATATTGGTATTAAAAATCTAATTTAAAAACAAAGAAACACATGTTATATCCTTCTCTGAAAATCCAGGTAACCCCCTTACGTAACTTACGGAGCGGGGGTGTTTTTTTTCTTAAATTGCTATATCTAAAAACTGATTATGGTAAACACAACAGACTTGAAAATTGGTATAGTTATTTTTTGTATCACAAAGAAATAAGTTTTTTAATATTGTTAGCAAATCCAATTAAGGGGTGAAAACAGGGGGTTATTTCTTTAAAAGTCACAAACGGAACATGTTATGGTCGTTAAATATGGTATTTAGATTATCCTTCAAAAACATATTGAAAATACAGTTAAGGGGGGGGGGGGGGGGGGGGATAAAAAATGTTTATTCACAGGTGGTGAATTATTATATTATATAACTATTATTATATATTGGATTTTTGTAAAATGCTAAAACATATTTCTAATTGTTTTTAAAATTGCCTAAATACCAATTTTCATAGTTACATCATTTTTTAAACAACCCCCATTTTCGCCACCCATTACTGGATTTTCGAAAGATAGTAAAATATGTTTTTCTTTATTTTTAAAGAAGAATCTTTGTACCAAATTTTACGTCTGGAACATCTTCGGGTTTTTGAGTTTAAAAAAATCACCCCCTCATTCTATCGCTCCTTTTCAACCCTCTTGAGTGGATTTCAGGAACATGGTACAGCACATATTTCTTTATCTTTAATGAATAATCTAACTACCAATTGTCTCGTCTGTAACATCTTCGGTTTTTGAGATATGGTGTTCTCATGATCGAAAAATCACCCCCTCTATTCACCCCCGTTCACTGAATTTTCGTAAATATTGTAAAACTGTGTTCCTTTATTTTTGGAGGAGAATCTAACTATTAATTTTTACGTCTGTTACATGTTCGGTTTTTGAGCTGTAAAATCACCCCCCGTGTTCATCCCAACAATTGGATTTTCGGAAAATGGTAAAACACGTGATTCTTTATATTAAAAGAAGAACCTAAATACAAATTTGCACCCATATGTCATCTTTGGTATTAGAGTTATAGATATGCTCATAAAAAATTCAACCCCCGTTTTCACCCCTCTTAACTGGATTTTCGAAAAATGGTAAAAGTGCTTTTTTTTGTTTACAATGGAGAGCCTTTGTACCAATTTTCAGGTTTATAGCACGTTTAGTTGTTGAGATATAGGTAGTCTTATGAAAAACTTCCACCCCCTTTTTAACCCTCTTAGGGTCGGAATTTTTAAAAATCCTTTCTTAGGGATTGACTTCATTATAAGAGCAACGTAATTTCAAATATTATAATAGTCTACTCATCGGTATTTGTTACGTATCTTCGTAACAATATTCTTATCATGTTAGGATCTCCTCGTGCCGCTTGAGAGCAGCACTACCTACGTGTCGCAGCAAATTTAGGCCAGTGTCCCGTATTATTGTAGTAAGGTATTTGCATGTATGGTGTCTGGTACAGCTAGTTCCTACACTGCAGCGCTTCGAGCGTTCCGGCTACTGAGCTAGGTCACCCCTCGAGCATAGTACTCTATTTATTATTGGTAAAATATGTTAACAAAATCAAACAGTTTTGCCAACGAATGCCATTCTTATGTTGTAGTGTCTGTGCTGGCTGTACGCCCCCCACTATTAGGAAAGTATGCAGAACACCATGAAACCATGCTATTACTAACCCAAGGTTACTAAATCCCTGGTACAATATTATTTAACGAGAGTATAGCCCATATCACACTACAATTGCAATCCTAGACTGGAGTCGCCGATTGCAATCGCAATGTACAATTCTCCAGTCACACTAGACCAGCTGAAAATCCTAAGATCGTGCAACTAGGAAAGAAAGTCAATAATAATAACTAATAAAACAAGCCTTAATCACAAACAAATATATAATTAAAGTTAATGGCTCTTTGTTTCCATTAATGTAGTCGTTGCTTGAAGTTATGTTGTGACAGTGTTTAATACGTATTTAACCGTTCTCGTTCCTGATTGGTTCACGTGACTCGGATCTACGATTCACAATCTTATTTTAGAGCTCGGTCTATAAAAAGATTGCAATCGTAGACTGGCCGAACTGAGCTACTGCGCATGCGCCGCCAATCGTAAGCTCGAATCTACGATTGCAATTGTCAGTTCGGAACCTAATGGGATATTGAACCGATATTTGAAACCTGGAAGGGTCAACTCATCATCCATCAGAT
>OX246739.1:75094403-75481903 GCA_945910005.1 Isoperla grammatica
GAAACTTCAATGACGTGCTCCTTGGTAGAACATTTCCATGTGTGTCTACCGTTGACCCATTGGCTAACTTTGCGCAATATTGCTGACAAGTAGAACACGATTCCTACTTTGAGTGAGTTTAGTTATTGCTAGCAAAGAAGATTTGTTAAAAGTCGTCTAAACGCGCTATGGGAAAAGTGTGCACTAATACTCTGCAGCAATACATTATTGGAAATACATTGCTCGTGTAAATGACATGTTACTTGGAATGTTTTTAATATCCGGAACCTGTCACTATGATAAAACGTGTAAGGTAGATCTCTTTTTTTAACAAGTTAATAACATTTTTTGGAATAAACTAGATTTTAATTGGTTTGTTAAATGTAAGAAACACCCACTCGACACATTCGCTGAAGCAACCATGAGAGTAATGTTATCATTTATAATTGGGTCTCCGGGCCTTTGTTTTAAACATTGCACATATTGTATTATTTTAATGATTGCCTGCACGGTACTGTTTGCGGAGAAATACTTGAGAAGGAAACACAAGACATGAAAAGTATCAACCAACGTAATCATGGAACGGGCACACTGATAAAGGGTGAGAGAGAGAGAGAGTGACCATGTTTGACAATATTGGAAAATATTAAACAAAAGAAATTAATAAAAATAAAAATGAAAAGTTTAAAGTAATAAAACACACTTAAAAGAATATTATTGTGACAATGTTTAAAATAAACAAAATATTCAAAACAATATAGAGATGGAAAATTAAAAAAATGTATAGGAACAAACGTTGTGGTCAGTATACATTCGTAATACTAATACATGTATCTATAACATGTATCTATTTACTTCAAATAGGACTCTGTAGTAACTGTTACAAAAATTTAAAGTTTTATAATTCCTTTCGATCACAATTGGAATGTTTTGAAATGGAGTCAAACCAACGAAATACAAGTTGAGTTAGGCAGCGTTTTACTCTCAACCCCCACTCCACATTTCTATGATTAGACGGGGAGACAATTCATTGTTGTTGAACGAAATACAAGTTGAGTTTAAGGTCAGTTAACACATTTATTTCAGATTTAAGGGTTAACAAACTTAAATCAAGCCAAAACCATTATAGCATTCACACAACTTCCTAGTATTTAAGATTTAAGAAAACCATAGCAATGTTAGCTCTTATATTTAAAATTCTTAGCCCAGCCAATGAGGGGTGACGTTTTATATATCCGGCCAATGGTAGCAATCTTAACTAAAACAGTTGGGAAAATAAAACCCTACATCTTAAATCTTAATTAAGTGTGTAAACCAAACTTAACAGCAGCGTTTTCCTCTGTACCCCCACTCCACATTTTAAAGTAGTTGATTATACGGGGACAAAATTTATTGTTGTTGACGACTAAATGTATAAATAATATATAATTCTCTACTCAATATATTATCTCTGCCTGCTTTGTTATTATATCCCGCTTTAAGGCTTTTAGCCTTAGTTGAACTTCAAACAGCATAAATAAAACCTTTTAAACAAGGGCTTTTAACCTTGGTTGAACTTCAAACAGCATTAACAATGCCTTTTTGTATCCGTCACTCAATATAGTTATCACAACTGCTTTTATCAAGTTGTCTCCGTTACGGTTTGACGTTTCCAATTAACTATTAAATTATTCTGTGAAAAATGAAATTATTTGACATTGATTATGGTTGTGGAATCAATCACGACGGTCTTCAAAGCGATCAGGGCGTGTGCTGACATGGCCGCGTGCTGACATGGCCGCGTGCTGACATGGCCGCGTGCTGACATGGCCGCGTGCTGACATGGCCGCGTGCTGACATGGCTTGTGCTGACATGGCCGCGTACTGACATGGCGCGTGCTGACATGGCCGCGGGCTGACATGGCCGCGGGCTGACATGGCCGCGTGCTGACATGGCTCGTGCTGACATGGCCGCGTGCTGACAGGGCGTGTGCTGACATGGCCGCGTACTGACATGGCTTGTGCTGACATGGTCGTGTGCTGACATGGCGTGTGCTGACATGGCGCGTGCTGACATGGCCGCGTGCTGACATGGTCGTGTGCTGACATGGCCGCGGGCTGACATGGCTTGTGCTGACATGGCGTGTGCTGACATGGCCGCGTGCTGACAGTGCCGCGTGCTGACATGGCCGCGGGCTGACAGGGCGTGTGCTGACATGGCCGCTTGCTGACATGGCCGCGTGCTGACATGGCGTGTGCTGACATGGCGCGTGCTGACATGGCCGCGTGCTGACATGGTCGTGTGCTGACATGGCGTGTGCTGACATGGCGCGTGCTGACATGGCCGCGTGCTGACATGGTCGTGTGCTGACATGGCCGCGTGCTGACATGGCCGCGTGCTGACATGGCCGCGTGCTGACATGGCCGCGTGCTGACATGGCCGCGTGCTGACATGGTCGTGTGCTGACATGGCGTGTGCTGACATGGCCGCGTGCTGACATGGCGTGTGCTGACATGGCGCGTGCTGACATGGCCGCGTGCTGACATGGCCGCGTGCTGACATGGCCGCGTGCTGACATGGCGTGTGCTGACATGGCCGCGTGCTGACATGGCCGCGTGCTGACATGGCGTGTGCTGACATGGCCGGTTGAGAAGGGTGGGCGATCCGATAGGTGATGATAACGCACAGTTACGAACAATCCATACATCCAAACTAATTAATATGATTTCGTATTTTTAAATACAATAAAAATATATTTGTAGTACTGCATCCATCTACTCAGTTACAATAACTGATTTTCAGTAGGGGATATTATATACCATTGTTTATGGCCTCTTAAGTAACCGTTTACATGTATTACCAGTAAAATATTCATAAATTTCTGTCAAATTCAGACGACAAACATTGTCAGTGCGAACCTTCAACATTGGAAGCAAGAATGAACCCACAGAACCAAGAAGTCTATAGCTTGCCAATACAGACTGGGTGTGATTCTGGATAGACTAATAATTCCTAATGGATTGGAAGGAATGTTCGAAGTACTTCAAACGTAGCATTCCCGTTTAGGCAATATTGTCGGTATAGAGGGAATCAAACCCACGACATCCAGGATGAGAGTATCAGGTATCGTGTGACTGTTAGCAATAAGTATACTCGCCGACATATATAATTCAAGGTTAGTATATAAATATTCATTGTCAACACATAATGTGAGTTAGTTTGTGAGTTCCTACAGTCCTTGAGGTTACTTTGTGAGTTCTTATAGCCCTTGAGATTATTTTGTGAGTTCCTACAGCTCTTGAGCGTACTTTGTGAGTTTCTACAGCTCTTCAGCAGTCCTTGTGAGTTCCTACAGCTTTTGAGCGTACCTTGTGAGTTCCTATAGCCCTCGAACGTACTTTGTGAGTTCCACAGACCTTGAGCGTACTTTGCGACTCCAATATACCATGAAAAGTATCAAAGAATGCTATTTTTCTGTAGTCTTGACTTGCGTATTATTTAAAACTATAAAGAACACACGCTTTGTTAGTTCTAGACTTGACATAAGCCTGCATTATAGGTAGAGTGCTACTAGCGAAGCCAATAATATATATATCGCCTTATTTTAATATCCTTCCCAACTAGGATCAAATATTAATTAAAACTTTCAACAGGGCAATACGATAACCAGACAACAGCAAATATATTGAATCTTGTTATTGCTATAGGTTCACACCCGAGCAACTCAGGAACTAACCCGAAGTGGTGTTGAATGATACAGAACTATTGCCGTTGATTTATGCATGTCAGCCAGTATAGCATCGCACCCGAACAAACTACCACCGTGTATGTGCATGGAACAAAGATAAAGATACTTTCGTTTTAAGAATGACTAAAAAAATCTTGCCTGGCTGGAATTTGTTTACATTGGACGTCTACTCCATAGAGCAGTCTGCTCTAAGGTCTACTCCCGCATTGGTTCCCTCCAAGTGCAAAGATGGCCGTATGCCCGAAGGATTTTTAAAATAATATCATGGCGTCCAATACGATGTGCCTCTGTACCCGAGAATACTTTCGGAGATAAAAATGCGTGTCTCAATTCATGAAAAACGGAAAGCGAAAAGACAAACATACCCAAGGCGTGCATATCTTGCGTACTGGATAAAAGCTATATATATATTCCCTATGCAAGAGCTGAATACATACACTATACTTTCTATAGATCATAATATTATCATAGCATGGCAGAAAGGAAAAGTTACAAAAAGTTGAGAGATTTTGTGTTCAGCTTCAGCATAACTAATTAAAAATAGTTCATGAATGGCTTTTCTACATAAAGGTTTTAAAATATACGTTACGGTATGACGCTCGTTTCTCCCCAGGAAAAGGCTGATCTCAATTTAAAGTAGTGATGACATGGGGTCAAAGAAGTTCAAACCGGTTTCTCTTCTTTTTACCCGTTTAATGCCTGTTTTTGCATAACATTCAGCAGGTGAAACACATTCTTTGAACAATACAGTGCCTTCAAATAGGCTTTATATAAAACGCATAGGTCTGATAATAATTAATTGTATTCACAGAATAGACAAGTCTAGATGTACCTCGTGTCAATCTATACGTCAGTGTTTTGGTACTTTTGGTAGCCGTATTACAGACGGTTCTTGAAAAACAATGGAACCGGTTTGAAAATTGGAACCGGTTCGCTCTTGAACAGGTTCAGAACCGGTTCCCGGGTACCCGATATCATCACTAATTTAAAGCGAAACACAGACATGTCATTTATATTTGCATTCCCCAGACGCCATTCCATTTTCCAGGAGACCAATATGGTCCTGACTTCCATTTGTGTCAAGTTGGCGACCCTACCGGGCAAGAGAAACGAAATGAGATGGGATTATTATATCGCACGACGATGTTAATCTATATAAGAGTAAAACACTCAGATTTAATTTAATTAGAGGGAAGAATGTAGGACTCACTGTGTCATGTTCGGATATGTAACAATGCGTTATCCTGCAGATATAGTCGATTCACTGCAGCTCCCGCACTTCTAATTAAACCCATATATCACCGGAAGCTCTGTGCAATAAGTTGAGAACGGTGGCAATTTCAGGCTGAGGTGAATAGTGTTGACCGTCACATAATGCCAACCGTGGGCCACCAAATTGTTTGGCGCCCAGGGTGGCCAAACATTGAGCGTTGATTTGGTTTCTGAAGGTGAAATAAACCATCACGCGTAGATGTTCTGGGTAAGGGTCTCACAGGGGAATATCAAAGATTATAAAGATATAAATAAAGATATAAATTATAAAGATATCAAAGATATAAACCCTTTATAATCTTTGGGAATATGTTGTGAATATTACCCCCGTTCGATCGCACACACTATTGGTGCTTGTTTCTTTTTTTTTTATATATAAACGAAAATAGTGGACAAATATGAAAAGCAAGGTCAAAATGCAGAAAAATTCATTTAATGAGGAGATTAATAAAAACTATTACCTTTGGATTATTGGAATCTGTGCATTTATATAACATATGTCTTATGTTAAAATTGTTTCTATGTGGTTGGTGAGTAACAAGAACTGGAGAATGTCAACTGAATGTTAATGAATAAAGTAGTGAAATGAGCCACTAATTGACAGTCAATGGATACATGAAAACAATGTAGTGATTTGTATTTGTTTTTAACTTATTGACAAGTTACTTGAGTGGGCGAACGCAGGTGGTTGTTATTGACGATGGAATATCTCATTCTGAGATTGTTACATCAGGGGTCCCTCAAGGGTCTATTTTAGGTCCTTTACTGTTTACCTTATACGTCAATGATATACCTGCTTGCATTAAATCTTCTAAATGTCTTATGTATGCAGACGATTTAAAGATTTATCGCCCGGTGGGTACCGTACGTGACTGTTTACTTCTTCAAAAAGATATCGATTGTCTATCTGAATGGTGTTCGGTGTGGAAGCTTGACCTCAAT
Source organism: Isoperla grammatica (assembly GCA_945910005.1). Classification (NCBI taxonomy): domain Eukaryota; kingdom Metazoa; phylum Arthropoda; class Insecta; order Plecoptera; family Perlodidae; genus Isoperla; species Isoperla grammatica. The sequence goes on from OX246739.1 coordinate 75,100,325, forward strand.
GTTGATAAATGCAAAATAATTACGTTCACCAATAAAAGAAAACATGTAATTTCATTTCACTACATCTTAAATGATGTGGCCTTAGAAAGAGTGCAATCTATTCGAGATCTTGGTGTGGTGATGACTTACGACTTGTCTTTCAATAAACATCTAGATTCCATTACTCCAAAAGCATATAAGCTGCTTGGCCTCCTGAGGCGGAACTGTATTAAACATTTCAAAATGTCAACCACAAGAGCTTTGTATGTTGCCCTGGTTCGGCCACAGGTGGAGTATGCCAGCGCTGTCTGGAGCCCTTATCACGTCACCAAGATTGAGAGTATAGAGAAAGTACAGAAGGCGTACATAAAGATGATGTGTTTTAAACATTTTAAAGTTGAATTTCACAGGAGGGATTATTTGACGCATTGTTTTAATAATAAGATAATGACACTGGAAAACAGGCGCAAGCTACTGGATTTATCGTTTTTGTATAAAATAGCCAATAATCTGTTTGACACCCCACTGCTCAGCCATTTAGATTTCTTTGTACCACCTAGACCAACTAGAAGCCATCCGACATTCTATATATCTCAAAATAGGATAGATGTTTTAAAGTATTCTCCTCTTCGAAGGCTTCAGGCTGATTTTAACTCTTTGATAAATAACTCCAGTATTTTACTTGATTTATTCGATACCTGTTTTAGAAGATTTCGTTCCAACGTAATTCTGTCACTTTTACCTATGACTCGGCAGGCCTATTTATAGGGCTGCGTTGTTGGCAATGTTTGTGTAAAACTTGTTATGTAAATATGTTTACTGTTATATCTAATTATTGCTTTTTTATGTGACTATACTAACGACAATATGTACTTATTTTCAGGTTTTATTATATTTACACTGGTGGAATCATTTGTATTCTGTTGTAAATAAAGGCATTATTATTATTATTATTATTATTATTATTATTATTATTATTATTATTATTATTATTATTATTATTATTATTATTATTATGATTGAATACAATTGTGTTTATTATCTAAGATGACGTAGTAAGCCATATATATGTACGATATAAGACATGAGGAAGTAATGTATTAGAATGTAGGAACATATAAAGAGAAATGGCCGTATATAAGGATAGACACAATTACGTAACGTGTGGGTTTATTCTTGCTTCCAATCCAGGAGGTTCGGGTTTCGATTCCCGGCTCGGGCCGTCATAGCAAACGAAACACATAATAACTGGTATAATGTCTACCACTGAAAATCAGTTCTTGTAAATGAGTGGGTGAACAATAAACACAAATGTATTTTATTTATTGGCGCATCGTGACAGCCTCTTGAGTGTCTGGGTGTTAATGTGTCTATTAATAATATAGACTATTTGAGTTCGGTGTTTTGTTCATTCACTCAACGACTCTGACAGTAACATCAGCTTGGGTAATGTGCTATGTTGCCAGGTCGCGCCCTGGGACGCAACCCAGATCTTCCATCTGCTGTTTCTATTTGATTGATGTGAGTGTAGCCTAAGTACACAATGGTTTGCTTTCAAAGCTACTTCTAGTGCACATACACTCGCAAAGATAGAACACATTAAGGGTAGGACAGAACATGTCTACTCTAACCACTATCCTGCACTCACACTTATTTTCTGGTTCAATCTAACCTACGGGTCAATACCCAAGATGTACGTTGATGGGAAGTGACAAACAGTTACTATATGGGGTAAAACCTTAGTGCAGACGTATTCTGTGGTACCCTTGATTTACTAATGCTGCACTTACCGATATAAACAAATCAAAGGTAAAAGAGACACCTTCTTTATTCAGGTTTTCATGAGTTCCAGATGTGTGAATCTATAGCAATGACAAGATGCAATGTGCTTGCTGGTTTTTGGTTATCGCAAGTTAATCACGGCTCTCTAGATCAATTCTGAAAACCATCTATTGAAACTTTCAAATGCTTGGTCCGCTGGGCGTAGAAAAATTCATTTGTTTGCTAAACGCGCTCTAACTTAAGCGTAGTCTTATTTTAAGTCTAGAACTTACAAAAACGTGATATTTATAGTTTTAAATACGCAAGCCCAGGGTCTTTGGCAATCATCACCCCTTAACACATGGCAGCTTCCATGGCTATAAGAAACACGACTTTGGTTCGTACACTAAAGGGTGCTACTTATGACACATATTTACTACCCATCGTTTACATTTTATGTCGGCTAGTGTAGATCCCCGGTCATAAGGTCTACTTGGTCTCCGCTTAGCGGAGGCTCGTCCAACTCCCAACCTTGTTATTTCTCAGGTTTCTTTTTTTTAATCTTTATCAAAACGTAATTTTAATTCTGCTTTAATGAATGTTTAAAAATAATAATTGAACACGTTTGAAACCGTCCTGGCGAAGTTCAGAGAGCAGGCAAGACGTGACGTGATTGGTCGCTCGACAATACAACGCTTTGACATCTTTTATTTCTCTATGGCTTTGACATAATTCTCTGATTTTTTCACGAAGATGAAATCTTTCGGTTGTTTCTAATAAACACAAAGATCAAATATTTTTGACGGTCTTTAATTGGCAAATAAAAAACAAAGCCACGCAGGTTTCTCTTATATTGGCGACTATGAAGACGTTGCTTGATTCAGCGTCCGTAAAATTTCATCCCTGACCTTTTATCGCAACTGTTTCATGAAATATAAGTCTCCTGTATTATTCTTCTTATTATTTTCCCTCTCGTATTTTCACTTTCATTCAAGACGTTTGAAACAATGTCAGATCAGACAGTCGAAACAATTTCTTGTGACAAAGCTACCGTCAGAGAGTCGATGTCATCAAACATCTTCGTGACTTGAAATGAAATGAAAAGAGAAACCCCTTTCGAAGGTCGACTCCTTTCAACTAATCTTGTAGAGACAAAAACCTTTAATACATCTTTTTTTTGTCTTCTCATTCATTGTACCTCATTGTACCTCGATGGCCGTCGTGTACCGACCAATCAGGATACAGAGACTCCGAGGTCGTCGGCGTGTCTGACATCATTGTACCGTTACTAAATAAAGACACAGTTAACATTCCAGTGATATACCATCGATGTGGTCCGGATACAACCCTGTCAAAAGCAGAAAACAATCTAACGTCACGAAAACAAAAAACGAAAACCTCGATAGTTGACTCCGGCCGTGAAGCCTCTGAAATAGATTCTAATGATGTTTATAAAAACGTTGTTCTTAGATATGGGCCTGAATTCGCAAGAAGTTAGGGTGGATTTACAGTAAAGTCAAGAAACCGACTTAGGAAGTGCTTCGAGTTCGAGTCCAATACCCTTAGAAAGCTTCGTCGAATTTAGTTTCGAGGTAACGAAGTTCAAAATCTTACAGACAAAATCGATACATCGATAAGTCCATGGATAAGATTTAATATAAGATCAAAATGTCCCCGGTGGCTCATGTGTTTGGGGTGTATTTCCTATGCGTGGGACGTGCTTTGTACTCGGCATAAGACATGTTTTGTTGTTTGCAACTCTTATGCTACGTTTACAGCTACGCGTTGCGAGCGAAGCGAGGGCGCGAGCTCCAATCAGCGGCCGAGTTTCATGCAAAGAAGTTACAAACTCGGCCGCTGATTGGAGCTCGCGCCCTCGCTTCGCTCGCAACGCGTAGCTGTAAACGTAGCATTACTATAGGTCTCTCACACCAAGAAGTAAGATGGTATTCGGACCGCCCACATTTAGTTTCCAACTAAACAAGCGCGAATCACTAACGTTTTTCCCGATTATCTAGTACAATTTGGTTGCGGTAAGTTTTTTGATGGTAACATGCGAGAAAACGTGCAAGCAGTTTTCCGTCAAAAAACTTAACGCAACCAAACTGTACTAGATAGTCGGGAAAAACGTTAGTGATTCGCACTCGTTTAGTTGGAAACTAATTGTGGGCGGTCATGACTCCCCTGACACTATCTTACTTCTTGGTGTGAGAGACCTTTAGCGTAGTTGGCCGCGGTCCTTAAGCTCCAGGTTCGAACACTGGCTTGGGCATGGATGTCATGTGGCGTTGTATCGTCTTCATAACCACTCACGCAACGTATTGATTAGCATAGCTTGCAATAATAGATACGTAATACCCACATTACACGGTTCAATACTTTCGTCAAACTTATTGAATTCAAGGACAAAAAAGCATCAATTAATAGAAGCTATATTGTTGCAGTTTTTTACTAAACTGTTTTTGATTCGCTTTTGTTCTTGAATTCAATAAGTTTGACGAAAGGATTGAGTCGTGTAATGTCGGCATAACGCAACGATAGTTATTACAACAATTGAACACTCTTGTCACGTAAAAACATTCAATGTCGTATGTTAAAGTTGATTGATTTCACAGACTAGATAGGCCTACATCAACAAACTCATCCAGGAATATCACAATATAATTTGTTCAATGCAAAAGATGAGCTTACCTGGAAGAGAAACCCCACGTGGCTTTGAAACACAAGAATGGAAAACTTGTGCAGGTCTCAAGACGTTGCTTCATTTCCGCATCATCTTGCATGCAAGTAAAAGTAGCATTTGTAACAGGCTGGCCTTGGTTTTTCCAATAGTTTCATTCTTAATAAATAAAATAAATAATCACATTCACATTAAGAGTCTACCCACTCAGTAACGAAACTGATTTTCAGTGGGAGACTTTAATTTAAAGTGACTAAACCAACCCTGTAGGCTCCGAACACTACTTCCGAAATTACTTTCAAGCTGCTTTTTTTTTCGTGGTTTATAATTTATAAATAATTATTACTCTACCACAGTTTAATTATATTGTTCTGGTAAATTCCGATTTCTTGGTAGTTGAGTGGTAACTTTTTAATATACACAAGCGATTGTATTTCAGGATATCACAATCCCCTCTACATTTTGGATAAGATTATAGAGTAACTTCCCTTGTGTGAAGAATATAACCACAGAGTAGTAATTCCCTTACCTGCCTGAGACTCAGACCAAGTAGTCCATCTTGCCTTGTCACTCGAGCTAAGGGAGACTCTCGGCTACCTCATATGATTTGTGATTGTTGAGAACATGATGGATGCGTACACGGTAGTAAGATGTTTGTATGCTCAGTTATTTTGGTTAGCTGATAAACGAGGGTTTTCTCAGAAACAAACCATAAGATACGTTGTTTAATTGCAAGCCTGAAGCTTACAATCTTGTTGACTTGTTTATATCCCCATAACAGAGTTACAGAGTAAACACTATTTTATTCGCAATTAAGGAGCGTGTCTTAGTGAGATAGCCTACCACGCACTTGTGTGGTGGGGTAACATAAACAAACTTGCTTCAAGTGTTATGAACGCTACTAAGAAGTAAAGCGATATTTAACGAAGGCGCGCAAGTAATCAACACTTACATCTTTAGCAATTGTCAGTACCAGGGATATATTATGCCCAGGGTAACTATGCATATCGAGCGACAATATATTGGAGTGATTCTTATTGAAGCATGTCCTTATGACGGGAGCCATAGCGGTCTAGAACCGGCGACAATAAGTCTACGATGAGACGAAATAACTCGAGCAATAGTCTATTTTATTAACATTTACCAGGACTACTAAAGCCTAAGGCGGAATTCATAGTCGCCCCTACCTCTAGGGGCGCCCGTGGTCATGTAAGAGTTTTTTTTTAAAGAAAGGTTTTTTTATTTTGCAGACATTAAAAAACAGATTGTGTCATAGGCTTAGGCACATGTACACATATCAGACACTTAGGTCCGTATTCATAGTCGTCCGTAGGCATTACTTTAGAGGGAGACTATGAATACGGACCTAAGTGTCAAGTGTGTGCAGTGCCTAAGCCATAGACACTATCTGTTTCTTTTAATGTCTGCAAAATTAAAAGCTACAATTTAAAAAATCTTTTATGATGCATGTGTGAGTGATAGATGGAGATGAATGACAATTACAAAGACCCAATAGGGTGTATTCACGTATGCGCATGGAGGCCACAATGGCATGTGATTGGTAGTTCATTGTTACTTTGTTTCAGCTGGCGTTTGATGCAAATTCAACTGTTCTCTAACGTTGGTTAGCTATAATCAACATAAACAAACTCTTTTGTCTCGATTACTCTTTTAATCGTTTACAAAAGCATACAATTCATTTTCGTACACTTTATCGGGGGATATACGTGTTCAATTTTTTATATTTCTCTGTAAACAATATTATTCTTTATCTATTGACAGCTAAATGGAACTTGAAATAGTACTATAGGTGGCCTCCAATATGGCCGACGTTACGTCACGTGAATTCTCCCTATACCTTATGCCTTAACCGGTATTCGAACCCACGTCCCTAGAGCCGCTCGCTTAGGACCTGCGTCACAACCGCATGATCCACCACGGCCGGAGATGCCAACCAAAGCAGAAAGAAACGCTCTCTGGTGGGCGACCTTTAAGACTGTGACGTCATGCGGATGTGTCGCTCTCTGGTGGGCGACCGCTAAGACTGTGACGTCATGCGGATGTGTCGCTCTCTGGTGGGCGACCGTTAAGACTGTGACGTCATGCGGATGTGTCGCTCTCTGGTGGGCGACCGTTAAGACTGTGACGACATGCGGATGTGTCGCTCTCTGGTGGGCGACCGTTAAGACTGTGACGTCATGCGGATGTGTCGCTCTCTGGTGGGCGACCGTTAAGACTGTGACGTCATGCGGATGTGTCGCTCTCTGGTGGGCGACCGTTAAGACTGTGACGTCATGCGGATGTGTCGCTCTCTGGTGGGCGACCTTTAAGACTGTGACGTCATGCGGATGTGTCGCTCTCTGGTGGGCGACCGTTAAGACTGTGACGTCATGCGGATGTGTCGCTCTCTGGTGGGCGACCGTTAAGACTGTGACGTCATGCGGATGTGTCGCTCTCTGGTGGGCGACCGTTAAGACTGTGACGTCATGCGGATGTGTCGCTCTCTGGTGGGCGACCGTTAAGACTGTGACGTCATGCGGATGTGTCGCTCTCTGGTGGGCGACCGTTAAGACTGTGACGTCATGCGGATGTGTCGCTCTCTGGTGGGCGACCGTTAAGACTGTGACGTCATGCGGATGTGTCGCTCTCTGGTGGGCGACCGTTAAGACTGTGACGTCATGCGGATGTGTCGCTCTCTGGTGGGCGACCGTTAAGACTGTGACGTCATGCGGATCTGTCGCTCTCTGGTGGGCGACCTTTAAGACTGTGACGTCATGCGGATGTGTCGCTCTCTGGTGGGCGACCGTTAAGACTGTGACGTCATGCGGATGTGTCGCTCTCTGGTGGGCGACCGTTAAGACTGTGACGTCATGCGGATGTGTCGCTCTCTGGTGGGCGACCTTTAAGACTGTGACGTCATGCGGATGTGTCGCTCTCTGGTGGGCGACCGTTAAGACTGTGACGTCATGCGGATGTGTCGCTCTCTGGTGGGCGACCGTTAAGACTGCTACGTCATGCGGATGTGTCGCTCTCTGGTGGGCGACCGTTAAGACTGCTACGTCATGCGGATCTGTCGCTCTCTGGTGGGCGACCGTTAAGACTGCTACGTCATGCGGATGTGTCGCTCTCTGGTGGGCGACCTTTAAGACTGTGTCGTCATGCGGATGTGTCGCTCTCTGGTGGGCGACCGTTAAGACTGCTACGTCATGCGGATGTGTCGCTCTCTGGTGGGCGACCGTTAAGACTGCTACGTCATGCGGATGTGTCGCTCTCTGGTGGGCGACCGTTAAGACTGTGACGTCATGCGGATGTGTCGCTCTCTGGTGGGCGACCGTTAAGACTGTGACGTCATGCGGATGTGTCGCTCTCTGGTGGGCGACCGTTAAGACTGCTACGTCATGCGGATGTGTCGCTCTCTGGTGGGCGACCGTTAAGACTGTGACGTCATGCGGATCTGTCGCTCTCTGGTGGGCGACCGTTGTCGCTCTCTGGTGGGCGACCGTTAAGACTGTGACGTCATGCGGATGTGTCGCTCTCTGGTGGGCGACCGTTAAGACTGTGACGTCATGCGGATGTGTCGCTCTCTGGTGGGCGACCGTTAAGACTGTGACGTCATGCGGATGTGTCGCTCTCTGGTGGGCGACCGTTAAGACTGTGACGTCATGCGGATGTGTCGCTCTCTGGTGGGCGACCGTTAAGACTGTGACGTCATGCGGATGTGTCGCTCTCTGGTGGGCGACCGTTAAGACTGTGACGTCATGCGGATGTGTCGCTCTCTGGTGGGCGACCGTTAAGACTGTGACGTCATGCGGATGTGTCGCTCTCTGGTGGGCGACCGTTAAGACTGTGACGTCATGCGGATGTGTCGCTCTCTGGTGGGCGACCGTTAAGACTGTGACGTCATGCGGATGTGTCGCTCTCTGGTGGGCGACCTTTAAGACTGTGACGTCATGCGGATGTGTCGCTCTCTGGTGGGCGACCTTTAAGACTGTGACGTCATGCGGATGTGTCGCTCTCTGGTGGGCGACCTTTAAGACTGTGACGTCATGCGGATGTGTCGCTCTCTGGTGGGCGACCGTTAAGACTGTGACGTCATGCGGATGTGTCGCTCTCTGGTGGGCGACCGTTAAGACTGTGATGTCATGCGGATATGTCGCTCTCTGGTAGGCGACCGTTAAGACTGTGACGTCATGCGGATGTGTCGCTCTCTGGTGGGCGACCGTTAAGACTGTGACGTCATGCGGATGTGTCGCTCTCTGGTGGGCGACCGTTAAGACTGTGACGTCATGCGGATGTGTCGCTCTCTGGTGGGCGACCGTTAAGACTGTGACGTCATGCGGATGTGTCGCTCTCTGGTGGGCGACCTTTAAGACTGTGACGTCATGCGGATGTGTCGCTCTCTGGTGGGCGACCGTTAAGACTGTGACGTCATGCGGATGTGTCGCTCTCTGGTGGGCGACCGTTAAGACTGTGACGTCATGCGGATGTGTCGCTCTCTGGTGGGCGACCGTTAAGACTGTGACGTCATGCGGATGTGTCGCTCTCTGGTGGGCGACCGTTAAGACTGTGACGTCATGCGGATGTGTCGCTCTCTGGTGGGCGACCGTTAAGACTGTGACGTCATGCGGATGTGTCGCTCTCTGGTGGGCGACCGTTAAGACTGTGACGTCATGCGGATGTGTCGCTCTCTGGTGGGCGACCGTTAAGACTGTGACGTCATGCGGATGTGTCGCTCTCTGGTGGGCGACCGTTAAGACTGTGACGTCATGCGGATGTGTCGCTCTCTGGTGGGCGACCGTTAAGACTGTGACGTCATGCGGATGTGTCGCTCTCTGGTGGGCGACCGTTAAGACTGTGACGTCATGCGGATGTGTCGCTCTCTGGTGGGCGACCGTTAAGACTGTGACGTCATGCGGATGTGTCGCTCTCTGGTGGGCGACCGTTAAGACTGTGACGTCATGCGGATGTGTCGCTCTCTGGTAGGCGACCGTTAAGACTGTGACGTCATGCGGATGTGTCGCTCTCTGGTGGGCGACCTTTAAGACTGTGACGTCATGCGGATGTGTCGCTCTCTGGTGGGCGACCGTTAAGACTGTGACGTCATGCGGATGTGTCGCTCTCTGGTGGGCGACCGTTAAGACTGTGACGTCATGCGGATGTGTCGCTCTCTGGTGGGCGACCGTTAAGACTGTGACGTCATGCGGATGTGTCGCTCTCTGGTGGGCGACCGTTAAGACTGTGACGTCATGCGGATGTGTCGCTCTCTGGTGGGCGACCGTTAAGACTGTGACGTCATGCGGATGTGTCGCTCTCTGGTGGGCGACCGTTAAGACTGTGACGTCATGCGGATGTGTCGCTCTCTGGTGGGCGACCGTTAAGACTGTGACGTCATGCGGATGTGTCGCTCTCTGGTGGGCGACCGTTAAGACTGTGACGTCATGCGGATGTGTCGCTCTCTGGTGGGCGACCGTTAAGACTGTGACGTCATGCGGATGTGTCGCTCTCTGGTGGGCGACCGTTAAGACTGTGACGTCATGCGGATGTGTCGCTCTCTGGTGGGCGACCGTTAAGACTGTGACGTCATGCGGATGTGTCGCTCTCTGGTGGGCGACCGTTAAGACTGTGACGTCATGCGGATGTGTCGCTCTCTGGTGGGCGACCGTTAAGACTGTGACGTCATGCGAATGTGTCGCTCTCTGGTGGGCAACCTTTAAGACTGTGACGTCATGCAAGATAACGGGCGAGGCGATAAGAGGTCGCGGGCGATCCTGGTGGAGAGGTTTCAAGCTACTGAATATTCAGCAGGCTTGGACGATGGGTGGGTGAACTCGTTGCCCCTTGTATAAAGTGTGGTAAACATAGATAGACCCCGTCTGGGTACAAGTCAACCCGGGGTAGAACAGCGCAAGCCACAATATTCAGTTATATTTATTTCTATGTACACAACTGAATGGGATAGTAATTACATCATTTTGAATTCATTAATTATGTTGTTCTTTTAGGCCTACTGAATATAAAATATTGATAATGTACTCCCAACAATGAGTATATATTCAAGAGTTTTTATGCTCATTGCTTAGCTGGAAAGCAAATTCCGTGTAGAACAACGTTTTCAATATCGTTTCAAGCGTTTCAAGATATCAATCAATACCGTTAACTTGGCAAGTTAGTCCCGTTTACCGTAAAGAATAAATGTTTAGGGACGATAACGAATATTGAAAAGAGATCTAGAAACAAAGCGTATATACGGGGAAGCAAAACTTTCCGAAAGCAAACAAAAGTTTATCTTTGAATGGTTGATTTATCTGCTTGTTTTGGGGTAATCCAAGAAGACCGCTTAGAAAGTGTAGAGGTGTTTTTGGCAAGGGAGGAGCATTTGGAAACAATCCCAACGATCCAGGGAAATGCAATGTATTGAATGCAGGAGGGCGCGTTTTGGCTCAGGCCCATCAGGCCATGTGGGCCGTAGTCACCGTTCCAGCCAAATGAGCCAGGGTTGGTTGACAAGCGGTGAATTAGGGGTAAACATTATTTACTAATTTACCACACGACACAGCTGAGCAGGGGGCGTGGTTGTTGAATTAATCCTGTTCGGCAAGGAATTACTTATTTAGGTATATAACGTGATCTTCTAATAGACCATTTACAAATACAAAGAACTATTGAGCCTGAATAGTAAATTCATAATAACTGTTTACTTCCAACAGTAAATCAATAAAAGCGATCCACTCTCAATAGTAAATTCATAATAACTATTCACTTCCAAAAGTAAATCAATAAAAGCGATCCACTCTCAAAAGTAAATTCATAATAACTATTCACTTCCAACAGTAAATCAATAAAAGCGACCCACTCTAATAGTAAATTCATAATAACTATTCACTTCCAACAGTAAATCAATAAAAGCGATCCACTCTCAATAGTAAATTCATAATAACTATTCACTTCCAACAGTAAATCAATAAAAGCGGACCACTCTCAATAGTAAATTCATAATAACTATTCACTTCCAACAGTAAATCAATAAAAGCGATCCACTCTCAATAGTAAATTCATAATATCTATTCACTTCCAACAGTAAATCAATAAAAGCGATCCACTCTCAATAGTAAATTCATAATAACTATTCACTTCCAACAGTAAATCAATAAAAGCGATCCACTCTCAATAGTAAATTCATAATATCTATTCACTTCCAACAGTAAATCAATAAAAGCGATCCACTCTCAATAGTAAATTCATAATAACTATTCACTTCCAACAGTAAATCAATAAAAGCGGACCACTCTCAATAGTAAATTCATAATAACTATTCACTTCCAACAGTAAATCAATAAAAGCGATCCACTCTCAATAGTAAATTCATAATATCTATTCACTTCCAACAGTAAATCAATAAAAGCGATCCACTCTCAATAGTAAATTCATAATAACTATTCACTTCCAACAGTAAATCAATAAAAGCGATCCACTCTCAATAGTAAATTCATAATAACTAATCACTTCCAACAGTAAATCAATAAAAGCGATCCACTCTCAATAGTTATCAATTTTAAATAGTACATTTTCATATGAGTTGCGGTTTTAAACTTACAAGTTATGTATTGTCCATTTTGTGTATTCTAGGGCCGAAGGGTAAAACCTGTTAGTGAAGGCTTGCAAAAGGAATCATTTGGAAGATTAATAGTGTTCTACACTTCTACAACGATCTACATAAACTCGGTACACAAAGTAACGAAGGCGTAAAGCTTGTCTACTAACGGTTTTAGTCGTGTTGATACTGTGTCTCTAATCCCTACTGATAACGTGTTGGTACTGATGTTTCTAAGCCCTACTGATAACATGGGACGTGGCCATGTTTTAAGAGTCTGCTGCAACAGGATTTTCTGTTCGTATCTTTCAAACAACTTTTAAACTCGAAATTGCGGGAAGGTAAACAAGAGAGATATTATCAAGTGTACGGATATATATTATGCAACATTCATTATACGTAAGGATTAAACACGATAATACGACAATACCGCAGTATCGCATATAATTCAAACAAAATGAATGTTGCATATATTTTGTCGATATCTGTAGACCCTGATAAAACTGTCTTCTGTATCTTCCCACAATGAACGGAAAACGTTAAATGCTCAACTTTCTGCTGCCGCAGACAGCTCTCACAACAAAAATGACTTGTTAATATAATAATAATAATAATAATAATAATAATAATAATAATAATAATAATAATAATAATGCAAACCATTGTTTTGGGTGGATCGATTTAGACTTATTTTTGTTCTTATAATTTCAATTCCGTTTCCGTCTGGGCCCGGGGTAGAATTTGGACCATGGTGACTCTGCTTGTCGTAAGAGACGACGAAATGAGGTCCTACAGTTTCTTTCATCCACTCATTAAACCCTTAAATCTATTTATTATTTTCCTTCTACTAGAGCCCCTTTAACATCCACAATCACCCCTGACGTCATATGACCTAGTTGTCGAGTACGTCGTTCAATACCAAATTATCAAATCACATTCCAACGGAAAATCAACTTAATTTAAGTTCAAACAACGCCGACACCGTAGAAACATCGCCGTCATCGCCAGCGGTAATTCTCGGAACTACAACTTCATGTAGACACTCACGACTCACGTGCCGAGTGTAGAGAAGAGAGTTGCTTTACCTAAAGAATTAAAACATCATCGCGTGAACTTGGATGTCCCCGTAGCGTCAACAAGAAATATAGGCAACATTTCACAGAGTCGACATGGGTTGAGTGAGATTTGTGATGTAAATATCGTCTGCTTCATTCTGCGGTCCGTAGCGCCCTTTGAGCGAAATTCAACGTTCAAAGTCGACGTTGACCAATATGGTCCTCATCAACCATATAGGAGAGAAATAATCTGTAGAATGTGTTTTACATAATTGTTCTCAATGTGATTTCATTTCCGCGCCTCTGTTGACAGCTGCGCGGACCGTGGCCTGAAGGGCGAAGCGTACGCATATATAAATATCATACACCGTATTTCAAGCCTCATCGGTTTTATCGTAATGAGAGTAATCTCACTATTCAACATGCATTTTGAAGACGTAAGTTTTATAGGCTCGCATGAAACTACATTTTTATAAATGCCGGTATTACAATCAACAAATAGGAAAGTTATTTGAAGGATTTCAAAGGTTTTGATTGGTGGTTGCTATGGAAAAAACAAGCTGTTCGACGAATAAATAGTTATTGGAAAATTGTAATACTTGAAATGTACAGAATATACGCTATACAAACCATCATATTTTCATTGCAAGAATACATTGCGGCGTGTTTCAATCGCTTTACGGACTTTTCATGGACCAAGCCGGGTTTTCATATGTCAAGTCAGACGCGACGCGACCAATGTTAAAACAATTCCAACCTTCGTCGCGACGTCGCGAGACAGTTTAATTCCTCGTTGTGATTGGTCAAATACCATTTTCGTCACGTTCATGAAAGCTCGGCTAATAGAAATGTAAAAAGAACGCCTTTATCTTCAACATAGATTTTCAAATGATAAATATATTCATTGCTTTACGAAAAAAACACGGCGTCCTAAAATACAATTTATGATGTTTTTATATGAGATAGCTTCGACTTTAACCTTTTCTGTACAAACATTATTCTCTCCTTGTGGCTACAGAGTGAATTGAACCAAAGTCAACCTGAATCACTCTAAAACCGAGCGTTCTTTGCGTCTCAACAATGCGCCCATATACCAAACCGTACTCGCTATTTTCATCTTGGCCTCGCTACGGAGAGCTTCGCTGTCTGTTCTTGGTATTCGCATTTCACCTACCAACTTTTAATTAAATAATTCAACGCTAAGAACGTTTTGTGAGGTGAACGTTTTTCTACGACACTCTGGAAAAGAACGATAGAAATACAAGGACCAAAAGTAAAGTTGCATAATGCATAGTAAAGTAAAGTGCAGTAAAGTGCAGTAAAGTGCAGTAAAGTAAAGTAGTATTGTGCAATATCACTTTCATTACTTAAAAGTGTATAAGTTAACCAATGGGCGGAAAAGTAGACGTGTTAATACCACAAAATTAACAGGTTTTCGAACAAAAAACTATGAAACATGTGGAAAACATAAAGTCAGTGGCATTGATATCCACTCGACCATTTCATTACATTCAAGTATAAACAAAACTGATTTACAAAGTATAACATTACTTATTTGAACCACACGCTCTACAAGGAAACGATAGTATAATAAAGCAACAGTCAATACAGCAAAAGCCTTATTATGAAAAATACTATGTCATATTAATAATTAATAACAGTTATTGTTATATGGGGATGGATGCTTTCAAATTAAATAAATGCATAACATGGACTGCATATTGACTTAATAGTAGTCTACTCGTTACACTTTCCCGCATAGTTTAATACACGTCGCGTCGAAGTTGTCACTAACTAAAACCTGACGTTTCTCACTGATTGCAATTAGTCCGAAACGTCAGGTTTTAGTATAAGTGGACAGTCGGCGCGGCGTATCCTGACAGCCAACAGATACCATATATCAGGGCCTATATTAGTGTGCAGTTGGACACATTTTGCGAAGTTGGGAATATCACTTGTGCAGAAGGAAATCTCGTTTTGTACAGTTGATATATGCTTCCAAACCCCGGATTTAAAATTTGAGGTTTCATTTCAAATGTTAGTACTAACCACATACCGTATTTGTGAGTTTGTCAGCAAATTTAAAGTATTAATTAATGCTAGTTAACAACCATAATCGGATTAGGTATATATATTTAAATTTGCAAGCTAGTTTGTGCAGTTGCCTAGACTTACGTAATTATCTCAAAATGTATGGTATGTCACGCAGGTTTGTTATATGCTAAATGTAGGTATATTTGAGATTAATTAGAGGGAATAAAATTCAATGAATTTACTCAGGTTCTCTTACAAACGCTACTATGTGTGACATTATACGTAATTTATAATGACAGCCCGTAAAACTTCCGTAATTATCTCAAAATCTGTGGTATGTCACGCAGGTTTGTTCTCATATACTTAAAATAGGTGTATTTGAGATTAACTAGAAGGAATCAAATTCAATCAATATACTTAATTTATGTTACAAATCGCTACTGTTGTGACAACGTAATTTTCGAATGACAGCCCATCAAACTTCCGTAATTGTCTCAAAATCTGTTGAATGTAACGCAGGTTTGTTTATATACGCTTAAAGTAGGTCCCAACTTCGCAAAATGTGTCCAACTGCACACTTATATAGGCCCTGCCATATATAGTCGGACCAGCTATAAGTAGCAAACTGAATGAATAGAGCATTCCCACCAAGACACTTTTATTGTCGCCTATTGTTCGTGGCTAAGTTTTGATCACTAGACTTTTTTGGTTTGGTCCTACAATGAAAACAACGGATTTAACTCAACCAACCCTGGATTACACCATGTCAGAGTAGGGTGAATTAAATCCGTTTTTTCCATCGTAGGCCAAAAAGTCTCATGACCAACACTTATCCACGCACGAACATTATACATGCTTCAACAAAATTATTATGATTCACGAAAATCATGTTTGGAAATACAATATATTTTATTGACCGCAAGACAAAAGAAAATGTTTGAATTGTTATGCGCTTAGCCTGTGAGTATCGGGATGAAAGGTGATTCGTCCTCGAAACGTCAACAAAAGGCGTTTTGGTGGGGATGCTTTATCATTCACTTTGCTTGTTATAACTGGCTCGATTTTTGTCCCCTCATCTTGCCACGTAGAATGCGTCATCATATCTTGACACACATTCCTAACTTTGTGAGCATTAAACACGAGTTGCTCAAGTTATTTAGTCTAGACTTTACATTTTCCGAGTACGGCTGATTGTTCCTTGTTCGCCTGAAGTTTATGTCAACGAACATTCATTGCAGCCGGCGACGACAGAAACAAATTACTTGACCAACTCGTAGACAATAGTTGACACTGTTTAGAGCTTCTGTGTAGAGAGAGCAATCACGTAGTTTACATGCAATGAGGGTGCGTCCCAATGCTCCTTTTCACGCTGGTCGACTAGCTTCGCTGACTAATTTGACGGAAGTGTCGTCACAAGCAGGTGACCAAAGCTGTTAGTAGGCTAGTGGCTAGTGGGTAAGTTAGTCAGTAGCGGGTAGTTGGTGAAAATGTACACTAGGATACCGACTAACAATGGCAAACGAAGTGCCACTCGAATTACTATCATTTTATTAATCAGAATTTGATAGTAGATAACAAAAAATATGATTAATTGATATACCCGGCGCCTCCACCATGTGAAGAAAAGGGGTCGACTGAGCCCCAAGGCAGATGTTGTTGCCTTGATTGGCTTGGGGAGCGTAGCTGATGTTAAGCTAAGAAGCACAGTTTTCCCCCAATCTTGACCACGATCGATATGTTTGTAGGGTCATGGATCGATGCAGGGTTAACACCATTTAATAAACCGAATTCAATAACGAAGGTTACATATATATTTCCTTAAATTTCTACCCTATTCGGTCATTCCGTAAACTGTTGCATCATGAGTATGCGTGCGTGGGTTCGACTTAATTTAAAAAAAAACACAATCTTCTAGAACGTCATCCTACCCTTTATGGTAGGCATGGTACAGCAACCGGTCAATCCTCTGGGTCCAAGCTCTTCCCTCGTACGGATCCTGGTGTACGTCCTTGTTGTTCTTCCCTCTACTTCTCTCTTCCGCTCTTGTCTGCTTAATCCTTTTCCATGCGTGGTCACTCACTCCTCAAACCCCGGTTGTTGTTTATTCCTCCAAGTCAAGACGTGAACTCCCCGAGCCGGCCAATCCTTCTCCCGCACTTCGACACTCCTGACGTCATTGCTCTTAAACCCCACCAAGACATAGATTTCGTTGGAAAAGCCTATTCTTCTTTCTTCAAACTGTTTTCCCGCTCGAATCAGCCAATTAGCCTTCAGGACTCCCTCCCCCTCTTTCTCTGTGTTAATAAAGTGGGAGCCTGCCACCGTTGTACATTTTAATAAAACAAAGTCCAACTGACTAAGGTTTTCTTACTTCTCGGCGTTCGTTGCCCGCTCCCGACAAAGTGTTGAAATCCTGTCACATGCACATTCCACGGGTACACTCAACTTGTGCATGCATCCTGTTAGGATTTCAACACTTCCGGACACTGGTCAACAACTTATATTGATAGAGCAGAAGAAGACCATGAAATGGTCATATTCTTCACAATACGTCATCCATTTTGAGATATTCTTCTGAAATTACATTAAACTGGAATATACAGCTTTGATGTGTACCTCACACGTGGGTGATTGTCTGGGCAGTGGATGAATAGCTAGTGCCCTAGTGGATAGCAGGCCACCTAGCAGGCTAGTGGCTAGTGGCTAGTGGATAGCAGGCCACCTAGCAGGCTAGTGGCTAGTGGGTAGCAGGCCACCTAGCAGGCTAGTGGCTAGTGGGTAGCAGGCTAATCACATTGGGACGCACCCTGAGTATAGGCACGTCTTGTTTGCTATTCCTTGTGGGAACCACGTTGACTTAATTAACCATCGATAGTGAATTCTATTTGCATATTATAAGTGTCATATCCACAAGGTGCTCGATTTATGTTAACCAATTTCCATGAATTGTCGCTGTATTATCACAAAAACGGTTCACAAGGAAGTTTATTATTCTCACTAATTAGTGTTTTATTTACGTCGGTATAATAACCCTGCCATCAAGGTTTAACAATCCAATTAACTTGACATAAAAAGATGTCCAATTGGATCTGGCTGTTCTTTCTTCCTATCTTAAGTAAAATAACAGACATCTTATCATCCACCAAAAGCGGGAATTAAGAAAATGACATTTCCCCAGATATATACGAAGTCATTTGCCGCTATCCTTTATAACAGCAATGGCCATTTCGCAAGTCTACATCTCTTAGTTTACTAACTCAATTATAATAACGTCAAGTTTGTTTATGTTCACAAAAAGAAAAAATGGTTTATGATAATTAAACTGTAATATTTAAGGGAACCACGAGAAAAAATAGTTTTTATCATGATGACACAAAAAATTATATTTCCATTTGTTGGCAACGCGAGGGTGGGGGGGGGGAGGAGGGGGGGAATAAAACAGTGAATTGGCCTCTAATCTTTTAATTTCGCTAGGATAATCTTATTTTGTAGTCGTGTTCAACTCACGCTCAAGCATTTTACAGATTAAATCAAAACTAAAAAAAAAATCGATTTCGAATAAAGTAATTTGTTCGTAAGAACTTATAATTATTATTAGTATTATTATGGTTGATTATTGCGCCGACGATCATGATTGACTGTTGTGGTATATGAGTTAAAGTTAATTCTTTAAAGAGTAAATGGCTCAAAACCATAGCAAGGGAAAGTTATCTGTCATGTAACGTTAAATATGTTAATTTAACCACCTTTAACATTTGAGAAGTGATTTTCATTCCATTGCATATTAATGCAAGTTGTTGAAGTCCTGGCTTGTGTTGTCGTGATAGAGTTATGGCGATGGGCTTCTTTGAATATTCATTGGTGATAAATTTGTATTACTCCCTCTGAATACCGCTAAAGCACTGTACACTATAGATATAATATGGTTCTGAAAAAAATTATTTGCAAATTTCGCAATAACTTGATAGTAGGAAATTAGTTTTTTATGCAAAAGCTGTGAACCCGTGGGCTGAAGATTGGCCGAGGATGCGTTGATGCATGAAATTGGAGCAAGGTACAGACAGCTCAGCCGGAAAATATCTATAATGATCACTCAAAGTTATTACTAAAATCAATACCAAAAAAGAAAGAAAAAAGAAAGACGCACACAATCCCGTTGGCATTCACTTTTCACTTACAAATGTATGAACATTTATAAGTTCAGTTCAAGCCCCCTACATAACATTGAATAATTGAATAGAACAACTTATAAATATTTAATAATTTATTAATTATTAAATAGAATTTCCAACGAATTACAATATAACTAACAATTAATATGTATATACGGAATTATAAACATAAAAAGATATCTATAACTTAATCAACTAAGGGTAGATCGTATCTACGGAGTAATTTTTATATTGGATATCCTGATAAGATACAAGTTCACTATTTCAAAGTTGTGGTGCAAATACTGCAGTAGGCCTCCAAGTAGTCTATAGTGTTAGTATGGTATTCCACATGTTGTACCAGCCAATTGTACAGCAATGGTATTTTAATTAAACAAAACGAACAACAGTGACGAAATGAGAAGTAAAAAAATTCTTCACTTCAAAATCAGTATATAATATCGCATATGACTATATGAGGATAGTTTTACACAAATCTGAAGCTCGGTCCGCCTAAAAGTTTTGCTAATTTAATTGAAAGTTTGTTAGTTTTTAACAACTCGTAAAACCTGTGTGGCATTTTAATTTGCCATAATACGCTCCCATTGAATAATTTGTAATAGATTATTAAACATTCACGTTAAAGTTCGTTAGTGAAGCTTTGAAATGTAGGCCTACTCAGGTATATGAATAGCTTAAAGTGTTCAAATTAATAGGCTCTCACCTCTATAAAAACATGGAATACTGTCTTGTTTAAATTCCTGGACCTTGTTTCAAGAGGCCACTCGGAATGTATTTGCACCGGCTACATTGAGAGGAAAAGGGTGAATAGAAAGGTTTGACGCAACAAGATAATAATGTGTATAATATATTTTAACAAAGCCAGTCAGGGCCAGTGTTGTGCTCGGCACTAAAACTTCAAGAAGAAAGTAAGCGACAAAGAAATTTGCTGTTTTGTCAAATACACCCAAATTGCAAAATGGAAGCCAGTATTTAGATCTCGTCGCCCAGATATATTGGTTTCCACAAGTAGAACCAATTTACTTGTCACTTATCCACGATTCTTAAACCCTATTGAAAATGACGGTGTCGATATATTCCATGCGTCCACGTTACAATAGCTACAGACAAATAAAATAGGATCCGTTTTACGGAAGACGGGTGGCAAATAGATGTCTTACATCTTTCTAACAAGAAACAGCACAACCAGAGGCCGAACTCTGCTTCCCACTTCCACATATTAAGTATCTTCCTATTGTACTCTACCGTCTCACATCATTATCCTCGGGCTCGCTAATTCAATTGGTTTGAGCAAAAAGTCTCCAGCTATTTCCTTTTTCCATCAGTCCGCAAGGTGCGATGCTGCAAGGTTTGCCTCACTTTAAGGTGTAAGACGAAAGACGAAAGACTAAAGACCAAAAACCAAAGACCAAAGACGTAAGACGTAAGACATTCGCGTCAGGTGTAACTACGACCACAAATAACGAAGTGATTACGTATTTCAATTACAATTGTCTCGTGAAATGAACAAGGCTTAGTCTCTGTACAATTACATCAACGGCTCTGTCACGTGATCACGCTACGCAGTATGAACCATCAAACACAGACAGAGCTTGACTGACATTCGTTCAGAATCAGACCAACGAACCGGACACATTTAATAATGGGAACAGTCGACTCTTTCAAACGGAAGCCGATGAGTTTTTGATCCGAGGTTTGGAGCAGATTTCCTAGTTTAAAAGTTATTGCATGAACGAGGATCGCAATAAAGTGTAGCCGATCTTTTCTTTCGCGCGTCGTATATTGAGATTGAAAAGAGGATTCTTCACGGCAGAAAGTCGGCCTGGTAGTCGTATAGTACATTTCCATTCAGAATGTTATAAAAATAACTCGAAAGAATAAATCTTTACGATAACCTCCATTTGATTGGTGCAGTTACTTCTGTTAGTTCCCCCCTTGAGATTAAAATGTGTAATCTCTTTTCATCAATAAATGCCCTTCACCATCTTAAACAGTCATACTCAACAAAGCATAAAAATAGTTTTATATAACACTGGTCAAGGTAATAGTTAGTGTTACTATAAGTTTTATTACAACAACCAAAAACCTTATAATTTATGGAGAGTTGCAATATTAAATGTTTAATGAAACTTTTTATTCCAAAATTTATTTTACAAAGTTTCGTTAAAACATTTCCCAAGAGCCCTCCGAGAGAGTAATCTCTAAAATACATTCAGATCACGCAGCACACATGAGATAGATAAAAGGGACAGAGTGAGAAACCTCCCAGCTGAAGTGAGAGTGTTTGTGGAGTGAGGGAGAGATGCGTTATTTACATATAACGCTAATATTGTGCCCGAATAAATTATGGTCCATCCTTTTGTCTTTTAACTATGTGCGTTAGCTATTCAAAGGGCCCTTGGAAAAGTTCGATATAGTTTTAGTTTGCATAAAGTGGATCTTTTTAATCGAATCGTTGAAGGTATTAACGCATGCATGTTATTCAGCAAAGTCTTTCACCATTTAAGTTTTCACCATACGATATTATGAGGCATTGCAACCATATCGCTGGTAGACTATAGATTATTAGCTTTTGTTTTCACAGACTCTTATTATCTCAAGGTCCTCTAAGTCCTCTATAAGTCCTCTAGCGGAGGTTAGGTAAACCTCAGTCCGGGCACGAAAATCGTTATTTTTGTGCCCACTTAAAACACTAGTTAACTACTTAAATATGTACTAATTCATTACGTAAACTTGATTTAAAAATACTTCACAGAAATGTAGGTAGAATGCAAGTGTACGATTAAATTATTCCTTTTTGATATAATGCGGTTTTGAACAAGAATTGATTTTGACAGATCAATTCATTTGTATTGCTAGATGTTCTTCCTTTGAATATCATGTGATTATCAACATTTTTGAAATGTGTGGGACGACTTGACTTAGGAGTTCGACGAGCAAGGAGATTTACCAGCCTTGGGCTATATTTTATAAAGGAAATTTAATGGGAATTGGCATTTTCTCAAGCGTATCCAATAGTCTACCAGCAAAAAAAATACAACGAAATAAATTAATTGAATCGATGAACAAACAATGGAAAACAAATATTCAAAAGGTTTACAAACTTGTACAACGGTGTTGTTCATAATTGCAAAATTTTAACTGAATATTAGTGGTAAATATCGTAACATTCGTTTTCCGTAATGTTTATTATTTGCACAGCTTATTGTTTGTTCACCAGTTCAATTCATTTGATCCACAGTGGCAGATTCTCTACAGGGTGTCTTGACACTTTACACGTCAGCATTGGTACGAAATAATGAATTGTTGAATGACTATATATAGCGATCATTGTTTGTAACCTGTAATGAAACATTCCCAAACTAAGTAAGTTGTATCCCACATCTACCCTTAATAAAAGTTCATGCACTACTGCTTACTTATCAAGCACCCTAAATTTCACAGTAATACTATCAAATATATTTCTTTCTGCCTTTGGGCCTTATGTTTTAACGTTCTGCCTTCAGCAGAAATATCCATCACATCTGTATTCTCCGGTCGAGTATCATAAGCAAAACGAAATCGGGAAAAGGAGATATAAAAAGATAATGTGAAAATGTGTTCAAGTATTTTAGCAAGTTTCAGAAGCTCGAATAGGCATAATACATTAAAATTTATTTATTCCATTTATAAAGGGAAATGATTTAAAGCTTTGATAAAGGCAGCAACTGTGATGACAATATTGTTGCCCAATCACACGGCAGACACGGCTGTGCTGCTATTATAACTTGTCTTTCAGACGCACTTCTCTAGACGTGTTAGTCCAGTCCAGAGGATTGACAACGTGAACCAACTGAGCTTTAGAATATTCGTCTGACGTCAGTTCCGGTAGGGGTAGGCTGCCCCAGTGCAACTTAGACACCTTATCGAACGTGTTTTAATGTAGCGAGCTGTTACGACTCCAGATGGTGCTTGAGAAGAATTCGCTCTTAAGTGAATTAATATGGCGACTTTCTACTGCGCGATAAACTTTTACGATGAAATTAGTTTATTTCCAGTAACAAAATCTCACATCACGATTTTAACTATAAGCAGAAATTATTATCACTGTTTTATTAGGTATTTTATAACAATTTTCTATATTTTTGGGGGCTTTTCACCTCGTAAAAAATATTTTAAGGTTAATTTTTTCTAATAACACAGTTCAAAACGAGAAAAAACATTCTTAAATTGCACTTTTGGGTAATTGGTATGGTATGCTGTACCTTTAATTTAATTTTTGTCCCATGAAATAAAAAAAAATAATAACAGCTAAAATCATTTATAAATGTCCTCGATCGTAAAATATATTATATAGCAGTGCATAAAACTAACAGTTAATGCAGGAGCTCTCATAATAATGACGAGTTATAATATCAAAATTGAAAAAAATGTTGTACAGTTGTATTTGTATCATCAATAAATAAAGAACGAGCCGTAAGATTCTCTATACACACGAAGAGATATTAAATCATCACAAAATGAATTTAAAAAACCTTATACAATTTTGAAAACTGTAAATACGAACAGTGCTTTGAGCCCCACAAGGCAGTTAGACTACGGAAAGCGAACAGCAATGCTAACAGCACAGACACTCTTCCTGTCATAAGCGAACAGCGATGCTAACAGCACAGACACTCTTCCTGTCATAAGCGAACAGCGATGCTAACAGCACAGACACTCTTCCTGTCATAAGCGAACAGCGATGCTAACAGCACAGACACTCTTCCTGTCATAAGCGAACAGAGATGCTAACAGCACAGACACTCTTCCTGTCATAAGCGAACAGCGATGCTAACAGCACAGACACTCTTCCTGTCATAAGCGAACAGCGATGCTAACAGCACAGACACTCTTCCTGTCATAAGCGAACAGCGATGCTAACAGCACAGACACTCTTCCTGTCATAAGCGAACAGCGATGCTAACAGCACAGACACTCGTCCTGTCATAAGCGAACAGCGATGCTAACAGCACAGACACTCTTCCTCTCATAAGCGAACAGCGAGCTAACAGCACATACACTCTTCCTGTCATAAGCCAACAGCGATGCTAACAGCACAGACACCCTTCCTGTCATAAGCGAACAGCGATGCTAACAGCACAGACACTCTTCCTGTCATAAGTGAACAGCGATGCTAACAGCACAGACACTCTTCCTGTCATAAGCGAACAGCGATACTAACAGCACAGACACTCTTCCTGTCATAAGCGAACAGCGATGCCAATAGCACAGACACTCTTCCTGTCATAAGCGAACAGCGATGCTAACAGCACAGACACTCTTCCTGTCATAAGCGAACAGCGATGCCAACAGCACAGACACTCTTCCTGTCATACTCATGAAACGTGTTTAAAAGGGGTAATTACATTGCTTAATCTGCGCCGAGAACGGAAAGTCAATTTAATCCGCGACATTTTAAATGTCGTCGTGAAAATGCTTTTGCTCTCTTCATTAAGAAAATTAAATTGATTAATCAAATTGAAAATGAAAATCCTCTTATTCTCTTCGTTAAACTAAATTAATCAAAGTTTGTAAACATTTATAAACGAAATAACGGCACAAAGTGAATATTATATCATCTCATAACGTTATTTGATTAAAACGTTAACTTGTCTGAAGATTGCGACGTACAACATTGTCGTGGTTCTACATTTTCATTGGTTTGAACAATGTACGCTGCAATTACAAACGATCAATAATCAGGGATATTGTAGGATCATACGGGATCACGGGATCATATAAGGATCATCAAATGATCCTTACTACAGTATCTTCCTTTGAGGAAAGTTTGGTGCTTTTATCACAAAGTGCACTAACCGACATATATTGAGCTTATTCCCGTAACTTATGCGAAATTGCCAAACCGATATACATGTTCATGTGATACATGCTCATCTTATTGTGCACATGTATACCACCCATCTTGACAGCTGCATCCCGTTCCAGCGCTGACATATTGGATTCCATTCCCTCTGTTGACGTCATGTTTACGCGATAAGCTCTCGTCATTAGCCTCATGCCTGGAGCCGAGCCTGGCTTAATGAGCTCCTACTATATATACTACTGCGTCAGTCAGTATCTCTCAACGCAGACACACTTCATAACACGTTGTTGCACGAGGAGATTTACACATTACGCTACTGATTACCTTCTCGTTCGTCGCTCGTTGGATTCTAAAGATGTGCAGTAAAAAGCCTTAATTACAGGAGTTGCCGAGAAGATTAACGTTTTCACTGCAGCCCACGGGAAGGATTAGAGTTGGTTTACATGGATAAAGAAGGTATGATGTTCATTTGGCATTCCTGTGATGTAAAGCCAGGGGCGGACTGACATAAAAAGGCCCGGGATGCTGGGTTTCGGGGGGGCCCGTACGAGGTAGCGTGGCGCAGCTGGGGTCTGGGGCGAAGCCCCAGCCGCCGGAGGCAAATACGCCGAAGGCGTAAATTTTTTTGGGGGGTTGCATTGAATTTTATGGCCTAAAATGTGATTAAAGGGCGCTATTAACAAAGGCCACCCTACCAGTAGAAAAATAATTTAAATTGTATTCAATTTATTACGTTGAATATTTACAATAAATATTACAATAAATTCAATTAGTTTCAAAATAATACTTAAAGAGTGGGGTTAAGATTTTTTCAGCAATATATACACAGAAGTATTTACATCATAGAAACATTCTGGGGGCAGCCCGGGGGCCCGGTATGCGATTGCATCCCGGCATCCCTAGCCAGTCCGCGCCTGTCTAAAGCTATCTACGGTCGCTCACGATGTTGTGACAGAACGTGGGTGTAGAGGTTCGCCCACGATGTTGTGACAGAACGTGGGTGTAGAGATTCGCCCACGATGTTGTGACAGAAAGTGGGTGTAGAGGTTCGCCCACGATATTGTGACAGAACGTGGGGGTAGAGGTTCGCCCACGATGTTGTGACAGAACGTGGGTGTAGAGGTTCGCCCACGATGTTGTGACAGAACGTGGGTGTAGAGGTTCGCCCACGATGTTGTGATAGAACGTGGGTGTAAAGGTTCGCCCACGATGTTGTGACAGAACGTGGGTGTAGAGGTTCGCCCACGATGTTGTGACAGAACGTGGGTGTAAAGGTTCGCCCACGATGTTGTGACAGAACGTGAGTGTAGAGGTTCGCCCACGATGTTAAGACAGAACGTGGGTGTAGAGGTTCGCCCACGATGTTGTGACAGAACGTGGGTGTCGAGGTTCGCCCACGATGTTGTGACAGAACGTGGGTGTAGAGGTTCGCCCACGATGTTGTGACAGAACGTGGGTGTAGAGGTTCGCCCACGATGTTGTGACAGAACGTGGGTGAAGAGGTTCGCCCACGATGTTGTGACAGAACGTGGGTGTAGAGGTTCGCCCACGATGTTTAGACAGAACGTGGGTGTCGAGGTTCGCCCACGATGTTGTGACAGAACGTGGGTGTCGAGGTTCGCCCACGATGTTGTGACAGAACGTGGTCGTAGAGGTTCGCCCACGTTTGACTGGTTTCAGGGTTCTTGGTATCACAATGCCGATCAAAATTACCGCATTTCATGAGATGTGTTGTATAGAAACACCCCATGCATGAATCCACTTCCTACACTGAATTACGTTTGTTGATTGTTCTACGCGGAAATCAAAATTAACCTTCGAGGTTGTTTCCACGGCGAGCGTTTCTCAAAGCATTATTTCCCCTCCTTATTCACCCGTAAGGTTGGTCTTGATTCACCGTAGTTATTTCGAGGGAAGACTGTTTAATTGGGAATGTTTAATATCCGGGAGAAACGTGACGACACTGTAAGATAGGCGATGTTTACCATTTCAAGCAAGTCGCCCCGCAGCCATCAGACATACTCAGGGTTGCCATGCCGCCAGAATTTCTCTCTCCCTGTTTGTTCCTTTTTGGTCCTTATTCAAGTGTCGTTATCTTCCTTTACTTTCATCATTTGAGTGTCTTTGGGTGTCGGATGATTGCTTTAACTAAGTGAGTATGTTTAAATACCCTGCGGTACATACCACACACACAACACGCATAACATACATAGATACATAAAACGCGTAATATACCGATTTCGGTCCGTAAAAATAGCTTTAACATGTTTTTTAATTGTACCAAAAGGAAATCAAAACTTGTAATCTTCTAGAGAATTGAGTATTATTTCGCATTAATGGTTTTTTATTCCAATACATATTTTCGTTTTTCAGATGTTCTTAATTAGGTGACAGGTGTCCAACAAAATAACACTTTTGCACTCAGTATACATCTCTCGAAGTTGACTGATTTTGATTTACATTTGCGACAATTTAAATACAGTTTTAACCGCAGCAAGGTGGACATTACAGCGATAACTTACAACTGGTCTTCAAATTACTTCACTTCACCTAGTGTGTCATTCATAGAACCTAAATGGTTGAGAACCACTGTTATAAACAGTGTCTGGGAAACAATTGTACTCAATATTAATAATTCTTGGCTGTCGGGTGTCGCCGCGTCTGTCGTTTATTAAAACCTGGCTGGTTTTAATAAACGACAGACGCGGCGACACCCGACAGCCAAGAATTATTAATATTGACTCGGGCCGCGAAAGCCTACAACAAGTTTTAATTGTACTCAATATTACATAATATACAAACGTGTGTGCAGACTAGAATATAACACATTGTCTCGCAATCAAATGCAGATATTGGCTTTGAGAATGTCAGTTAACTATTATGAGGGCATCAGTGTCATCAACAACCGTATTATCGTTCAGTGGTTTGGACTAGACCCGTTCACAAAGAACATCTGGACTGGAAGTCGAACTCAACAAAACCAGCACGAATATGCACACGAAGTTGAGTAATAATACTGGACACTGTCCTCGCTCGCTCCGTGTGAAAGGTCCTTAACGTGTGAAAGGTCCTTAGCGTGTGAAAGGTCCTCAGCGTGTGAAAGGTCCTTAGCCATTTCTGTGATTCATAGCACATTAGCAGTTTAGTGTATTATGCACTACTACCCACCTTGATTTAAACACGCATCATCACATAATTGCGCGATATTTAATAAATTCACTAATTATTCGAGAGCAGACGCAGGAAAAGCTAATTATTATTAAAGAGGTAAATTTTTCTCCTTATTTTGTGATCTTTAAAATTTTCTAAGGCGTAATGAATATTAAAAAAAGAAAGAGTTTCTTCTCTAAAGTTTGTTTAAATGCGATATGGGTGGAAGTGAATCCCAAATGAGTGAGTTGAGCAGAGGTGGAGCATCGGGATAGACATCGAGGCAGTGTTGTCTACCGTCCCCCCCCCCCACCCCCCAAAAAAAAACGACTGGAAAAAATGATATAAACATACTTTACTTGTAAAAAAGGTTTTGAAAGCTTCGCTGGCAAAACTGTGAATTAGCACGGTAAGTTGTGTTCCGATATTTATCCGATTCCATCAATCAATCTGATGCCAATCCGACTCACAGCCAACTCATCTTAGTTCAAAAATGATTCCTTGCACAGGATGAGGGGGAAATTGTATTTGATAGATTTTTTGATAATGAGTATGTATAGGTTAGATTCTTTGTATGACACACCAGTATTTAAAATGAAGTGGTATAGTGTAGTTGTGACATCTCAAAATGACTACATACATTGTGATTCTGATAACTAAATGCGGTTCTCCACGGATTTTACGTCCAGCCAAATATAAATTTCCCTCCATTTACCAAGCGAACAATTTCCGTGAGTGTACCTAGAATGTTCTGTCATTTAATCCACTCTGATGTCCCAGCAGGTTATCCGAGATTACGTATGAGATGAACACTGGAACACAGGTGTACCATGTGGGCCAGACGAACACTCTCAGACATACATAACGGTACTACAGAAACCCTCTTTATCAACTCTGTCGGTGTCAACTTCGGGAGTTTCTGGTTGTATGAACATAGCAATGACAACTTTTAACGACTTTCAATGTTTGTTTGGTTATAGTACCTATTGATTACTAGATCAAACTTTCAAGTAGTTGGAGGATACTAAAATAAGCTGGGCAAATATTATTGACTTTTTTAAAATGTGCGCTCAAACTTTAGCTTATTTCAAGTCACTATTTTCTGGCCCCGCGTGATGACCTGCGCCATATGATCGCATGGTCACATGTAATGGTATGCTAACAGGCTGTGTGATCTAACTATTCGACATTAAAATCATATACAGAGGGCGCTGGCTTCACGTCGCGACTCCATTCTATAGTTCGCATTTCTATCGCATGACTCGAATGGCGAAGAGATGTCGATAACAGAAGGTATCTTTACAGCCCGTGATTTATGTGCCACTATCGAAGAGTGTTCACGGTACGTGTGAAAGAGATATACAGAGATATGTATACCATACCATCCTTCTCACTCCACCTACGCTCGAAACAGTATTCATAGGTTCACGTACGTCACATCTTTGCGCGTGGCGGCCACATTTGTGATGTCGGGCGGCCCCAGGCCAGGACGACTATGAATGTGTACCTACCTCGCCGAAAATACTTACGATATGGTATCTTATCCATTTTTCCCTTTGGAGAAGGAACGTTTTGTTACACGTAAATATGTTATTTGTCGTGGATGGGAATACATATAAGCAGTAAATAGATGGGGTTTCAAACGTAACGACTACAGCGCTCCAAGCGGGGAGACGCAATAACGTAGCTCTAGACGTGACAGACACTGCAGTGATAAAAACCCACCCACATGTCTTTAGTCTCTGTCGGTTGGTAGAATATTGAGAAACATGACGTCATCATGACGCTGTACGAACCTCGACCAGAAGAATTATGTCTCGTGAAGAACATACACTATCGCATTCAATCGGGTGACACGTTTGGTTTACCATTGGTTCAGTGTGCATTAAAGCTCTATGCTTTGTTTTTGTTTGGTGTATTTTTGTGAATAATAATAGAGTAATGATGGTAAAATAAGGCGTATGTGTCTGTATAACAATTTAAACACCGGCTTTGACCAGATTGATACTGATATATAAACTGGTATCATGTGAAGTTAAAGACAAGGAACACACATGGAAATACTTGACATTACGTCTGTTCAACATATTAATGCCGATTTTGACTGAGGTTGTAAGTCATACATTCAATAATAAACTTTTATAAATAAACTCTTTATGTTCAACTGAAAGTGGTGATTTTATAAATACAGCTTGAATATCATTTTCATTCTAGCTGTCTTAGCATCATTACTATTTGTCTACATTTAGTTTAATACTTCTACCCTTTATGCCCCCCCCCCCCGCCCCCGCAAGGCACTTCCACAATCTTATCACGTAGCGTCTAAACATTATTCCCACCATCCTAAACACATTTCCTAGCCTGTCTTCCAAGTAATATCCCTAGCCGGACGCGTGAGCCCATATTAAATCATAACGACCATCAAAGAGACAACCCAGCTAATAGGTTTTCACTTTGAACTTAGCGAATGGGTGAAACCTTGCTCGAAGCAAAACTCTACACCCTTACTTATTGTATTCAGATATTCACATTGTTATTTCATTGCTATAATATATTACAATGTTTCAACAATAAATATATATTTATAATAAAAAAAACAATACGAAGGCTTTCGTGGCCCGGGTTCATAAAATTAAAAAACACAACGGGTTGTTCTACCACGTCGGTAACACTCTCCAAATTCTATATTTACGCGTTTCGGGACCCCTCTCTGGGTCCCTCAAACGACTCAAACGAGAACGACTAAAAATGTCGTGACGAAGGGGCTAGAGCGGTCCAGAAACAAGTAAACATGCAATCTGGTGAGTTTACCAAGTGGCGGAACAACCCCTTGTGTTTTTAATTTTATATTTTTGATTTGTAAAATTTAGTTTGTTGGTTGGTAAGGTAACATTTTAACGGATAAACAAATCCTTTGTGTTTATCTTAAAAAATTCAACGTTTCGACCGACGTATAGAGTTGTCTTTCTCAAGATGTACAAACAAGAAAAACAAATAAAAAAAAAAAACACAACCAAAATCTCTTACCCATCCAGTGATGTAAAAGTGTTTCGTTGTGGCAGTGATTTTGCGTTTGTATTTGCTTCTTGTAGTTGTTTTATTTGCTTTTAATTTAAAGTGAAAGAGAATCACAAAACGGCATTCGATTACAATATCTAGTTTCTACATTTCAAGAAATCAGATATTGTAAAATAGATTTCAGTGATTGCGTTATATCGCCATTGAAAGTGATTCTAGAGATCTGAACACACAAATTTGATTTAGAAAGTTTTCCACAAGGCGAGAAGTGGCGGAAGTTGGGATGAAAGAAGTGAAGACTGAGCATTTGATATTGTCCGTCTAGAATAGTTTAAGTCAAGATACCTTCAAGCAGATGGATGCTGTGCGCCGTAGAAAGTTTCCCTGCGTTTGAATTTGAATATATTATTCTGAAATTGTTCCTTTAATGTAGAACGAAATAAAGCCCCACGAAATAGAATTGC
Source organism: Isoperla grammatica (assembly GCA_945910005.1). Lineage (NCBI taxonomy): Eukaryota > Metazoa > Arthropoda > Insecta > Plecoptera > Perlodidae > Isoperla > Isoperla grammatica. Next base: position 75,132,074 of record OX246739.1, read on the forward strand.
CTGAAGGGCGAGCCGCCAGAGGAACTATTCGAATGAATCCACAGTTGAGATCAATTCAGACAGTTTTAGTTTCTAGTGACGTGTCCGAAAGATGTCTTTCTTTTTGCAGGGTCAATTTGTAAAATTATAATTTTGAAATCAACCATGCTTACAGACAACGAATTACTCCCTCATGGAACAACCACTATACGCAACAAGGCCAACATTTTGCAGTACCGAAGATAGCCCAGCAGTGCTGCGTTGCCAAATGTTTCATACTGATTTTTATATTCTTTATACACCTATATTCACTCTAACCCACTCTATGATTATAAGTTGTGTATAAAGACTATCAAAATTAATATTTAACATTTGGCAACGCAGCACTGCTCGGCTACCTTCGGGACTGCAATATGTGGGAGTCATTTCGTGTGGGAGTTGTTCCGTGTGAAAGCAGCTCCGTGGTCTCTTTAAACACTAGTGTTACCTTCAGATTTTTAAATCACGCAAACAAAATGATATTGATTATAAAAAGTTAAAATCTACAGGAATATCACACTCATTTTATGCATTTAATGTATTCTTTATATTCACGTGACGTCACTGACATTGTTGGCGGCCATATTCGCGTACATGAGGTATTGCAGTTCCTACACATAGCGGCCACCATCCCGTACACGAACTCATTTTTGTGGGCGCGTACCCTAATAAAGTGACCGGTTAGCTACACCGGCGTTGACCGGCCTATTGGAATTAAATATCTTATATTATTACCTTGACTTGCGCTCATTCAAGGTTATGTTACACGCTGCAAAGAAAAAAGGATACGTTGTGAGGAAAAGGGTTCCTCTATGTCCCAATCCTACCCCCCAGAAGTTGGCCTTGCAAAGTCCCCGTAACGTGTAGACATTCTCTTTCACCAGTATTTGAAGAGTACAAAGTACAAAGGGGCTGGGCTATCTGTATCACACAGGGTAGTATTATTGTACCAAGGGGTGTCATGTTGTCTGTCGAGGAAAGTTGTAAATAGTTGTGACATAGACATAGGAGAGTACAATCACATCCAATGCAATGTTGCTTCTACGTGTACAAAGATCTTTGATATACTAATTCAAAGATCTTATTAATCTTCTTTTACTTACTTCCTTCCCTACTTCTGTATTGTGCTTTCTTTATAATAGCTCGTTTATACAAGGGGGGGGGGGGGGGCACATGGCTCAAGCCCGCTTGTCATGGGTTCTGCTATTGTAACCATTTAACTTATTTATTTATATATATATATTTTTTACAATGACATAAGAAGTCATTGGGAATCATAGCCCTTGGACACAGACATGTGTGTGATACTGATACTGATATGATCCCTAAATATAACAACACAATAACTAACAAACATACATTATAAATACACCAATGCACTATCAATCAAGCCGGCGCAGTTGGCCGTAGTCGATTAGGCGTTGGTCTAGTAAACCGCAGTCTCTGCGTTTCAGGTTCGAATCCTGCTTTGGGCCTGGCCGTCATGTGGCGCTTTTCCATCTTCATTATCACCCACTCATCGTCTCGATTAGCCTCGTTGCAAAAATAAGAGATATTAAACCCAAAATATCGTCATCACTATCCAGTAGGAAGTAGGACTTCTTTCCTCCAGAGAAAAAAGCGCTGGTTATGACTAAATAATCGTTGTTCCAATAATAAGACATACAGTGTGAATACGCGTGAATTAATACGTGAATGAATACGTGTGAATGTGAATATAAATAATTCATGAGAATACGAAAAATGTATATTCATAAAATGAACAATATTTTTATTTCACTTCTTAAATAAATAAAATAAATAAATTCACATTTAGAGTCTACCCACTCAGTAGCTAAACTGATTTGCAGTGGGGGACTTTAATTTAAAGTGACTAAACCAACTCTGTAGGCTTCGAACACCATCGACGAGTGAGCGATAACCAATCAAAGATCGATATTTCAAATACGAAACAAAATGAATCAATGATTGGACAGTGCGAACACCTGCGGACAAATGTCAGAATCAAGAAGGCCGATTCAGAACAACTTTGAATTTATTGAGTGCTTCGTTGCTAGAACGGCTCCAAAGTCACCGTTTACTTATTCCTAAGCCAAGAAGTAATGTAATTGAATCCACATTAGAAGTTAAAAAACTTCTGCCTGAAGCGGGATTTGAACCCGGGACCTTCTGCATTGAAGATATTACGTAACCCATGGCTTGTGTTTATATTGCTAATTAGGAATGGTAACGGTAGTGTTTTCGTAAGTTAGCCCTGAATGTCAAAATATTGTTTATTTACTATACTTAGGATTTACTTATGCCGTATGTCAAAATAATGTTTATTTACTATACTTCGGACTTACTTATGCCGTAAAACTAACTAGAGCAAATTGAACATAAAATAGTGAATTTAACAAACAAGTTATAACTGCTGACGTTAAATGCATTCGTATATAACTAATGTGAACGTTGTTTTAATCGTGTTTTGGTAACGAGGCTTGTAGAGAAACTGTAGCAAACGAGTGGGATGTAATTTATGTTCGTTTGTATATTTGATAAAAACAAGCGTATCTAGGTGTTATTTTATTATAAATTTAAGTTAATAACTTCCAATAATTAAAATAGAATCCATTAGATTTATTGTTGTTTTGTCTAAACACAATTTATTACACTCGCGTGGTAACATGGTTTAGTTTGTTCCTGTTTTACAAATAGTAGGAGCGCAAGATGTACTTTTTTGGCTCTCGTAGGCTATTCGTGGAAGAGTATAGCGGTAAACGGGATTATGCAAAGGCATGTATAACAATGATTTTTGACCAGGGTTACATCGGCGGAATTGCTGCAGACGGCGTCAGTGGCGCCGCGACGCCACCTGACGCCGCCACACGACGCCACCGAACGTTTTGGCTTATAACTTTTACACCGTTTGTCCTACAGAAAAAAACGAACATGATTTTTCATTCAGCTTTTACATACAAATCGTTTGGTACCAAACACGTTATGATTAGATGAGCGTAGCGAAGCAGAGTGAATCTCACATTTCAACTCGATTGGCGCTTTGTCTTTGATTGTGCACAAAAGTTTGTTCGTCACGCACAGGCACACAGCTTGACGGATTTGGCTTAAATTTCAGATAAACTCTTGTGACTACAAGTATAGATTCTGTTAACATAAACAAGTAAATCAGTCAAGATTCTAACCTACAAAAAATTAATTAGTGAAAAATATCGAGTTTGAATTTTTTTGTTCTTCGCGCACAGGTTAAACTCCTTAACGAATTTGGCTGAAATTTTAAGTCAACACTCTGGACTATTAAAGTAGATGCTGTTAACATAACCAAGAAAATCCGTCAAGATGCCAACCTACAAAAAATTTATTAGTGAAAAATATCGAGTTTAAATTTGTTTTATTACAATTTACGGACGGATTTAAATATTTTTTTATATTTATGTCCAAAATAAGGATATTGACACGTGATAAATGTTTGAAAGTAGTAACTTGAACCGCCATTTTGTAAAAAAATATTTTGTTTTTTTGTATGCAAAAGTTTGTTTGTCGAGCACAAGTCAAACGGCTTGACGTATTTGGTTGACATTTTCAGTGAACACTCACGCTCACCACACAAGATGCTGTTAGCATATCCAGCAAAATCCGTCAGTATGGCAACCTACAAAAAAATAACTACTAAAACAAATAAACTATTTTATTTATTTTTTAAATTAAAACTTGCCGTCGGATTTAAATAATTTTTTTTAATTAATTGCAGAATAATAGTGTCAACATATGACGGAATTTTTAAATTGTTTTGTTAACGGACATCTTGTAACCAAATATTTGTTTATTTACGGCAATATATTTTGCTATTGTCAACTTTTTTGCTAATATCTGTACTCCCGTTTGGGTCCTGGGTAGAATTTGGGCCAGGTAATATATCTGTCGATTATAAGAGGCGAGAAAATAAGGGCCCTCCTTTCTCTGTCCTCCAAGGAGCATTAAAAGCACGCATTCCTGTCCACCACGATAAGTTAACAGTTGCTGACAAGAGCATATGCTTCGGTAGGGCCACCGTAGCCGGACAGGTCGAAGCCAAACGAAACGAAACTAAAACAGGTAAATGCCTTGTTTGATAAATAAAAAAAAATTGGTTAACGCAGAGCGTTTTCCTAGTCATTAAATATTTAGACTGGTTATATCATTACAACCTTACAAAAACGATTTTTTTTTAGTAATGAGTGCTATCAGCAGTCACTCTCTTGGGGAGGTGTCCCCCTAGCCAGTAAAAATATATTCGTTATGTCCTTGTTACTTGAATTCTACACGACGTGGGGACCGGTTCACCCAACAGTTTAAACTGCGCATACCTTACAAAATAAATAGTTTTTTATTTTTTAATCACATCCTTACATCGTACCGTATACCGGAGTAATGAAAATGCGTAGACAACGGTATAAGGATGTGATTGAAAAATAAACTACTATTAATTTTTTAAGGTATGCGCAGTTTAAGCTGTTGGGCGAACCGGTCACCACGTCGTGTAGGATTCACGTAACAAGGACATAACGAATATATTTTTACTGGCTAGGGGGACACCTCCCCAAGAGAGTGACTGCTGATAGCACTCATTACTAAAAAAAATCGTTTTTGTAAGGTTGTAATGATATAACCAGTCTAAATATTTAATGACTAGAAAAACGCTCTGCGTTAACCGATTTTTTTTTATTTATCAAACAAGGCATTTACCTGTTATAATTTCGTTTCGTTTGGCTTCGACCTGTCCGGCTACGGTGGCCCTACCGAAGCATATGCTCTTGTCAGCAACTGTTAACTCATCGTGGTGGACAGGAATGCGTGCTTTTAATGCTCCTTGGAGGACAGAGAAAGGAGGGCCCTTATTTTCTCGCCTCTTACAATCGACAGATATATTACCTGGGCCAAATTCTACCCAGGACCCAAACGGGAGTACAGATATTAGCAAAAAAGTTGACAATAGCAAAATATATTGCCGTAAATAAACAAATATTTGGTTACAAGATGTCCGTTAACAAAACAATTTAAAAACTCCATCATATGTTGACACTATTATTCTGCAATTAATTTTAAAAAAAATATTTATATCCGACGGCAAGTTTTGATTTAAAAAATAAATAAAATATTTTATTTGTTTTAGTAGTTATTTTTTTGTAGGTTGCCATCTTGACGGATTTTGCTGGATATGCTAACAGCATCTTGTGTGGTGAGCGTGAGTGTTCACTGAAAATTTCTACCAAATACGTCAAGCCGTTTGACTTGTGCTCGACAAACAAACGTTTGCATACAAAAAACAAAATATTTTTTTACAAAATGGCGGTTCAAGTTACTACTTTCAAACATTTATCACGTGTCAATATTCTTATTTTGGACATAAATATAAAAAAATATTTAAATCCGTCCGTAAATTGTAATAAAACAAATTTAAACTCGATATTTTTCACTAATACATTTTTTGTAGGTTGGCATCTTGACGGATTTTCTTGGTTATGTTAACAGCATCTACTTTAATAGTCCAGAGTGTCGACTTAAAATTTCAGCCAAATTCGTTAAGAAGTTTAACCTGTGCGCGAAGAACAAAAAAATTCAAACCCGATATTTTTCACTAATTAATTTTTGTAGGTTAGAATCTTGACTGATTTACTTGTTTATGTTTACAGAATCTATACTTGTAGTCACAAGAGTTTATCTGAAATTTAAGCCAAATCCGTCAAGCTGTGTGACCTGTGCGTGACGAACAAACTTTTGTGCACAATCAAAGACAAAGCGCCAATCGAGTTGAAATGTGAGATTCACTCTGCTTCGCTACGCTCATCTAATCATAACGTGTTTGGTACCAATCGATTTGTATTTAAAAACTGAATGAAAAATCATTTTCGTTTTTTCTGTAAGACAAACGGTGTAAAAGTTATAAGCCAAAACGTTCGGTGGCGTCGTGTGGCGGCGTCAGGTGGCGTCGCGGCGCCACTGACGCCGTCTGCAGCAATTCTGCCGATGTAACCCTGGTCCAAAATCATTGTTATACATGCCTTTGCATAATCCCGTTTACCGCTATACTCTTCCACGAATAGCCTACGAGATACACTTTGCTGCTCTACTAAAACAAAAGTTTCAGTTTTATAATCACAATTGTGTAAAGGATGTTGTTTCATGTTATTAATTTTTAGCTTGGTTTGAACTTCTCTCCAATCTCCCGTCTTCTGCAATTGTTTTCATTTTTACATTTGCATTTCATCTGATATCCTGGATTACTTGTTGCATCTTTCCAGTTTTGGTCCCCCCTTTATGTTTGGCTTCCACTCAATTATATTGTAAACGCTCTTTTAGTTATCTAAATGTTTCCAACTCTAATTAGCGATCCCCCTCCCCCTCTTTCATCGCACTTATCAATAAACCTTTTTATTTGTTTGCACTTTCATTTCCAAGTACGTCCTCATTTGTCAGTCTACGTACAGATTTAATACCATATTATAAAACAATTTACCAATTTCAAACTCGAAATACTGTAGATAGAAAGTTAAATCATTTGTAAACTACTAAGAAACAGTTTGTGACAAATGTTTCCATTCCATCGCAATTGAGTTGGAACGATTCGCTCAAATAATTGAAATGGTTTTGGGGAGCAACTTAATTTAAATCAAGCAAACAACTTGGAAGTATAATGCAAGACAAACTAGTTTGTGAGGAGATAAAATATTACGAAAACTTAAATATTTTAAGTAGTGTTTATGTTTTTGACCTCCTCAAGATAATGAATTCAAGTGTTTGGAGATTACAACTCACGAAATAATAAAAATGTAACTTCCATAATATAAACTTAAGCTCTAACTTTCGACACATTATTGTTCCATCTAAACTTGTGACTACAGTTTCACACAATTAAATGTCTAGTTTAATTGAAAGCAATAACTATTGTCCCGTTTTTGCTTGCTGTAAAGTACACAATACAACTTTTAGTGTTTAGTGAAGCTTTTCGCGTTGAAAAGTCTCATTTAGATAAACATCAAGCAGATGAAATGCGGCGAAAGTTTTAGTTTTAAGTTAAATCTTGTCTGAGCTGTCAGCGCCTGGGCTATAATGAGCTACCCTTACAATCAGATAGACGTGTTGCAGTGACATTGACGAGTGTCAGAATCGTCATCTCAGACTTTAGCTCTGCCTCATTATAAAATAATACAGACTAGTCTCGTTTTATCACTTTGATGATTTCTTCCACAACGAAACTCCCACTCATAACTGAGTTACTTCATTAGTGAATCACGTCTTTAGAAGAAGTTTACCTGCCCGAGGAGTGCTACCTTATAATGGTGGGCAGGTTTGCGTGCTTTGGTCATAGTTTTGAATAAAATATCCATGTACTCGTGTCTCGTGTTTGACGTCATAGAAATGAAATTCAAAAATCGCGTATGCTTCTGCTAGGACCACCCTGCCGGCCGGACAGTTCGAGGTACCGGTATAGAGAAGCCAGACGAAAGACAGACCACGTCCTCCTCTTTCCCATTTCCTACTTTTCCACTTTTCCTACTTTTTCTTTCATTTCCTTTTTTCCGTGTCCTACTTTTCCCTTTCCTCCAATCACCCTCCGACGTTATACCTATAGAGGGGACCTATAGAGTTATCGAGTACGTTGTTAAACAAAACATTATCAATGAATTAAGAAAGAAAAACAGATAATGTTATAATAAGCAGGTGTTACAACACATTCCATGGGTCATCTCTATCATATTCCTATTGACTATAGTTTTGATCTTCCTGTACTCTTTTCTCACTCTTTATTTACCTTAAATTACATAATCAAAATATGTACATTTAAAACACTTACAGAGACAATGCTTATTTAATTTGAATATTTCTAGGCCCATGTCACGAGAGGAATTGTTCAGAAGAAAGTTAAGTGAGCGGATGAGACCAAAAAAACGTTTATATCTTATCTTTGTTTTTTCCTTTTCCGACATTACTGATGTCTTATAATCTAAGTTGTTTTTATGTTGATCTTCCTCTACTCTTTTCTCATTCTTTATTTACTTTCAATTACATTATCAAAATATGTCCATATTATGCTGTTTTAGGTGGCTTGTTGGTCCAGTGGTTAGCATCCCTGCTTCCAATGCAGAAGGTCGCGGGTTCAAAATCCCGCTTCAGGCAGAAGTTTTTTAACTTCTAATGTGGATTCAATTCCATTACTTCTTGGCTTAGAAATAAGTAAACGTTGACTTTGGAGCCGTCCTAGCAACGAAGCACTCAATAAATTCAAAGTTGTTCTGAATCGGCTTGTTGATTCTGGCATTTGTCCGCAGGTGTTCGCACTGTCCAATCACTGATTCATATGTTTCGTATTTGACATATCGATCTTTGATTGGTTATCGCTCACTCGTCGGTGGTGTTCGAAGCCTGCAGGGTTGTTGTAGTCACTTTAAATTAAAGTCCCCCACTGCAAATCAGCCAGTTACTGAATGGGTAGATTCTAAATGTGATTTTATTTTATTATATTTTATTTATAATGGTAAGATCCGACCATATTTAATTATTTATTTATACAAACAAAATAATAAACATATCATCTAGCGCTGGATATAGTACTAAAAATATACCTAGAATAACACATTATAGCATTATATAAACATAAATATGCGACTTGCGTCTTTAATTTACCGTCACTATAGAAGAAAAAAACACTGCAACGTTTTGGAGATCACTTTGAATGGAACGTAGAGTGATCAGTTAGAAAAATACACAGTTGTGTATAAACCGCAGTATGTTATCAACCATATGGGCCATAGTCCTACACACCTTTCGTGACATAGTCAGTGATTGTGCGTAAGACGGGCGTTCATAATCAAGAAACAATTTTATTTTAATGAGCTTCTAGAAATATCTTTTCCGGCAATAAAGAAATGTAGCATGCGTTTGCGACAACGGGCTTTCGTTTTCCCCAGCTGGGATTAATTTCCGTTCGTAAGAGGATTAACAAAATTTAATTAAAATCTCTTCGCCATCCGACGAAAGCCACAACGTTGTACTTTCTGGATGTTACCAGCTGGGAAATATATAAACATAAAATGTCGTTTCAGTAGATTAAAGAACGCGGGGTGTTCAAAGTGCTTCAATTAAGAACTAACGAAGTAAGGGAGATTATATAAAGCCCAACACTTTTAACAAAGTGCTAGAAATGTTGTTTTCATTCATGTCAATTAAATGATCTTTACATTATTTTAAGAGATCATATTTTGTTCCTACCTTTAAAACAGCATTTGAAATCATTAAAACTGTTTGAATGATTAATAACTTCCGGTTATCAAGTCCAAAAATCTTAAAAAAAGCAAATGCAAAATAAAATTGTGTTTAGTGAAAATCCAGTTTGAAATCAATATTATCTTTGACCCTGGAAGTCCACATCCACAAAGGCATAATTACAGAATTTACATCTATAATGCACTTTCCATACGCAATTTGATTGAGCAATTCCGTCATGGTATTGTCAATCGATCCATTGTATACCAGCACACACAGTGATTTTGTTTTTGATAAATAAATAAAACAATTAGGTAGTAGCCATACATTTCCAATGACCTATGGGTTGACTGTGATTACAGTCCTTTGTCACTTACGGCAGGCAGAGTTATTCTGAACCTATTCAGGAGCCCAATTAAAAATCATATTTATAATATATTTCATATTAATAATGATAAATAAGTGTAAAAAGTTCCTATCCTAAAGATAAGTATTATTTTCGTAAGGGAATCAACATGTACTTGATTTTCATCAACGAACAAGACAAAGTAAAACAAATTGAAATAATCACTTCTTTATCATGAATTAAGAGCATCTCTTCTTGCCAAACATGTAACTGGTGTTGAAATGTTGCGTATTAGTTGATTACTGATTTAACACGTTCCCGCCGCCTTGTGAGGTTGCAATTCTTATGACCGCCCCGAGCAAACTGTGGGTAAGGGAATAAAGCGGTCGACAATCTAACAAGAGTACTGACGTCTTCAAGAATATCTCAACACTCTTTACTTTAACAGATCGGGCCGCAAAAGAGGTTGGTATTTAATTTTTGTCTCACATTGTAAGAACCTATAAAGTTTGTCGTTGGATCGTGTTTTACATATTATACTATTGAACGAAACGATTGGGATTTTTAAAAAGTTTTTTTCTGAGTGGCCCTTTAATAGAAAACCTCCACGTGCACGCTTACTTCCAAAGAGTCACGTTGTCTTCCGTTGTGCGTGCGTGCGTGCGTGCGTGCGTGCGTTCTTGCCGCCCTAGGCTAGCTTTTAGTTCTCCTCGGCCGCCACCAGGGTGATCTGACGCCGGCTACTAGAACTAAGGCTGTGAGCTCATTTAGAGTTTTCCTTTGTTTCCCGATAGCCCAGGAACCGTTAATTAAATTGAGAGTTTTGTGGAGGAATCGATAAAAAGGCTGCCGGACTTAGTGACAGAGTTGACATAGAAATGGGTCTCGAAATTCTTCTTGTTTATTTCTAAAAACTGTCTACGAACCTATTGAACTAAATTTTTCAAAGATTACCCCAGTAAATTCTATATTTATCAATAGTACAGTAATCGGTGGTAAAAATTAATATTGTGCGTTTTTTCATTCATTATCTCATAGTCTTTAATCACTGGTTAATAAATCAGATATCCGCACATGATACATTAGCTGTTAAGAAAGTAGAAAGCAATGTGTTAGGAGTTGACTTGAAAACGTAAATAAAACCTTAACAATTTTGCAAAATAATTCAATTGGGTCAATCAGATCACAGAAGTTCATATTTTTAATTCGCAATTACTGTTTTCATGCATTGAAATAGTGTGCTGACAGCTTGAACGTATAAAGGATATTCTTTCTCTTCTTCTAACGAAATTTGGTTCTAGGACTAAAATTGTTATCTTTTAAAAAAGGTGCAGAAGTTTTTAAAGCGGAACATAGGAAACAAACAGGCCTGCACCAAGACCTGTGGAAGGCGTTTTGAAAGTAGTCCTGACCTGGATATTAGCAGAGTCGGTAAAGACGTTTCCAGGGGGAAAACGTCTTCATTAACTCTGGTGTTGGGTTATAGTTGGATCAAAATGTACACACAATGTACATGTACACTCTGCCATCTTGCTCTAAAATATTCAGCCATTTTCTTGTAGATATTACCAAGTCAAATGTATTGTGTGTGTGTTCACTTCCACGTGTAATATTTAAACTTAATTTTGGTTGATCGCCAGTGCCATTTTGAAAACTCTTCAATCATTGGGTGGAAGCCAAAACCGACTCTACAAGCCCCAGTTGCGTCAATCAGTGATTAAAGACTTTAATTACCTATAAAAACTAAGCTAATTAAGTGTTGGAACGCCCCCACCCTGCTTGTCGTTAACCTGAGCTTTAATCACTGATCAAAACTGATTGAGAAACCAAGTGTCTTACTATTCGTATAGATTGTAAAACAATTAAGATTGTGTTGAGTTAAAAAAGATCCTATGGGAAAACACCCATCCTTGCTACTTCGACTTGGCTTGGATCGTTTCAACTTTATTTGCGGCCGCAATTAAAGAGACAGAATTGCTTACTTGAAAAAAGTAAAACACAAATGCTCGATCTCAACGTTCTTTTATTGACCGTCTTTTAAAGTTTTCGTGTGGGCCATAGCTTTAAACTAGAGCGTAAACTTTCCAACAGTCTTACAGAAGAGTCTATTGCAGAAGATAAGGCTTACTCTGTTACTACAAAATGTCCACACACATTTTATCGCAGACACACGGATTTTGTGCACACAAAATGTGCAATCGCCAATCTAGTCAGAGTCACTTAGGGCCGGTCTTACAATCTTCTAATAAGAAAGTTATTTGTAGCAATTAAGTTGTTTGGATGATTTCAAGGGTTTTGATTGGTGGTTGCCATAGAGAAAACAAGCTATTCGATGAATAAGTAGGTATTGGGACATTGTAAGACTGGACCTTAACCTGATACGGGGACTGACTGGCCAGGGATGTCAGGCTACGATCGCATCTATAGGAAACACGGTAATGCCAGTGGCGCGATTATGGCGACGCAAAAGCATCCGCATAGCCCCCCCCCCCAAATATATATTCTGTTTGATGTAAACGAAACAAAATAACTTTACAGTGCTCCAAAATACCTCGAGTATACGACTAATCTGGTACTACTAGACTAGGCCATCCATTAACGCAGTCACTAAAATTAGTTTTGCTTTTGGCGAAATTGAGCCTGATGGAACCCCAGCTTGCCCGTCCCACCTCGACAAGATATCCTCCCCCCCCCCCCCCCCCCCACACACACACGGCGCCAGCAGCACGTACATTTTAATCCCAGTCCGCCCCTGATTAAACACAGAATCATGAACAGGTAGAGGATATTTAAGATTTAGTAGGTTGGATGGGTGAGATTTCATTGGAACCTCTTTGAGTCCGGTCTATGTTTCCACAACACAGTATCTGCAGCAGAATAATGCTGGTACTATCTAGTTTCACACATTATCGTCGTGTTAACATAATATGACATGTATTTTACACAACAGAGCTATGCAAAAGTAGACAAGGACACAATTGTTTATATTTTGAAATAAATCGATTGAAGTTACATAAAGTTATAATCGGAATCTAATATTGTTTATATTTATTCCGAAAAGTACTTCCGGCATCTGTATTTCAAATTGAATCTATGATCTTGTAAGAGACATATTCTAATAAACGTCGATTTAATCAATGAACATCTTTACTTTACAACGACACCTATATTATATATACTTTGATATGTTCAATGTGATAAAACACAATCTCAGTAAACAAACTAATGACCTAAAACCTCAAGCGTGAGCCTAAACTTAAATTACTTGTTTGCTTTACTTTCTTCATTAACAGCAAAATTAATTACATTTCATTACAGCTGTAGGTCTAGTCTTCGCGTGCGGTGTCTTTTGTATTACTGTGGCAGTGGTTTCAACATGTTATCTCGTTCACTGTACGAACCGCTCCCCAGCCAGTAGTGGAGAACACATTTGTTTCTGGCGGAGAGTTTGCGTACTAAACTCTCTGTTCATAATGTTGCGAGCAGTGGAGTGGTGTGTATAATATAAAGTGCCTAGACGGTAAAATTTGCATACGTACAAAGAGGGTAAGGTGTTCAAATTGCATAATGTAAAATACAATTATATTTTTTCTACCCGATTGTTCCATTCCATCTGATCTCCAGCAGTTAATTTAATTGCAGTTCAATTCTAATGTCGTTTTGATCTTGTGCATTCGTTTTATACACATTCATTTACATAATATGAAATTGATTTTCATCGTGTTGTTTTCATTCAAATATCAACTGTGCATATTTCCAGTGTTAAGGCCAGTCCAGACATGTCTTGTTAGAACTAAGATTTCTATGATTATTGGCCAGTTGTATGGAAAGGTTTTTTAAGGTACTGACAAAAATGAAAGAAAATAGTCCCCATTTACGGGCGTACCGGCCGTTTAATATTTGCATACCGCCCTAAAATTTCGGGTGCAGTTTTCTCCTTCATCCCTCCCCAACCCCCCACCCCGAAGTTACGACAATGCGTGTTTCTATGAAACATCGAGGATTGCTAAAATCTTGACTACTATACATTATACAACTCACCTCACTGCATTCAGTATCTAAACACAATCACTTCAAAAACTATCTAGGACCCTTTGTATGATTATCATCACGGTCCTCTAAATCTTTATGAGCAACAATACACAACAATTAAAAACATAAAATCAAGGTTAGTAGATGATGATCTTGTATGCATCAATGAACCTTGATATAACATTTGAAAACTGATTTTTATTGTTGTGTATTGTTGTTCTTAGAGATTTAGAAGACCGTGATGATACTCATACAAAGGGTCCTAGGTAGTTTTTGAAATGGTCTATTGTTGCATCTCGTATAATAATGTTCTCATTATAATATTATGATAGAATACACTATAACTTCAAGTCATGAGTCCAGTAAAGACTAATTGCTTTATTAGCGGTTCAACGCAGTTTGCTTGCTGGACCTTCTATATCAGACCAACATGGCGTGACTCAAACTGTGGGGATTTGAAAACTTCTGGAAACGAAGCTATTCGCTCCAATGGTTTAGACGTTAAGGTTAAATAGGTCGGGCTAGTAGTAGTTAATTACGATTTCGCTACATTCATTCCTAAGCAGGGATTAGTTTATGATAGCGAGTATTCGGAATGATTCAGGGGCATTTGGATACTCTTTTTTGAGAGGGGGAGAGGTAATTAAAAGTTAAACATTCACATAAGTAATATGCGTGATTGAGACGGAATGCCAGCTTTCAAAGACAACGTTTTCATTCAGCTCCATCTCTAGACTTAGTCACTCCAGTTGATGATACGAGTAAGAAGTTTGTCCCGGTAAGTTTGTCATGCGCGGGATTGCGGAGGAGTAAAGAGTAAAAACTGATACATTGAGCAACTTCCATAGAAGAAATAACTTCATGCAGAGAAGCATATTAGTATGATCACCGAGCTCCCCCCCCCCCCTCCCCTCCCCCTCAACAGCCCCATCGGTATCCGGAACTACTCACAACGGGCGTTGACACTTCCGCGCTCTGTCGTGGGGGCGGGGGGGAGGGAGGGGGGGCACATTTGAGTGACACATGCACATATATTTTGCAAGAACAGTGCAGTGCATTCATATTATTTATATATGAATATTATACCAACCTGCTCTACTGGAGGCATTATTTTAATCTAATCAGTTATATATGAACCTGCAATTGAAAAATTTAAAACTGCGTTTCACAATATTCCACAAGAATTGATCATAAACGCAGTTTTCTCTGAGTAGAGTGCACAAGCCTTATTGGCACAAGCCTTATTGGCCGTTTCCTAATGGATATATTTCAATAGGGAATTTTTGGCTGATTTTTTATGGTTCCGTCAATTTGAATACCATTTTCTATTTAGAATCACAATAACTTCTGTGTGTTTTGGAATAGATTTCATTGATAAAAATTGTTCGAAAATTTCACACATCTCAATGTCCGAAAAAACGGGGAGTGACGTATCAAACGATTGGATCACAATTTACCAATTGTATCAAGAAACGTTTTGAACATAATTTCCCTCACAATAGCATGTTTTATATCAAATATGCTCTAAAATGCTCTGTAATTACTCTTGAACAATTATTTATACGGTAGTGTTCAATAATTACAATGTGTTTTAAAATAAACCATCTAAACAAGATCGACAACAATGAATAGAACATGTACATTCCAAAGAGTTTAGAAAAATTCATACCAACGATTGACGTCATAGGCCTTTTCACAATGAAGAAGCAGGGATTGTAAAACTTACTCATTAAAAATGCTAACAGAATTGGAACTATGAACTTCTCAGACATAAAAATTATATCCACGTTATTTTTTGATAAGGATCGATCAGCTTTAGCTAATAATAATAATAAATAATAATAATAATAAAAAATGTGTCTGATGATTATTCCCTACTAGCTGGTGTAGGACTATCGTGTAAGCATGAGAATAGTTACGTGGGACCAATGTCTATCAAGCCTGACCTAGCGCCGATGATTCATCGCTCACCCCCCCCCCCCCCCTCCCCCCCCTTAACTTGTAGTGCGGTCTAGCTTGAGTAGGAATGTCAGTGGTGGACTTTGTATCGTGAGTGAAGTACATACGCACAAGTAACAGTGGATAGCGGACTAGCAGACCAAAGTAAGGAAATATAATATATAATTGCATCATTATCCAACGGTTTAGCCACGGTCGCTTAGCCGATTCCCATACGAACACCGAAGTTAAGCAATCTCGGGCTAGGTCAGAAGGTGGATGGGTGACCACTCACCTATGAAACACTAGTTACCGTTGGTTAGAGCGGATTGGAGGGTTCGAAAGCTTGCGTAACAGTTTCGTTCTTCTCGTCGACTGCTCGGCAGTCCAGGTTAGTGGAGTAACCTATATCAAAGTTACACCGTCCTTTCGGATGGGACGTAAAGCCGATTGTCTCGTTGGTACTTTTCGACAGGAGTTTTAGGAGATTTAGGGTGTGGGGCGGGAAGGGATATTCAAATTTTGGTTTTTCTGGCGAATGTAACTGGCCTCCTAACTTTATGTAAGTGACTATAGCTATACACTCACTCTTCTTGCAAAACGATGTATGTTATGTTGATATTTCGATCTACTTCCTCAGATCTTTATAAAGATATACTACACAAATTACAAACAACACTACAAGAAATAACAATAATATATAAGAATGTTTGAAAGAAAGACAGGAATCTGTTCATTTGCTTTGGATTAGCGCGAATGAAAGGGGCAATAGATAGGGATCTGAGGTTGGTATGCGAATAATCAAGTAGGCGATTTATAGACCGCATCACAAAAGTTAGGGGTGGGGGTTAACCAATGAAACATCGGCGCCTCGCTAGTAGTGCTAGCAGCCCAGCATATTACTCTGCCACGGCTTGCGAGGCATGTGACGGCATTGTAAGGCGAGCCACTCACTACTGTAAGAACAGATGAATCATATTGAGGCTTTCACGACGTATAGATTGTCGTCACGTCACGTCACGTCGTTACGTCACGTCGATTATTAGCTACTCCATATTCCTATATAATCGATACTTCTTAGCATAGTACAGACATTGATTGATTGATGGTCAACCATATCTGTGACCATATTGTATCTATTTCAGAATGAAAATGATCTGAAATCTGAATCGTAATCTGGTCTTAGTAACAGGTGGTATTGAGTCGAAGTCAGCCTATATCTATCATTGAAACACAAATTATCATTCCAACTATCTCAATTGTCACATACAAAACAAATGAACGCAAGTAGAGAAGATTATTCGGGTTTTGTTTAGAAAGCGGGACGTTACTATAGTATTGAATACTCTTAACTCTTAGTTGGTCTCAGACGAAGTGCAGTACCCATCCTCACCTCCCCTTTCCCTTCGCCTCCCCGCCCTCCTACTTGCCCCTTCCCTCCAAACACCCCCCCGATTTTATAATCATATTTCACCCACTCATCGTCTCGATTAGCCAAGTTGCAAAAATATGGGAAGTAAAACCCAAATATCAATCAACCTGAGTTATTATTCTAGGGGTAGATTAGGTTAGGTTAGGCTGGTGAGTCACCACCTAGAGCAACGGAGCGTTCGCTTTCTAAACCATCCAACCATTCAAGTGTTCCGTCACCCATCTTGACATTCCGATTACAAGCGACATTCTGAGTTTAACAAAAAGTAATGAATAGAACTCGCGCCGAGTGGAACAGAACTAAGGCAATAAGAAGATTCGCAATCTATTTTAACTGTCAAGCTCTGAACACGAATAAATCGTCGTCGCAAATGTTGCCCAAGTTAAATTGTGCGTAAATTTATTCACAGAGAATCTTTTCAAAATTGAAGATTTTCTATTTCACCTGTCCTAGAGTGATTGGTTTTGCTTGAACTATTCCGGCCCTGATCAAGACCTCCACAGAAAGCAGCACGCTCTGCTCATTATGAGCAGTGAACTATTCCGGCCCTGATCAAGACCTCCACAGAAAGCAACACGCTCTGCTCATTATGAGCAGTGAACTATTCCGGCCCTGATCAAGACCTCCACAGAAAGCAACACGCTCTGCTCATTATGAGCAGTGAACTATTCCGGCCCTGATCAAGACCTCCACAGAAAGCAACACGCTCTGCTCATTATGAGCAGTGAACTATTCCGGCCCTGATCAAGACCTCCACAGAAAGCAGCACGCTCTGCTCATTATGAGCAGTGAACTATTCCGGCCCTGATCAAGACCTCCACAGAAAGCAGCACGCTCTGCTCATTATGAGCAGTGAACTATTCCGGCCCTGATCAAGACCTCCACAGAAAGCAACACGCTCTGCTCATTATGAGCAGTGAACTATTCCGGCCCTGATCAAGACCTCCACAGAAAGCAACACGCTCTGCTCATTATGAGCAGTGAACTATTCCGGCCCTGATCAAGACCTCCACAGAAAGCAACACGCTCTGCTCATTATGAGCAGTGAACTATTCCGGCCCTGATCAAGACCTCCACAGAAAGCAACACGCTCTGCTCATTATGAGCAGTGAACTATTCCGGCCCTATCAAGACCTCCACAGAAAGCAACACGCTCTGCTCATTATGAGCAGTGAACTATTCCGGCCCTATCAAGACCTCCACAGAAAGCAACACGCTCTGCTCATTATGAGCAGTGAACTATTCCGGCCCTGATCAAGACCTCCACAGAAAGCAACACGCTCTGCTCATTATGAGCAGCGAACTATTCCGGCCCTGATCAAGACCTCCACAGAAAGCAGCACGCTCTGCTCATTATGAGCAGTGAACTATTCCGGCCCTGATCAAGACCTCCACAGAAAGTAACACGCTCTGCTCATTATGAGCAGTGAACTATTCCGGCCCTGATCAAGACCTCCACAGAAAGCAGCACGCTCTGCTCATTATGAGCAGTGAACTATTCCGGCCCTGATCAAGACCTCCACAGAAAGCAACACGCTCTGCTCATTATGAGCAGTGAACTATTCCGGCCCTGATCAAGACCTCCACAGAAAGCAACACGCTCTGCTCATTATGAGCAGTGAACTATTCCGGCCCTGATCAAGACCTCCACAGAAAGCAACACGCTCTGCTCATTATGAGCAGTGAACTATTCCGGCCCTGATCAAGACCTCCACAGAAAGCAACACGCTCTGCTCATTATGAGCAGTGAACTATTCCGGCCCTGATCAAGACCTCCACAGAAAGCAACACGCTCTGCTCATTATGAGCAGTGAACTATTCCGGCCCTGATCAAGACCTCCATAGAAAGCAACACGCTCTGCTCATTATGAGCAGTGAACTATTCCGGCCCTGATCAAGACCTCCACAGAAAGCAACACGCTCTGCTCATTATGAGCAGTGAACTATTCCGGCCCTGATCAAGACCTCCACAGAAAGCAACACGCTCTGCTCATTATGAGCAGTGAACTATTCCGGCCCTCAAGACCTCCACAGAAAGCAACATGCCCTGCTCATTTTAAGCAGCACCCGATTACAAACGGGTGTTCCTCTCTTATGAGATAATCTATGAGAGTAAATTCAAACATTCATACAAAGTTTATACAGTCAATATGTATAATTTATAATGCAAAATACTGAAGTTTGCCTCACGTTGGTTCAGACCTTCAGTGCAATACTGTGCATTGTTTGAAATAGTTATGGTTGAGACAGGAAGGTTGAGTCGCATTGTGTCTACCGGATGCTATAGTTCGTATGGCGCTTGTTGCATTACATACAAGGCGACGAACTTTCATTTACATTTTGATGATACAATATATAGTTTCTCTGTGGAGAAGTTAGCTTGCTAATATTATTTATGGTTTTCTCACCGCAAACTCTGCTTGATTTTCGCTTTGTACAACACACAAGCGTAAAGTACTGAACATGTAGGAGTTATTGAAGAGAGGGTTTTGTGTCCTCTATGAAGCTATAGACATTCAAATGTTCGGACCAGTCAGGGCTCAAAAAGCTTGAGTATTTATCTGTACAATATGCATTACGTTTGGGTTAATTTTACATATGTTTATTTTCGTTATCTGTAGGCCTAGACCCTGATCAGCTGATGCCTTTGAGAGCTGACTTCCACAGACTCTTAAAGCATGTCTTCTAACTATTAGCCAAGCGTGACTCCTTACTTTTAACTTTGCTCATTGTTAACTAAAACTAGACAAAAGGGGCAAAAAAATCACCGTTTATTGGCTTATCGGTGTACATAACATTTCCATATGAGCTTCCCCGCTATATTACTCTATATTACACCATTCACGTTTATGTTACCAGTATGTTCGACTTGGCAGCTGTGCAATGTCTATATTCAACTCTTGAGATTAAGTAGTATGTAGGTAGTAAATACCTGTTATTTAATGTCAGGCCTAACTATTTTAAACATAAAAATATTGGATGTAATAAGACCTGGGAATCTGCCAAAAATGCATAGATACATTTACAGCCGTTAAAATTAGTAACCATTTAGAATTTTTTAGTACAAAATAGATTCCATAACTCTTCAGTTCAAATCAGGTCCAAAAGTTTCTCAATTAATCTCTTCACCACTCAACTAGTAATTGGGTGTCTGACAATCAAGCAACGCTAAATAACAGAAACCCAACGAACGAGGAATAAAACGACCCAGCTTGATCTTAACTCGTTGTCCGATAGTTTTCGCAATGATTGACGAATCATCCGCGAACAATATTTAACCCCCGATAAAACTACAATAATTCGAACTTGTGAATAGACGATCTTGTGAATAGACGAGCTTGTGAATAGACGAGCTCGCGAATATACAATCTTGCGAAAAGACGAGCTTGTGAATAGACGATCTTGTGAATAGACGAGCTTGTGAATAGACGAGCTTGTGAATAGACGATCTTGTGAATAGACGAGCTTGTGAATAGACCAAAATGTGAAATCCAAAAATCGCTATTTATGTAAAGCAGATTCACACAGTAAACATATTTTCTAGAAAGTCCTGAAAAAAATTGATTTCTATTGTCAGCGGGTGGATGGTAACCGCAACCTCACTATTTCGAACATGTATAGCGAGTAATTGAAGAACTCGGCAGACAATACACATGGATATGAGATCTTATAGTGTAAGCAAATCACATTAGCCATAGTGCAATGCGAAACGATGGCTCCTTGGACAAACATGGAATAAAAACCCTGTTCTATTTGCATTCGACCTAACAAGCTTAATATGTCTACAAAGAATCACAGGATAGGTTTACTTACAGAAATATGGTGCTTTATGATTGAGTGCGTTCGAACGTGTTCTTTCTTTTTAACATTTCAGCATTGTAGCTGAAAAACACGGAAGAAAAAACCGCAACTAAAATGAATGTAAGTTTAAAATTATTCAAGCGCAGGAGTTGTTTAGTTAACGTATTTGAGTCATAAGTAAATAATATAATATGGAAGGAAAGCTGAGGGGGAAAATAGTAGACGCAGACAAAGATTGGAGTATGCAAAAGATAACTCAGGACATGTATTGTAAACTAAATATAGAAATGAATACACAGGACAGGGAAAGGAATGGAGTGAATAGACCTGAATAAACAAAACAAAATCATGTGTATAAATAGCCTGCCCAGTGCCCAGAGACTGCTACTTTATCGTGGTGGGCAGGTTGGCGTGCTTTGATGACCCCGAAGCGGCGGCCGCACAGGCGGAGGGTTACTTAGAGGGTAGTGGGTGGATACCCACCAAGCGACCCTCGAGGTATGTATCCGACACATACACTCCTTATGGCGCCGGCCGCACTGAACCATCCAACCTAGCCTACCAGCCTAGCGGGTAGCCTGGCGTGTAGCGAGGTAAACAGTCGTGTTGGTTTATTTCATCTACCCACCAGGCTCTCAACTATGGAGGAGCAGCTCATCGCGGCAGTTTACAAGCAAAAAGCAATTTGGGACCCAGCAGACCAACTGAGAAAAAACTAAAAAATTCTCAAATCTTTGTGGGCCGAAGTGTCCAAGGAAGTTGCACTCATACGTTCATACATGCATTGTTAAAAAATTTATCTGGGTACTTCCTCATCTTCTTATAAACTCGTAGAAATTCACCATCATTTTCTCTGTCAGAGTTGTACTCGTGCACCCACGTACCCATGTAATTCCCTAAATTCCCATAACGGAGGTAGGGACTATCACACAGAAGAAGTATTTTAGATAATTTTGATAGGGACATTTTGACAGCACGACTCACACTTTCATACTAGATTCTACCTAGGTTGTTCCATCCTGCAGTGCGGCCACGATATATCTACCCTCCACCCACCACCCTCCACCCTCTACCCACTACCCTCTAAGTAAGTAACCCTCCGCCTGTGCGGCCTCGGCTCGAGGGCTATGCCGGCGGAAGCGTATGCTTCTGGCAGGGCCACGTTAGCCGGACAGGTGGAGGTGGACAAGCCTGATGTATGACAGTGCACGCCCCATCCCCCTTACGTCCTACTTGTCCCTTTCCTCCAATCAACCCCCGACGTCATGTGACATATTTGTCGAGTACTACGTTAAACAGTAAATAATATCTCACACAAGTCACAACTTCTGGATGTACAGTATTTGACTTATTCCAGCGAGAGATAAAATAATTGTGTTTAATTGTGTACAAACTCACCGACACAATATTAATGTTTGTTGTGAGAGGATAGTTATTCCCATTTGTGATGTTACTCTTTGTTACAACGACTAACACTACTGTATAATGTTGCCGTGTGGCCTGTACGAGCATGTATGTGTCACACTGACTGATGAATGTTATTTACTTTAGGGAATAGAATTATAGAGAAGAGTAGCTAAATGTGTGACCACTATTCAAAGAGGTAAAACAGGGACTCGCATAGACCGATCATATCATAGATCAATCATTTATATTTCGATATGGTTCGGAAAGCGTGTATTCCAGATAACTATGTTTAAATTAAAAATTAATAAAAAACAATGTAGCTTTGATTAATTAAAGCTCATTGTAATATTGCGCAAAGTAGTTTTTAAATAAAATATTCATTCTTTTGCAGAAACTCGTCTAGTACTTTATGAATTCGGGATTTTTTTAAGTAATAATAGACTGTTTTTTTTGGTTAAGAAATTAAATATTTGTAGTTCAATTTGTTGCTTTGTAATGTACCGTACATTTTAATGACGCAGTGAAATGGTAACTAAAACCTGTATTGAAGGGCTGAGCCCCAAGCAGTCAGATATTCGTAACTGCAAATAGCGCCAACTGGAAAATACACACCGAGTAATAAAAGCTTGCTGTGCAATTTTTAAACTTTGTATTTTATAATTGTTTGATTGTTTTTATTTTATTTTACGAGCTTTATTAATTTTGTCAGAGTATATTAAGAATGGTTTGTATCTCTATTTGCCATGCACGTGTTCTTGCCATTTCCACATCCGCTCAGTTCATGTCCGAGAATATGTTCATTTCCATCCCTTTGCTGTTCTACCTCGCAAACAAGTCGGCTGCGTTGGAGTAGATTGCTCGGTGCAAATGAACAAATGTAATGCACAGCCCAGGGCGGCCATTGTGTTTTACATATTTTAATTTTACACATTCAACATTTCAAGTCAACACAATTTAATGAAATGTTTTTAATAAAATCACAAGGTTGCATCAACGGAATGCAGGGTAACAATGACGAGGGGGTGGAGTAGAAAGGGGGGGAGAAGGAATGTGCCTCGGGGGTACTTTCTTTCCATTCATGTATAATAACGTCGGCGGAAACCAGCCTCCATACATGTTTTGTAAGCGAAGCTTGTCAAAGATTCACATTGAAGCACAACCGTTATGATAGGGTATCAAGTTACAAGATAACGAGGGGGCGTATGTGTATGTACACATTTCACGTACAAATTTCCTTCCGAAGAGTTTTTTTTTCAACTTTTTTCCTCGTGTTATATATCTATTGTCTTTTCGAATTGCCAACTTTTATGCTTTTGTCTTATTTTAGGAAATTTTATGAAGAATATATGTAATCATGCTTGTTTATAATTAAATAAATTGTTTTTCTCCATAAAAAACGTACAAATTCCCGACATTGTCAAAACGGACTCTCAAAACGAAAGTGGATATTCCTAGTGAAAACACGCGGACTAAGGGAGCTCTTGAACCGGGTTGGTGAGCAAATAACCTAATTGAATCTTCTCAATTGTCTGAATTCGTGAAGTGAAACAGCGTCAATGGGGACAAAAGCTTACCATTCTATTTCAAGTCCTATCTTAATCAAAGTCAGTTGTGGAACTCCGACTCCGAGTATTCTGCATCACATGACTTGCTAATACATAATAACAATTGAATATTCATACGTTATTCTATGAGCGGGGTAAAATGCAGGTGGTTCGCAGCTTGCATTGCTCTCACTGAAGTGACCATTATATCACAAGAAGGACGATGAAAAAAGGAATTGTAGCATTTCTCTAACAAACATTCTGTTGAGTAATTGGAACATTAATCAAGCTTAAGGTAGACACGGTGGTAGTCGGCCATGTATGTATATCCTAGCCCCTGTTTACGCAGCGAGCGCTTCCATTTGGAATACGCTTTTGCAGCGGTGCTTTTAGACCTAGACGCAATAGGACCTTTTGTTCTAGAAGATCCCCAAATAAATACATTTCCATTATTTGTTCTATACCAGTTACTGACAATATACTGACATGGATGGGTATAATGTGAACAAACTTAATATAATTCTATTCTTTTAGGAAATAGTCATTACCCACCTTAAAAATTGGTTAATTGGAATGTGATTCGTTGTCTAACTATGACCTCATGTTCTCTTTTTACCGCTAAAATGATGTGTGGAATTTTCAATAAACTTTTATACTTATATTTAACCTTTTCTAAATTTTGGAATTGAAATATTTTGTATTCAGAAATGTCTATAAATTACTAGAAGTTCTCCTCATTGAAAGTTTACTACAACGCGTAATACTTTATAGAGTAAAGATTGATTTATTCCCAAAATAGGTCTTATAGCCTACCTTTAACACACAACAATATACAACAAGCGAACTGAATTGCTAACAATATAACGCCACGTCCTTTTATTGCATGACCTATTTATCTCCCCCCACCCCACCAAGTATCTGTATATATACAAGTTTGTTTCCGTGGATTAATGTCAAAGGTATTTCTTCGTTCTTACCACTTATCAAGCTTCCCATGCCATTCTTTAAAACGATGCGATGCCAAGAAAAAAGCTCCACGTATAATCATAAATATGAAATTATTCAAACGCATTGACCTATTTTGTAAGCAACTAATATAGTAATTTTCAAATTCAATATAGAAATATTTTCAGACAGAAACATTTTTACAACTTTAAAACAGTTTCGTCATCGTTCGTAAATCAAAACTAATAACTAATAAGTTATTTTAAACAAAGTTACCTTACTTGAACCGCTAAGCAGCTGTAAACGACATTAGAAATAAATACAGTTTTCTTCCTGGAGATAGGAAGGTATTGTTCGAATTTCTAACATTGAAGTTTTAGTTTTCAAACGGGGAGACACCTTTCATCTTTAATGCTACTTAACTTCAACATAATTAATTAAAGGCTTGCAAACTTTTGGTTTTGTTGGCCATAATCTTTAGAAGAATACTCCTAGTAGATAATTTAAAAATATCGAAGTAGATGCGAAGTAATCAGCTAAAACGACGCAAACAAGTGCCTTTATATCTTCTGTGACTTCGTTCAGTGGTGGGATAAGTGTGTTCGTCCGCCTTGCGCCACTGTAGGCGTCCGCCTAGCGCCACTGTAGGCGTCCGTCTTGCGCCACTGTAGGCGTCCGCCTTGCGCTACTGTAGGCGTCCGCCTTGCGCCACTGTAGGCGTCCGTCTTGCGCCACTGTAGGCGTCCGCCTTGCGCCACTGTAGGCGTCCGCCTTGCGCCACTGTAGGCGTCCGCCTTGCGCCACTGTAGGCGTCCGCCTTGCGCCACTGTAGGCGTCCGTCTTGCGCCACTGTAGGCGTCCGTCTTGCGCCACTGTAGGCGTCCGTCTTGCGCCACTGTAGGCGTCCGCCTTGCGCTACTGTAGGCGTCCGCCTTGCGCTACTGTAGGCGTCCGCCTTGCGCCACTGTAGGCGTCCGCCTTGCGCCACTGTAGCAGTCCGTCTTGCGCCACTGTAGGCGTCCGTCTTGCGCCACTGTAGGCGTCCGCCTTGCGCCACTGTAGGCGTCCGTCTTGCGCCACTGTAGGCGTCCGTCTTGCGCCACTGTAGGCGTCCGCCTTGCGCCACTGTAGGCGTCCGTCTTGCGCCACTGTAGGCGTCCGCCTTGCGCTACTGTAGGCGTCCGCCTTGCGCCACTGTAGGCGTCCGCCTTGCGCCACTGTAGCAGTCCGTCTTGCGCCACTGTAGCAGTCCGTCTTGCGCCACTGTAGGCGTCCGCCTTGCGCTACTGTAGGCGTCCGCCTTGCGCCACTGTAGGCGACCGCCTTGCGCCACTGTAGGCGTCCGCCTTGCGCCACTGTAGGCGTCCGCCTTGCGCTACTGTAGGCGTCCGCCTTGCGCCACTGTAGGCGTCCGTCTTGCGCCACTGTAGGCGTCCGCCTTGCGCCACTGTAGGCGTCCGCCTTGCGCCACTGTAGGCGTCCGCCTTGCGCCACTGTAGGCGTCCGCCTTGCGCCACTGTAGGCGTCCGCCTTGCGCTACTGTAGGCGTCCGCCTTGCGCCACTGTAGGCGTCCGTCTTGCGCCACTGTAGGCGTCCGCCTTGCGCCACTGTAGGCGTTCACCCATGCACGGCCAATACTGAGCATCTTGTGTTTTAATAAGATGGTTCAGGAATACCCGACAACACGTCTTATCTCCACTTGCATTCCTAATACTGCGGCTAGCGACGCCTCCAGACCGTTGTACCGCGCACCCCTGACCGCGCATAGCTGCAAGTTGCAAAACAATGCATTATTTCTCCGATACTTAAGTGGCGTCATTCCAATTTAAGAATCCATTCTTCCCCCTCATATGTACATAAATATTTTCTATCTGTACTTCTACAAATTCCCATATGTACTATACACACTTGCCCTGTATAATGACTTTTACTTATATTGGATAGCGATTGGCATTTGTTTTACCAGGAAGCACTTCGATAATTTGGTATCTATAACAATAAAACGTCATAAAAGCAAAGCTATAATAGAGAATGGCATGATGTATCGTCTGGGTTTTGCGGAGAAGTCAATCGCGCCACGGAGAAGTAGAGTGAAGAAGAAAAGCAGACATCGGGGACACCGATAAAACTTGTGGGGTCTGACATACTAACCTAGTTCGTGAAATAGAACTCACCCGGCTACGACGGGATAAACCTATTTACAAAGGAATGCAACAAATGAATTTAGTTTAATTGTTGCTCAAGGGAAAAACCATCATTTTCCCGCTTCCCATTTTCTCGAGAACCATTTGAATGAAATTACATTTACGTGAAATTAAGAAAATACCAAGGTGAGTGAGATAATGTTTGCACTTTTTCTCAACAGCTTTAGAACTTTGCTGTATGTTCGCGGTCATAAACCAACGTGGAAGAACCTGAAGTTATTTTGGAAAAACAAATTATGCATATAACGACTCTTAATTACCCCTATTCATTTATTTGTTCATATTGAATGTAAATCAAATGATTTTCTTTCTCTCAATATTTCCACAATAGCGTCCAAACAACGTAACGTACTTTGACGATTTCAATATGGCAAATTAGGTAGGCACATTTTTCTCTTGGTAGCAATAACGCAGATATAGATAATCTTTCACCTAAAATGTTTCTTGGATGTACGAGATCGTTCTAGGCTCTTGTCACATGATGAGAGAACATGATAAGCAGATACTTAGTATGTACCGTAGTATTTAATGCGAACATATACTTATACAGTTGTTCAGATTTTCTGTCACTCAGTTTCATTCCGATCTGATCTCGAGTAGCATCTCAGATAACTGTTTGTGGGAACACCACAAGGAAGGACGTTATCTTGTTATGTGTAAATGTTGTTTGATTTGTATTGTATATTTTCATTATTGTTAGATATGTATTCAGCAATCAAATAAATGTTTATCACTTCGGTTAAATTATATTTCATTTTTGCATATCAAACATTTAATTTGTAATTACTTTGTTATTTTTTCCATGCATTTTTGTTTGTATTGTGTGTGCGCCATTGGCTCAGATCTGAAATGTTTATCATTCAAGATAAACCAAAATCTCATGTGTACAGAGCACATCTAAAACTACCATATATGTTCTTTATTACAAGTGATTTCGTTAGTGACAGTAGTAAATGTATATTCTTACTCAGAGAGAGCCAGAGGAATACAGTTAGAAGGTTCACACATTCCTCAACATAAACCTACCGATAAGTGCAAAACAAATTGCTATCAGATTTACTGCGCATAGACCAACACTCGATAGCAATCAATCTTCCACTTCCACTTAGTATGCATTATACCACAATTGGCCTGTTTGGCCGATATAATGGAAGACTTGGAAGTTGGAGCGGGAGCTAAGGATGGAATATCTTAGCGAGGCGATATATCTGCTAGAAAGAATGTTTCTTAAAGTTTGCAATAATATATAGCGTAGAAAAGAAATCGTGACAGACGCTGCACGCACCCAGGGAAACTCATATATAAGGAAAGTTTTGGTTGCACGAATTAAGGCATTAGCAAGTTACGGAACACGATTTACAACATAGTTTCAGAATTAGGAAATCTATTGTATAAATGAAAGACCCGGTATTGACTGTCAGTGTTAAATATTAAGTTCTCAGATGTTCTTTCCTTTATGGGAATACATGACTCTGATTGGTGGTTGCCACGGAGGGAACAAGTATGCGTCGGGCTAAATGTTTAGCAGCGTAACATAATAATGGGTGTTATTGTTATCTTATAATCACCAATTGATACTTAACTGAAAAAACCATAAAAAATAACATTCTTTTCGCAGGTCTGTACGTACACTGATAAATGGTTAAACATTCTGGGAATATTTCTTCAAACATGCATTATTAATTATCTATAATGTGTACTTCTTGATGTCAAAATTGTTCGAGTATGTTTTGATACATTATTAGTTATTTGATTTTAATTTATTTAAGATTTAGGAATACTTGATAAGACAGACTGCCTTAATTGCGTCTCAAAACACGGTTGCGATCATTATAGAACCCAATTAAATTTGTTTGCAATGAAGATTAAAACAAAGAACAGCCAAACTATTTTACGATTGAAAGATGATACCATATTAAAAGTAGAAATTAATTGAGTGTGTAAATTGAATTAAGGCTAAGTATAGATAAAAGCATCGAAGCAAATTGGTAAATTTTCCTATTTCTCGTTGGAGCACAGATGGTATAATCCGTTCAGCAATTTGTGGCTGTAATAATTTAGAGCGTTGCAGCAGACATGGATAACCCATTTAGAGGACTAACGGTTCTTGTCTTTTTGTTATTCAATAAACACTAAAGCCGTCCGTTACAGAACAATCTACGTCGGACTATAACGCTCAGGAAACATCGTCAAAATCATCCTTCACTCTCGAGACCATTCATATTTCCTGGCTTCAACCCGCCCAGTAAGCTGTGCAACAAACCTAAGCTAGTTGATTTGTTCTTCAGCCACTGTACTGCTTTGTCTTTTACGGCTGCTGTTTAAACGCCACACATCAATCATCACTTCAAATTCTAAAAATTTTTCGTGAAAAACGTTTTCCGAAAATGTCGTCATATATATTGCAAATATTTTACTAATCATCGGTAAAACTTGAGTTCTTATTAATAGCGTATTTACTTTGCTTATAATTTCATGAACAGACAAAAAACTGTAGTTTGATTTTTGTTTTTGATGCCAATTTCATACTTACATCTAATAAAAAATTATATATATAAATATATAAAATATATCAATAAAAATACAATAAATAAAAATAATAATCCCATATTAAATTCCGTTGAAATGGACCACACATCGAGTGACCGTCTCATCTGACAGTTGTTCATCCGTGACGATAACATATTACTTCATATTATGTAAAGACGAGTATATCGAAAATTTTCTAATCGATATCTCTGCAGAAACCGTTATCAATTATAATAATTGCTTCTAGACAGCCGAAAACGGTGAATTACATCCTTTGTGGTGGCTGGAACGAGATGCGCTCGATTGTGGCGCTCGAGTTGCATCTGTTTCCCACCGCTGCCGCGTAAACCCGGCGCCTCCACCAATATTGCCAACATGACAACGTTTCAAGACGTTCTCTTTGTGCTGGTTCGTTAGACACCCATACAACATAGAGAACACACTGAACGCTGGTTCGCTCTTTGAACAAAGCGTGCAAGAGAACTTACCTAGTTGAGTCATTGGGGTTCGCCAAGTCTTAGGGCGAGAGACAGTAGGAGAACAGTGGAGTTTTATCCGTAACAGCACACATGAATACAATACATGCTAAAATAGCCTCCACGGAGATTCTACGTGAACAACTTTGTTTTAAGTGGAAGTGGGACGGGGGAGGGGGGGGGGGAGGGGGGGAGGCACAAGTATGCCATTTTTCACAACAATTTTGTTTTAGAAAAAGTATTACCGTTGTAAAATCATTTGGCATTTTTATTTAGTGTTGATTAGTTCGCAACTTTTTTGACAACGCAACATTCACTACTTTAAGCGCGGGATCCCATCTAACGTAAACTGGTCTTCGTATCTACCAGGTTCAACTGTCACCACGGCTCGACAAAAACTCTCAATACCTTTAAATAATTCTCGTGTTTTTTTAACGTGTTGTTTCTAATTTGATCCATAGGCTTACACACACAAATAGTCACTTCGAAGTGAAACTATGACTGAAGGGGTCAGAGAGTGGAATGGGGGTCACCCTCCCCCCCCCCCCCCTCTTGCTGTTGTCAGTGAATCAGTGATGACAAAATTAACGTAGCACGTGGATGATTAGTACGTAATGGTGTTACGCGCTTTCTATGCATGATTTATCTGCGTTTTGGTAACGACACTAATCTTGACGATGCAGGGGAAGAATCATTTTTCCTAACGTTCTGCCTTCAGCAACCTATCAATCACTTCAGCAAAAGGAAATAGCACCTTATTGCCACCATCCAAACGTCCAAACTGTTTTATCAGTGGAAACCTAATCGATGATAGCCTCTACGCTGGCTACCCTCCAGCTACAAATAGCTTTAAAGAGCTACCCAAAGCGTTGAATCGAGACAGGAAATACACTTCGATTAATTCGTAATAGCGTAGCCAACGTTTTAATTAGTAAATTACATTTTGTACATCTAACCAAGAGAAATTGGACGGTTTGCCACTAGATTTAAAAATAATATATATTATTAGTTTGTGTGGCAGATGTATCTGTCTAGGTAAATCTCGGTTTATAAAACGTGTCCTTGCTTGTCATAAAGTGTTCAGTATGATAGAATGTCACGTTCCGTATCACCACTGACTTCTTGTTCTGTATTTCAGCCTGCGTTGTCAGCATTCTACAATCCCTTACACAGCTTCCCAAATGGTGTTGTTATACTTACATGAAGCTAAATTGCGTGGTTGTGACTTTATTCGAATTTATAGGCCACATTCTAGCAAGGTAGTTTATAAGATGAATGAGAGAACAAAAAATAATATTTGGTAACGGGCTTCTCTGTTGAAACAAGAAATGCGGCATAAATATACAACGTAGTCATCCACGGTGGCTCATGCGGTTGGGGCGCAGATTCTAAACGTAAAGGGTTTGAATCCCGCATAAAGCAAAACTCTATATAAAAATATGTCATACGTTAAAGAATGTAAAGCTCTTTCTTATGACTGTTTCTTTTTCTAATCAATCAAATGTTCTTAACTGTCTTTCGCAGAGTTGTTTGATTGCAATAATAGAGAGGTGAAGCAACAGTAGTAGTAAGATAACAGTAGTAGTCTGTAGTAGTAAGATAACAGTAGTAGTAGAAAGATAACAGTAGTAGTCTGTAGTAGTAGTAAGATAACAGTAGTAGTAGAAAGATAACATAAGTAGTCTGAGTAGTAAGATAACAGTAGTAGTAGAAAGATAACAGTAGTATTAGTAAGATAGTATGGGACAAAGTAAACTATGCATAAGATTTCACACCCACCGGCTTTCACTAATTTCCCACATATAACTTATCACCCGAGGACCCTTTCAATTACCTCCCCATTGGTCCGACGCTAAACTTGCCCCGCGCCGCACCCTGCATTCAAATGGGGGTGAAGATATTCGTCGTCTTCCCTTAACGGCCGCGGCCATTAGGAAGCCTCGCACGAGCCGGGTTGAGTGCGGACACCTTCGCCCCTAATGTTCCCGCCAGACAACTGATGCGTTTAGAGGGTAAACGCAGAGCGTGGCTGGCATATTAGACTACCCCATGGCATTACCCTGCGGACAACCGCACTGATCAACGTTATGTTGGATACTTTGTTTGGAGGGTGATGGATTTTTGATCTAAGATTATTCGCGCCATTGTTATTAATTATTATTGATGTGTGGGATTTACGTCTCACATTTCTGCAACTTGGCTAATTGAGACGATCAGTGGGTGAAATATGAAGATGAAGATGTTTGGAGGAAAGGGCTTATTAGTACGAGGGTGGGGAGTAACTTGTCTGGCTAGGGTGGCCCCACCAGAAGCATACTCTTCCGCCGACATAGCTCTCGCGATAAGGTAACAAGCAACCCCTGGGCAGGATTGTTATAAGAAAACCTTTATGTTTTGATATGTAAGCGTTGCTTACGCCTAGTGAATTAAGTTTCCCTGACTTATAGTATGGTAATTCAAAAACGATGTTACCGATTTCTCAAAATATTGAGGCAATGTATATATTGTCATATTGTCATTTCATGTACTTACGTCATATTTATTTGAGACTGTTCATCTAGCCTGCAGAACTCCCGATTTCGGTATTATATGTTAAACTCGCTTTAAAATGTGTTTAAATGGTCCCAAATGTTAAACAAAATACGTCATCCTGTAAAGAATGTACCAAGTGCTCTTTCTTACGAATGTTTCTTTTTCCAATCGATCAGATGTTCTTAATTATCTTTTGTAACGTGATATTGCTGGACACCTTTCACACCTAATTCAGAACATCTGAAAAATGGAAATATTTATTGGAATAAAAAATTATTCACAAGAAAGAGCATGTCATTCTCTATAGGATGACATATTTTGATTTCCTATTGAGACAATTAAAAACCGCTTTAAAGCCATTTAAATAGACCAAAATTGGGTGTTATACAAGGTAGGTAAACATGCAGCCTTCTTTGATTTTGAATTTGATCGAATTTGATCTTCCCAATGCATACGCAAGTGGACAACGACATAAGCTTGTGTTTCCCAAAACAAAATATATTAAATGAGTGTAGATACAAGATATTATAATGTATTAAGTAATAGATAGTATAATATGTGACTACATAGGCTTTTGTATCTCCTTTGAGTACAAACATAAACAATTATTACACTCATGCATTGATTACGACATTGTTGATTAACGCCGTAGACGAAGCGCGCAGTAATACGGTAAGGAAATTAATACTTCGTATACTTTAAGTGAATTTAAATCGATACAATAATTCGTCAGGAATCTCTGCTGCACTACATAATATTATCGTAAAGTATTAAACGTGTCAACGACGAGAAAACTATGTTGCTCTCAATATAACAATATCGCTTTGCATATCAGATCCAATTTCAAATAAATCCTGCTGCCCCGAATCGACTTATAAAGTTTCCCTTTGAGAAATCAGGACGGATTCACGTTGTAAATAAATGTGTTTTATTTCACAGTTAAACAAATAAAATATATTAAACATAGTTCGGAGGACTAAATTGTATTTAAATGTGCTTGAGGGTCCTGTTTCAACGCCGTTGAATGTAGGTTATCTGAATCTAGCTTCAGGGATTAAGAACACAGCGTCTCGTTCTATACGATAGGTAATAAAATACTGAACAGCTGGAACATGTGGAATGTAAAAAGTAATTTATTGCATTGAGGATAACGTTTCTAGTTCGTATTCGGGCACAGAACCGCTTAAATCTATACAAAATAATGAGAACGATAATGTAATATCCACCCCAGTTATTTCTAAAATAACTAAAGTCGATAGCAGACTTGCGGGCAAACTTTATAATCTAACAAACAATAGCACAAACAAATTGTGTTTAATACCGTCTTACTCCTACGACTATAGGCATACATCATTAATCTAACAATTAACTTTCTCACTGATTTTACAATTTTATCGAGGTATTATACTAAAGCACGTCAATTTCACGTTTGTTACATTACAGATAGTCTTTGATTTAAACAAATAATTATTATTTCGTGAGAAACCAGCAGTAAAGAATTTAATCGCAACACTTCTGCCGAATGTGCATGGTTTTGTCCATAATCTTAACAAAGTTTTGGTTTGGGTCGGCAGTGCTCGGAACTGTCCCGACACTTCCCGAATCAAGAGTCGTGAGTCATGGACGCACCGATATCAGCAACAGGTGCAGCAATACACCTGTTCCCTCTTCATTAACTCAATCACGCTGTTCGAGATGATGAGTGGTGATGGATGAATAGGGGTAATTATTTAGAAAATACCGATGCTCTGCCGAGCTAGAGCTAAACAACATCAATGATCCGTCACTCAACCCTCTCATTCAGTGTTTTGTGTAGCCTTGGATTGGAACATCTAAAAATAACTGATATAGAAAATAAGTCTGTTTAGGTAGAAGGAACAACAGGAAAATATGAGAAATCGTGTAGTTCTCCCCTCAGCTTTTCTCAGTCCTCATGGCTCAGTTTTGGTATAACCTTTACGTTGAGGTTTACCGAAGCTCCGCTATAAGGATTAAGAGGACCTTGGTCCTTTAAGAAAAGAAAAGATAAATAATCTCCCCCCCCCTCCCCTTACACGCCCCCCCTTTATTCCTGCTTTCTTCCCGCAATCACTGACTTTGTTCCGCTAAACTCAATGCCGCAATACCTACTTTAGATCGCATTTTGTATTGAATTTTTCCAACACGTGCGTTTTAAATATATTTTGTCCTACGTTTTGAATTAAGTTTTTTTTAAAGTCTTTTCAATAATATTAGAATGCTGAAAAGTGGACCTTAAACATTCTTTAGAAGTCTAAAAATCTCGTCCAAAAATAAAGCTCTCATTCGAATTTAAGCTCTTTGTGTTTGTTAGGAAATTTATAATATTTATGAAGTGAAATTATAACTTTGCCATTATACATTTCAACTTGAACTTTATGTCAAGGAGCTTAATTCTATCACTTGCACGTGGCAAAGATTTGTTTTTGAAATGATTGTAAATGTTATTTCGTGCTTGTCACCTTTAACGACGCCGGGCAACGACCCATGAAGGTCGGAAGTCAAATTCAGACTTTGTACTCATGTTCCTTTGTGTTTTGGTTTTTGAGTGATGGTTAAAATATTTTCCCTTTCTTCCTTTTAGTTTATTGAATAAGCAAAATATACACTTCGATTGATGGAGGCAATTCCAGTAAAACTCGTGTATGTGTTTTATTGAGAAACGTGTCAACATCAATAATATTTTCCTTCAGAAATACGTTGCAAATCATGTGTGAACATAGCACACTACAGCCTTTGATGGTTGTGAATAATATACTCGTGAAGGCAATGAGAGAAGGCTTGGTTTACAAAGATTGAGCATAGGAAATAAGTATCACATAAATGTCTATACATCAATTTAAAAGTCGAGTGAAATGGAAAAATAGAAGAGGAAAGAGATTGATATATTATAAATGTATTTAGATCAATGTACTAGAAGAGTGAATGAAACAGAAAATTAATCGAGGCAGATATAGATTAGAATATTTTGAACACCATAAAATATTTTCTTTGTAATGCATGGTTGTGTTGAAATGAAAAGAGAGACCGAAAAGGTAAAATTATTGAGAGATCTGTATCAAACCAATCCACTTACTAAAAACATTTACATTTTTTATAGATTTTTGAGATGTTTATACCATTTAAAAATTGGCTACTTTTATCATTCATATTGTTCGTTTATAGCTAGTACGTCTGGTATTTTCTCTGCATCTCTGAAACTATTCATAGTTTTGGCCTTACTCTTCGTCATCAATCGGCCGTCCAAATCGTGTTCTCTTCAAAGCACGCCTCATTTCATCCACGTGTATTCCCAAACCGTTGTAAGAGACATGACGTCATTGCGTGGTTCAAGCGCTTCCAATAAACCATGTGGAATGTAAACCATCGTTGGTAATATATAACACCTTTAAAATTGACAGAAGTTTACCGCCAGCTTCACTTTATACGTCTTGGCAAAGTTACGGATAGATGCTCCAAAATAACTATCAGTAAACAAAGCTGTGGGTATCAATATGGTATCGTGTTCGAGTGCTCTTAGCGAAGTATAGTTTTCGCACTATATCAATTCTCACACAGGCCTCTCATCCTTATCTTACCGCAAGAATGTAGAGTTTCATGCACGCTGTTTTAACGATAATCATTCCATGGTGTTATTCCGCTTAGTGGAGAGCACCAGTCTCGTTAGTTCACCCATTGTGTTTGGAGTCTTCAGAATTCCAATTCACATCGAAAATAATGTCAATATGTTTCAGGTGGATGTTAGTAACTAGATAAGTGTATATTGAAGTTTGTATTATTGGCCGCGGCTATTTAGACAATACAAGAATTATTGTTGGCTTGGGAGAGATATTATAAAGAGTACAAATGCAAATGCCGGTGAAACGTTGCCGCTCTTGAAACTGATATATTCACTGAGGTAGATTCGTGGTGGACCAATGTAATTCGTATACATAGTCGAGTCAAGTATGTAGTTAAGTTTGTGGTTGCTATGGAATTGTTTTATTGCATGCTATTTTGCATAAGAAAAACAAACTCCATAGCAACCACAAACTTAACAACATTCTTGACTCGACTGTGCAGGTGGATTACTAGACAACTATGAACCAATATCCCTCTCTACTCGATACCATACTTGATTGATGATTCATAGGAACGTCTCTAATCTGCTGGGCCTAAAACGTTGTCCAGCCTTATTTCTAGTATACACACTTTGTAATCACCTTCACTTCAATCAGATATATCTAGTATAAGACGAGTTGTCGATTGGGCCTGACATGTGATCAAACTGTTAAGCCGTCTACTTCACTTTACTTGGATGACAGAAGATCTGGGTTTGTTCTAGTGCTGTGAGGATGGATTTGTCAGGATTCTTCTTCTTATCCTAAACAATCCCCTGACAGGTAATATATAGCCAACATCCCTCAAATGAATTCAAATGTCCACTTGACTCCACTATTCTCGAAATTATTTTTTTAAAGGAACAAAGGGAATATTTTACTTAAGTTGAGACTGTTGCTCACATTTGAATATGAAAATCGTGCAAACGGTCATAAATTTGTTAAAGAATAGTGGCCATGATTTCAATTAATATATTAATGAGTGTATTGTTGTTGAATGAGAATGTATAACATGACATTTCGATGGGATTGATCAGGACGTGTTATGGCAAGTAGTGTATATAACGATGTTGCAACAAGAAGGTAACAACTGCCTGACAAGTATTGGAACGTCTATGCAGATCAATATCAGAATAGTATTTATTCTGGGATTGGCAACTGTTTTTTAACTTTTGTTAACTTGTGAACAAGATTGGATGTTATAAGGAATCTGAACGATGTATATTTTTACCTTTATAGAAATGAATATCCTGTATATACATTCTCATAGCCTACATGCTGTTTTTGTATGTGAAAAATAAAATATAATGGAACATTTCCAATGTAATATTTATGCAAAAGAATGACTACGAT
Source organism: Isoperla grammatica (assembly GCA_945910005.1). Classification (NCBI taxonomy): domain Eukaryota; kingdom Metazoa; phylum Arthropoda; class Insecta; order Plecoptera; family Perlodidae; genus Isoperla; species Isoperla grammatica. The sequence goes on from OX246739.1 coordinate 75,169,489, forward strand.
TTCACAGACTCGTACACGTTTGCATTTCATTATTGTTTTTCGATGAACAAAGTAAACTAGAAAGGGAACGATAATAATTGGTTTCGACTTAGATTTTGAAATAATCGAATGCAAATTCTACGTACGGTGAAAACAATGGAGGTTTTATTTGTTTGAGAAGGATGGAAGGAAATTATATTTTTGAAGAATATATTTATTTAAGATGGGTTGTCATGCAAATTCACAAAATGTTAATTTCTCGGTTCCAGTACGATGTAGAATATGGAAAGCAATAGGTTTTTTCAGAAATTCTATTATAATAACCGCATATTAAACTCAGCTTTTCGAAGCTAAATGCTGTAACTCAAGTCATAATATTCTCTACTCCAGTTCAGCATTATATTAAAACTTGACTTTCTGGTCGTTCTTTCGATTGTCCATACAAATCTTCTAATCTCAGGGCGCTGTGATGATCGACAAAAACACAAATGAACACACATGATAACGACAAAGACAAAAACCTCACGAAACAAATGTTTAATCTATATAAAAACAAAACAGTATTTTAAAACATTGTAATACGTTTTTACTACTATTTTTTTTTAAACTTTCCGTTGTAAGTCATCTGTATATTTTATACATCGGTTTAACTTATAATTTTAATTAGTTGTAGTTCATCATTTTGAAATCGTTAGATAAATAATAAATGTGAAGGCCTATGCTGTATAATCTCAAGTTCCGACATAGACTTTTCTTTATAATCATATTTTCCAAAAAGTCTTTTCAATTTTTGTACCAGCTAACTGCGTATTTTCCTCGCCCGACTTTGGTCCACAGTAAGAACATAATTTTCATACTAACGATTTCAGAAATCGTATAAATCTCCTGAGTGATTGTTACAAGTAGCTCACCTCACCCAGCTATATAGAACATAGATTTGATATATGGCATCGTCGTTGGAGTTTGGTTACTTGGCTCTACTTACTGTTTGGCATTATTTTCTCACTACCCCTTTACTTGAAAAATATAAAATAATACTTCGGCCAGAGGGCTGTATATATTGTATATTTTTCTGATATAGAATCCTAACAATCAGGAACTGACCACGCTGCTAGGAAGAAACTAAAGTCAAACGCTGTCCTCTAGGCACATGACATAACTGTTGAGCTGCATCCATATTTGGCTTATTATAAATGTAATTGTCACAATCTTAAAAGAATCACAGTTGAGAAGAGCGTATTGGCCAGGTGCACCACTATAAGAATGAGAGTAATAATTCAGGTTGAATGGTAACTGGAAAAAACGTTTATTGAAACCAAAAGAACTTGTCTCGACGCCAATAAAATAGACTGTACGTGTCAGTATAGTTAATGATTTATCCCCTCCCCCTCCTGAAATGAACGTCTACCACAAATAAGCGACAAAATCTACTGCATTCAGCAGTTCACTTATGCATTACGTAGACTGGCGAGACATGAATGGCTAAGCGATAGATGGGGTTTAAACTTTTGGCTTAGTCTCAACAACAACCAAATTTATACCACTCAGAACAACTGCATTGGAAGATAATTTACAATCGGTATATGCACATAATTACAATATTTTTACCATTCGGCGTACTCAATATCGTCGGGGGTTTATTGGAGGAACGGGACAAGTAGGAGGAGAAGTGTAACAGGACTAATATTCAAAGCAGTTAAGGGTAGGATAGGGAAAGGGGCGATCCCCAACACAGGTGCACCCTGGACCAAATTCTACCCCGGGCCCAGACGGCCAAGCTTCGTATTGTGTAGGCCCCCATACTCGTCGCAACTCGCAACTTTGTATAATCTAGGGAGTATATTGTTATTTTATGAAGTCCTACAGCTGCAGTCTGTAAGCGTCTATACGGCTTTAACAACTGAGTCTTGAGACTAAGACGCTTACCAAGATGCAGCCATGAACGGAAGAGTTCTGTTGTTGTTGTATAATACTCGTAGCATGAACGGACGGGAGGTTCGGCCTGTAACATACATTGTTAGAAATACGTGTTGTGTTGCTTTCTGTAACAGATTATCGTGTACCAAAGTGAATTATAATGTAGTGTTGAATAATGGTATGGCTCGTTAATGACATGTACAGCCGCAGTTTTCGCAAGTTACTCCCGCAAGCTACTCCCTCAAGCTACTCCCGCAAGTTTTCCAAAAGTTACTCCCGCAGGATTTCCCACAAGTTACTCCCACAGGTTACTCCCGCAAGTTACTCCCGCAAGTTTTCCCGTATGTTACTCCCGCAAGTTTTCCCGCAAGTTACTCCCGCAATTTTTCCCGCAGGTTACTCCCGAAAGTTTTGTAAGGGTAACTCTCGCAGGTTACTCCCGCAAGTAACCCCGCAAGCTACTCCCAGAAGCTACTCCCGCAAGTTACTCCCGCAAGTTTTGTTAGGTTGTGTGGTCCTGGTTGTGTCTGCCTATATCGTTGAGTGTGTATTGTTTGTAGATAAAGAGGTGGTGTGACCAAGGATCATGTAAGTATTAGTGAAGTGACGTATGTGACAACTGTCAACCTAGATCTAGTCGCATCGTACAACCAATCAATCCCTCTCCGTATCATGTATTATCATTTTACTCATATTTGGAAGATAAAATGCCAAAAGGCCAAAGTGTTTCTTTAAAAACGGTTATACAATAATGTTACCTACAAATAGGGCCTATGTAGGTAGAATTGGCAACGCTCAACTGCTGCAAACTGATTATTTAGAAATGTGACTTGAAATGTGTCCCGAGTTGGTCTCAATACAAGACTTGCAACATCGTCCTCATTTACGGGCGGGAGAAATTCTCTTTAGTGGGATATGTCAAAAGTTCACAGTTAGTTGAGTTAGGTTCTTGTACTGTATGGATATGTCAAAAGTTCACAGTTAGTTGAGTAAGGTTCGTGTAGTGTACTATACCCCCAACATGTATGGGTCTAGTTGTTACGAGCCGACTGCCCACACTACTCTATAGAACCAGTGACCCTCCCTCCCCCCACTACCCCCTTCCCTTCCCTCTCTTGGTGAGAGCAGAGGACGCTATACTCTACAATGGTAATTTGTGTTTATTTTACCAACGGTTCACACAAGGATTGACAACTACCCTACACAGTATACTGATGCGAAAAAATTTGCACTGTTTTAGTTGCGGACTGAGTCTTGAATGTAGATAGCAATACAATGCGCTGATAGTTCCTTAGATTGGTTCCAGTAATGTGACAATTTAGAAAACCGCCGTTGTGCGACGATAGGATGAGTTTGCGCTGTTGGCATCGGTTTATGGTCGAGACTCGAGACAAAGCTCTCTGGGTCCTCTCCAAACGCGCAATTAATGGTTTCCTTTAAGGGTTTTTACCTCCAGTTAAAGGGACACTTTCAATGAACGGCTAGGACACATTAAAATGAGAGTATCAATAGCTAAATAATAAAGCGTACCAAATAGATTAGGTTGGAATTCATAGTCGGCCCCTACACCTAGGGGCGCCCATTGTTACCAAGGTAACAATTGTTTGCATGTTATTTCCCATAAACAAAACAAATCCATAGCAACAATGGGTGCCCCTAGGTGTAGGGGCCGACTATGAATTCCAACCCTAGAGTATTATCAAAGTGCGTCGGCTTTGCAAGGAGAAATGTATCAAGTTTTTGACTAAAGAAATGTATGTAAACAAATTATATTAGAAGAAGATAGCATTGGTGTTTGCAGTCAAAGCTGTTGCCAGCCAACACAGAATAATAAAAAATATATTAAAAACGAGATCTGAAACAAATTACACCGAATATAATACGTTACAAAACAACATAAAACTAATTGAATTGTGCCTAAAAACAACGTAAACGCACTACGTTTTATATAACTGCATGCTTTATATGTTGCCAGAGAAAGCTCAAACTAACAAAAACTGGAAAATAATAATAAGTGGAATTGATTAAATTATGTGTGAGTGTGACACCTGAAGAGAGGAGTTATAACCATTTCCATTGTGTTGGAAATAGACAGAGTCATTATTTGTGGTTTATGTCTTTCATTCCCTTTAAACTTCGCACAGTAATTTTATTTGTAATATTAGGCATGTTTTGTTTTAATATAGCTTGAATGTTTAATGGGTTATCGGGAACAGAAACAGCGTAGCTGTAGTTACTAATAAAAAAACACTTTTGTTTCACATAAAAAGCGAAGCGAAAAAGTGAAGTAAAAATTCTAGTGAAATTAAACGAGCATATTACATTTTATATTTCTGCTGTAACAAGCAAATTGCCATGAACATATAAATGAGAAAAATAATTACAATTTTCTAAAGAAATAAATAACATATTTACAGTAACGGTTCAGCGACGTTAAAATCAAAACGTCTTTGTGTACAATAAAACTACGTTGGACGATGATGTTGAGTTAACCCTCAAAGCGTCATAACGTTCTACACCTTTATGGTTTTAGGGGAATCAATGGTATTTGTTTATTCACATGCCGGACGTTTGTTCGGTAGTTCGCGATATGTTTACTGTGAAAGTACCGATCTACCGTCAAAACATGGGAAGGCTACACAACAAAACAACCACAACCCTGTAATATTGGCAAGAATACTAAAAAAAAAACAAGTTACAATTTAGAAACGATTACAAAGAAAGCTCGGTCGAATATACTTTGCACGATTTTCTTTGAACAAGTCAATTATTTTTTCCGTTACAATAACATCAAAGGCGTTGAATGGCTGCATGAAAGAAACAGAGAAAATTGTTGGAAAATAAGGAAATGGGGAAATGAGGAAATAAGTAAAACACAGCAAAATGAAAACAAAAATAATTTAAAAGAAAATTACTCTTTTCTTGCAGCGGGAAACCGCGAGAACCTACGGGATATTCCAAATGTTATGTCTCGTGCAAATGATGTTTCTTGCCTTCTATTTCCACAAAACTTGGTGAATAAATTAGATTTAAATCCAAATAAGATTGTACCAGAATAGATTAATTATACACCATTTGGCGGGAGGAAAACACTAATTACATAAGCTTTAATGGCGAATCATTTAATTTCATTATGGTTCATTCTTTGTTATGAAAGCTCTTTTTCAACCGTTGGCAGCGTTGCGTCGTTTGATTTACATTACCCGAGAACGCGGCTCTGATACAATCGGAAGATTTATTTGTGTTCGTGTGTTGCAACTCGCTACACACAGAATGTTGAATCCGATAAAAACGCGCAGTCATTGAGCTTCGTTACGCTTCCATTGGAATGGGTAACTATACGGAATGATTTGCGACACAGTCCGTGTAATGTCTATGAAGTTGCCACAGTCATAATTTGAGATTGTTGTTTTTATCTTTTTACCCATTTTCGCTATTTTCTCGTGGAGGATTACAATATTGTGTTATGCTATGTGGAACACTCCCTGTAAAAAGCTCGTATCGGTTATCCTAAAAAATATTTACTTCAACTATATAGAAGCTTATCGTATTTTATTTCTTTTCACATATTCTGAGTTGTATCATCGAACTTTAATTCGACGTTACGATTAGAAAACTACTTTCGAAAACGATTGCATCGGAAAAGGGAAATTTCATAAAACCCAACGAGTCGACCAATAAGTTTAAAATAATTCCAAACATGTTGGATACTCTCCCATCACTGTTATTGTGATCTCTGCATCCATTTCGATGAGTAACCTGGTGATCGCAGGCCAGGTCGAGACAGCCTGAAGACGCCCAGGCTGTACCAACGCGGGCAGATTAGCAGAGGAATAAAACTGTGAACTTTCTTATCCTCAAAGTGAAACAACATGACGCGTACGATTACTTGCAGAGCAGCTTAGCTCTGTGTTCGAGAGGGCTCAGGAAATCCCGCCAAGGCGGTGCGTAACACACAGGCTTCGTGATGTCGCATTCTGAATTCATTGAATAGCCGCTGCTCAACTACAGAAAACCGACACAGCTTACTTATGAAGTATAACGACATAAATATAAGCTTATATAAGAAAGAAGAAGAGGATAAGAAATGAAATAGTACATGTATTAATGTACACGTATTATGTGTACGCACTGTGCACGTTCACTCGCCAGTATACATATGTATCAAAAAAGTATAAATCAACTCTTGTAACTGAGTGGGTATAGACTCTAAATACAAATATATTTTTTTTTTATTTATAACTTTTATTAACACCTCAATTGGGTTAGGATTAGTTCGTGAGTTTCCGAATGTTTATTTTTGCTTTCGTGTTTGTGGTGTCAATTTCAGCTTTCCTTAGGTCGTCATTTTCTATTAAACTGAGATTTGCTACAGATTCTTGTGACGAGTTTTTCTAGACAAGTTTTAAGAACTTAAGTGATACAATCTTGTCCTAGAAAATCTGCCTAGCTTTTAGGTGTAATGGATAGAAAATGTTCGGATCTTAGCTTCTTCTCTTTTCTGGCTTGTGTTGGAACATTTAAAAACAAAAGCAGAGAAACTCGGAAACTTTTCTTGGTCACTAATTCAATAAGGAAAGCTTTTAGTGGCTGATAATTTCACGAAACCTAAGGAAATGTGATTTTTAGCCTAGTTGGGAGTGGCGCTCGTAGCGAGGGCAGTAGTTGACGTTTGGTTCTGTCAACGTGAGCTTTTTCTGTTAATCATAAGTACTGACATTTCGTTTTATCCGAGTCACTATGCATTCTTGGGCGTTAGGCTATATCGCGTAGACTGTCATTAGAACACCCAAAGAAATATCATTATTGCTCTTCTTTGTAAATCAATTTTATAGACTGAATAGGATTCACATTAATAAATACATATATACATACATTCAAACATACAAGTTTTCAAGTTTTTTATTGGCAATTATCATTACATTTGCCACTTTTGATACATTGTTACATGACATGATATATTTGCAATTTCTTGCAATATTGATTACAGTTATGTATTTATAAAAAGACTAAATCAAAATGTAACTCTTGTGTAAGATGAAAATGTTTCCAACTCTAAAACCATCTACACAACACAATAAACCTAATAACATATAAACATTACATATTACCTTATTGAATGCAGTGTGAACAGAACAGTTCGAGTTGTTAGCCATTTAGTATAATAATATTTAAGGTATAAGGCCATAACAGGTGAAAGGCTATTTCATACAAATGCAAGTATAATAAAGAAAACGAGAACACGGAAAAAAACATTTACTGTATTGTATAATAGTTCTAAATGATATTGTACTTACGCAAGTTTGGTGTACATATAAGCTAGTAACTTGTGTGTGTGTGAACTATTTGCGTATTTGCTATAATATAATGGATGCTATAGAATATTATTGTACATGCACATGTGCTTGCTTTTACATGTAACACTATAACTAATATAGGTATAACTAGTGTGACAGTGTCTAGGGCTAAAGCTAATGCCAAGGTTACAACTACATTGCTTTAATTGGAAATGCAACAACAGTGGGATTGTTCTGTCAAGTCATGGGAGTTAGTGCTTTTCTGGTTTTAGAGACAAGTATGCTTCTACTGTATGCAAGGAGTGGTTTCTAACCATGTTTTTAATTGATTGAATTGACGTTTGAATTTCATAAAATTATTGGCTCTCTGTATTTCTTCTGGGATGATATTGAAGACTTTTGGTCCGAGAAATATTGCACGTACGTTTTTGTGTGAAGGTTAAGTTTGACCTTGGGACACTATTGTTCATCATTACATCCAGAATGTTTCTTCGAAATATATCAATTAATAGTTCGGATTTAGTCAATCAATTCTTGAAAGGTAATGTGTTAAATATTACCATGTTATATAATATTCAGTAGGGACTGTTGGGTTGTCAGAATTTTAAATGCGTCATTGGTGACGGGATTTTTTTCAACTGATCATGTCTCAACTAGTTAATTAACTTATCAGGTTGGAGCGCCTAAAGGAGAAAATTTGATCAAAACGTTGCATGAAATTTATGTTCAACTTAACAACTTTTTTGTTCAAAACAAGTTCATGTTTTGCTTCAAGAGGAGCAAATGGAACAATTACATAAAACTATCGGCTAAAGTATGTTCTAATAGCGGTGCGAGTGAGCCAACTTAAATCAAATACCTCAAGTATCTAAGCTTTGCTTACAGTAAGGTATATATTTGCTTGGGTTGGGTCTACGCCTAGGAAAATGATTGGGAAATGTGATTTCAGGCATTCTTCGTTAATACATTGATGGGATTATCAAATGAAGCCATGTGTGTAATGAGTTATTTCGTCGACTGATGTTATGTTATTACCATAGCTGATAACAGTGTGTACGTCTGGCCTGCTCAGTGTTCACTCACTTGATAATATTTGGATCACTGGCTGCCCGGGTTGAATGGGTTTAACTGTTCATCCAACATTTTGACTTCAGTGTAGGCGAGAATGGCTTGTTAATTGTAATGATTACTTCATTTGTTGAACACCTTTTCACCTATTAAACCTGCACCTGACAGCTGTAAAGAAAACCTTGATTACATAACAATTTCAATATGAAGTATTATGGACCACATCAGCCAAGAACTGAGTAGAATTAAGTGTGCTTCTATTTTATTGTTGTGTGTAATTTGAGCTATTCATGTTTTTTTTAAATTGCGGTTTTTGTTTTGATACTTGCATGTATGCATAATATTATCATATTATCATAGAAGAATTTGCACGTATTTTTGTCTATTCTAGACATTTTGATGAAGATGAGGAGGAGCCGTAGATTGAACCAGTTAATCCCTCCCCCCCCCCCCCCCCCCCCCCCCTCGCGCCACTAGGCCCTCAGTTGATATCATCATCGTTTCCTTCCACATTCCTGAAATATCTTCCATTCTTCAAGCCGTACATTTTTACCTCTGTAATTAATTAATATAGCCTTCGATTAAGAGGAAAGCGTAGAGAATAAAAGTAAAGGTAAGGGACTCGGTAACTTTCATTCCATTGACCAAAAGTATGCTTAATATGTGTAAACACAAAGTCGGCGATTTTTAATTCCGTGATAATTTTAGTGTAGTAGATAATATAGTGTAGCTCAAATGTAGCTAAAAATGTAGTTTAGCCATAGTGTTCCAGTGAAATGGATTATAGCTAGCGCTGACTGAACGCAACTACCAAACTCATTCTCCACTAATGCCACCTGACACTTAGATACTTAGACATACTTCGAGAGCCGATGTGGTCTCGTTTTGGAGGCTGTTCACAACCTAAACCACCAAGAATAATTCCCCCTTGAGTCTAGATAACACAAATGTGGAAGTTTTTACATTAAACAACCGCATGTAGGCAAACACATTTGTATGCTTTGCAATGTACGTCATATTACAACTATATGCTTAACATGTTGTTGACTTTCAGCGATTAACACCTCAACAACCCCCCCCTCAACCCTTCTCAACACTTCTCAACACCTGTTTTGGAAGAAGTGTTTCATAGATTGTAACACTCGAAGTTAGCGTGGCGCCATTTTTGTTGACTTGCCAACAACAGAACGACATTAATGTGCATTGCACTCGCATCACATGGGGGGGGGGGGGGGGGGGGGGGGTGAGTGAAAGTGTCCGAGTCAATATTTGCTCGACGAGTCGCTCTTCCTGTAACTGTTTCCCTTCCCGCGATTGCTGCCCGCGACACAGATAATCTGGCCTTCTTGATTTATGGTTTCCCCCTTCACTAAACTCTGAGAAAGTTCGGTTGCCAAAGGCTATGATAATGTAACTCACTTGCTCGCGAGGAAACTGACAGAGAATTGTGATTGAAATTTGAAACCCTCTTTATCTACATATTCTACCCTCTCACATGTTGCACTGTCTACAAGACAACTAAAAGATGAGTAAATTATTTGTTAACTGTCTTGTCACAAATGTGCACCCATACGTAGCTATGACATTCCTGTACAAGTAGGTAAACATTTATAATGATCATACTATTATTTTAAGAGACAATAAGTTGACTACAAACATCAAAACTATACTGCCTAACGCTCTTAAATAAGTCAAGGTGGATGCACAATTCATTTTGTCACATCTCTTCCTGTATCTTGATATTCACCGTATGACCCTGATTACTCAAGTTTGCTGAGAAAGTTTCATTATTCAAATACACAAACCGCTTTTCTCCGAAAAAAACGCATATCTTTGCATATTTTATACACAATGTAATATTATTCTCTTCGCCACTGAAACAAGTTTCTTCTTATAAAAACACCTTCTATGGAGTCGTCGGTGTTATGAGATCACCACTTAAGCAACGCCTTGCAAATATCTGGTGGAGATGAAAATAACAACCGTGAAAAACTCATTATGTGTAAGTCCTCAACATTCATGCATAAACACCACAGTATAAGATTACTATGGACAAAACAAACTGGTGCTGTGAAGTAACAAATAGCGACAAACTATACAAGAATGAAAATAACGTATTTCTTACTTCGAGACCTTACTGACAGTAAAACTATATAACTGTGCTCTTGTCGGCTAACTAAGGGAATTATGCTCAAGCTGTTATTAAAGTAAGGCGTGAAACAATATTACCCATCCCGTTTGTAGCAGATATAGTCAATAGCGCCTGTGATCGATAATACATGATCCCACAGATTAGTCATGCCTAAAGCATGGTTCATGGTTATCGCGTAGCATTCAATCACCTTATCACCACTCGTCGTCTCTATATAAGGTACAGGCCTACACGAAGTTTTAGGAGTTACTTAGGTACTTTATTGTTAAAATGAGCTCTTTGCATTGACTAAAGATTAAACTAGACTAAACTAAACTAAACTTAACTAAACTAAACTAAACTAAAAAAAAATTGAGATTTGTAATGGGTAACAATGCGAATTCAAGATTACATTTTAACATAAATATGTTACGATTATTGATTTTGATGGTCTACAGTCCAAAAAATAATTTTATAATTAGTTATCTGTGCCGTTATTGTAGTACGTATAGCTATAACATATGAGATGAAAACCCCAAATATAAAACTAGGTGTTCCTCAGTCGTAAAGGCGGACGCTGGGATTGAGTTCTACTAACAGCCCTCAGACATTCCTTCCCAACCATCTAATCGCCGTAAGTTACCTAAGAGAAGCACATCAGCCCTATCAAAGGTATTCACACGGGAAAGCAAGAACGATGTGAATACAGCAGCCCGTTGCTGTATCATTTTACCCAATTACATAGCCCGACGTCATAATGTACGTTGTTAGATAACACAAACCAAAAACAATCCCTGTTACACAATGTGCTGGGTGGCGCCCAATTATAATGCGTCTCGTAACCGCCAGGTCTGCCGTTCGAAGTACAAGGCTGTCGCAGCCATCATGCACTGGCGGTCTACACTTCAGTACTCCAAGAAGAACTGTTTTACCCAAAACTTTTCAGTGCATCATTTGTTTTGTATGAATAACTTACACATTCCAAGGAAACTTTACAGCTATGCGGCCCCGAATTAGTACAATTAATTTATATGTTAAAAGTTATTATAATTAATATCATTCTTAGTTTCAAAGATTTTCCAAACATTATTTTATAAAAAAATATCTTTTAATATGAAAAAAACATACTTATATTAAAATCGATCAAATAAATGAATCGTTAATAAACCACATCCTCATAGAGTTCGATGCCCCAAACGAAAATGCTTCTGAATGGTTCAGGTTCGGGGCCTCAAGTAAAAAACGTGTGATTGTTGCAGTTGCCACGTAGAGCGCGGTCCGTTCTACGAGGAGTTCTACCAGTCCGTCACCTATGGGTTCCACGTCACTATAAGTTAACCAATAACACGTGTGATTGTTGCAGTTGCTGATCTTCCACGTAGAGCGCGGCCCGTTCTACGAGGAGTTCTACCAGTGCGTCACCTATGGGTGCCACGTCACTATAAGTTAACCAATAAAACGTGTGATTGTTGCAGTTGCTGATCTTCCACGTAGAGCGCGGCCCGTTCTACGAGGAGTTCTACCAGTGCGTCACCTCTGGGTGCCACGTCACTATAAGTTAACCAATAAAACGTGTGATTGTTGCAGTTGCTGATCTTCCACGTAGAGCGCGGCCCGTTCTACGAGGAGTTCTACCAGTGCGTCACCTATGGGTGCCACGTCACTATAAGTTAACCAATAAAACGTGTGATTGTTGCAGTTGCTGATCTTCCACGTAGAGCGCGGCCCGTTCTACGAGGAGTTCTACCAGTGCGTCACCTACGGGTTCCACGTCACTATAAGTTAACCAATAAAACGTGTGATTGTTGCAGTTGCTGATCTTCCACGTAGAGCGCGGCCCGTTCTACGAGGAGTTCTACCAGTGCGTCACATATGGGTCCCACGTCACTATAAGTTAACCAATAAAACGTGTGATTGTTGCAGTTGCTGATCTTCCACGTAGAGCGCGGCCCGTTCTACGAGGAGTTCTACCAGTGCGTCACCTATAGGTTCTACACGTCACTATAAGTTAACCAATAAAACGTGTGATTGTTGCAGTTGCTGATCTTCCACGTAGAGCGCGGCCCGTTCTACGAAGAGTTCTACCAGTGCGTCACCTATGGGTGCCACGTCACTATAAGTTAACCAATAAAACGTGTGATTGTTGCAGTTGCTGATCTTCCACGTAGAGCGCGGCCCGTTCTACGAGGAGTTCTACCAGTGCGTCACCTATAGGTTCCACGTCACTATAAGTTAACCAATAAAACGTGTGATTGTTGCAGTTGCTGATCTTCCACGTAGAGCGCGGCCCGTTCTACGAGGAGTTCTACCAGTGCGTCACCTATAGGTTCCACGTCACTATAAGTTAACCAATAAAACGTGTGATTGTTGCAGTTGCTGATCTTCCACGTAGAGCGCGGCCCGTTCTACGAGGAGTTCTACCAGTGCGTCACCTATAGGTTCCACGTCACTATAAGTTAACCAATAAAACGTGTGATTGTTGCAGTTGCTGATCTTCCACGTAGAGCGCGGCCCGTTGTACGAGGAGTTCTATCAGTGCGTCACCTATGGGTTCCACGTCACTATAAGTTAACCAATAAAACGTGTGATTGTTGCAGTTGCTGATCTTCCACGTAGAGCGCGGCCCGTTCTACGAGGAGTTCTATCAGTGCGTCACCTATGGGTGCCACGTCACTATAAGTTAACCAATAAAACGTGTGATTGTTGCAGTTGCTGATCTTCCACGTAGAGCGCGGCCCGTTCTACGAGGAGTTCTACCAGTGCGTCACCTATGGGTGCCACGTCACTATAAGTGAACCAATAAAACGTGTGATTGTTGCAGTTGCTGATCTTCCAAGTAGAGCGCGGCCCGTTCTACGAGGAGTTCTATCAGTGCGTCACCTATGGGTGCCACGTCACTATAAGTTAACTAATAAAACGTGTGATTGTTGCAGTTGCTGATCTTCCACGTAGAGCGCGGCCCGTTCTACGAGGAGTTCTATCAGTGCGTCACCTATGGGTTCCACGTCACTATAAGTTAACCAATAAAACGTGTGATTGTTGCAGTTGCTGATCTTCCACGGAGAGCGCGGCCCGTTCTACGAGGAGTTCTACCAGTGCGACACCTATGGGTCCCACGTCACTATAAGTTAACCAATAAAACGTGTGATTGTTGCAGTTGCTGATCTTCCACGTAGAGCGCGGCCCGTTCTACGAGGAGTTCTACCAGTGCGTCACCTATGGGTCCCACGTCACTATAAGTTAACCAATAAAACGTGTGATTGTTGCAGTTGCTGATCTTCCACGTAGAGCGCGGCCCGTTCTACGAGGAGTTCTACCAGTGCGTCACATATGGGTCCCACGTCACTATAAGTTAACCAATAAAACGTGTGATTGTTGCAGTTGCTGATCTTCCACGTAGAGCGCGGCCCGTTCTACGAGGAGTTCTACCAGTGCGTCACCTCTGGGTGCCACGTCACTATAAGTTAACCAATAAAACGTGTGATTGTTGCAGTTGCTGATCTTCCACGTAGAGCGCGGCCCGTTCTACGAGGAGTTCTACCAGTGCGTCACCTATGGGTGCCACGTCACTATAAGTTAACCAATAAAACGTGTGATTGTTGCAGTTGCTGATCTTCCACGTAGAGCGCGGCCCGTTCTACGAGGAGTTCTACCAGTGCGTCACATATGGGTCCCACGTCACTATAAGTTAACCAATAAAACGTGTGATTGTTGCAGTTGCTGATCTTCCACGTAGAGCGCGGCCCGTTCTACGAGGAGTTCTACCAGTGCGTCACCTATAGGTTCTACACGTCACTATAAGTTAACCAATAAAACGTGTGATTGTTGCAGTTGCTGATCTTCCACGTAGAGCGCGGCCCGTTCTACGAAGAGTTCTACCAGTGCGTCACCTATGGGTGCCACGTCACTATAAGTTAACCAATAAAACGTGTGATTGTTGCAGTTGCTGATCTTCCACGTAGAGCGCGGCCCGTTCTACGAGGAGTTCTACCAGTGCGTCACCTATAGGTTCCACGTCACTATAAGTTAACCAATAAAACGTGTGATTGTTGCAGTTGCTGATCTTCCACGTAGAGCGCGGCCCGTTCTACGAGGAGTTCTATCAGTGCGTCACATATGGGTCCCACGTCACTATAAGTTAACCAATAAAACGTGTGATTGTTGCAGTTGCTGATCTTCCACGTAGAGCGCGGCCCGTTCTACGAGGAGTTCTACCAGTGCGTCACATATGGGTCCCACGTCACTATAAGTTAACCAATAAAACGTGTGATTGTTGCAGTTGCTGATCTTCCACGTAGAGCGCGGCCCGTTCTACGAGGAGTTCTATCAGTGCGTCACCTATGGGTTCCACGTCACTATAAGTTAACCAATAACACGTGTGATTGTTGCAGTTGCTGATCTTCCACGTAGAGCGCGGCCCGTTCTACGAGGAGTTCTATCAGTGCGTCACCTATGGGTGCCACGTCACTATAAGTTAACCAATAAAACGTGTGATTGTTGCAGTTGCTGATCATCCACGTAGAGCGCGGCCCGTTCTACGAGGAGTTCTACCAGTGCGTCACCTCTGGGTGCCACGTCACTATAAGTTAACCAATAAAACGTGTGATTGTTGCAGTTGCTGATCTTCCACGTAGAGCGCGGCCCGTTCTACGAGGAGTTCTACCAGTGCGTCACATATGGGTCCCACGTCACTATAAGTTAACCAATAAAACGTGTGATTGTTGCAGTTGCTGATCTTCCACGTAGAGCGCGGCCCGTTCTACGAGGAGTTCTATCAGTGCGTCACCTATGGGTTCCACGTCACTATAAGTTAACCAATAACACGTGTGATTGTTGCAGTT
This sequence comes from Isoperla grammatica, assembly GCA_945910005.1. NCBI lineage: Eukaryota > Metazoa > Arthropoda > Insecta > Plecoptera > Perlodidae > Isoperla > Isoperla grammatica. Next base: position 75,184,722 of record OX246739.1, read on the forward strand.
GCTGATCTTCCACGTAGAGCGCGGCCCGTTCTACGAGGAGTTCTACCAGTGCGTCACCTATGGGTGCCACGTCACTATAAGTTAACCAATAAAACGTGTGATTGTTGCAGTTGCTGATCTTCCACGTAGAGCGCGGCCCGTTCTACGAGGAGTTCTACCAGTGCGTCACCTCTGGGTGCCACGTCACTATAAGTTAACCAATAAAACGTGTGATTGTTGCAGTTGCTGATCTTCCACGTAGAGCGCGGCCCGTTCTACGAGGAGTTCTACCAGTGCGTCACCTATGGGTGCCACGTCACTATAAGTTAACCAATAAAACGTGTGATTGTTGCAGTTGCTGATCTTCCACGTAGAGCGCGGCCCGTTCTACGAGGAGTTCTACCAGTGCGTCACCTACGGGTTCCACGTCACTATAAGTTAACCAATAAAACGTGTGATTGTTGCAGTTGCTGATCTTCCACGTAGAGCGCGGCCCGTTCTACGAGGAGTTCTACCAGTGCGTCACATATGGGTCCCACGTCACTATAAGTTAACCAATAAAACGTGTGATTGTTGCAGTTGCTGATCTTCCACGTAGAGCGCGGCCCGTTCTACGAGGAGTTCTACCAGTGCGTCACCTATAGGTTCTACACGTCACTATAAGTTAACCAATAAAACGTGTGATTGTTGCAGTTGCTGATCTTCCACGTAGAGCGCGGCCCGTTCTACGAAGAGTTCTACCAGTGCGTCACCTATGGGTGCCACGTCACTATAAGTTAACCAATAAAACGTGTGATTGTTGCAGTTGCTGATCTTCCACGTAGAGCGCGGCCCGTTCTACGAGGAGTTCTACCAGTGCGTCACCTATAGGTTCCACGTCACTATAAGTTAACCAATAAAACGTGTGATTGTTGCAGTTGCTGATCTTCCACGTAGAGCGCGGCCCGTTCTACGAGGAGTTCTATCATTGCGTCACCTATGGGCTCCACGTCACTATAAGTTAACCAATAAAACGTGTGGTTGTTGCAGTTGCTGATCTTCCACGTAGAGCGCGGCCCGTTCTACGAGGAGTTCTACCAGTGCGTCACCTATGGGCTCCACGTCACTATAAGTTAACCAATAAAACGTGTGATTGTTGCAGTTGCTGATCTTCCACGTAGAGCGCGGCCCGTTCTACGAGGAGTTCTACCAGTGCGTCACCTATGGGTTCCACGTCACTATAAGTTAACCAATAAAACGTGTGATTGTTGCAGTTGCTGATCTTCCACGTAGAGCGCGGCCCGTTCTACGAGGAGTTCTACCAGTGCGTCACCTATGGGTTCCACGTCACTATAAGTTAACCAATAAAACGTGTGATTGTTGCAGTTGCTGATCTTCCACGTAGAGCGCGGCCCGTTCTACGAGGAGTTCTACCAGTGCGTCACCTATGGGTTCCACGTCACTATAAGTTAACCAATAAAACGTGTGATTGTTGCAGTTGCTGATCTTCCACGTAGAGCGCGGCCCGTTCTACGAGGAGTTCTATCAGTGCGTCACCTATGGGTTCCACGTCACTATAAGTTAACCAATAAAACGTGTGATTGTTGCAGTTGCTGATCTTCCACGTAGAGCGCGGCCCGTTCTACGAGGAGTTCTACCAGTGCGTCACCTATAGGTTCCACGTCACTATAAGTTAACCAATACAACGTGTGATTGTTGCAGTTGCTGATCTTCCACGTAGAGCGCGGCCCGTTCTACGAGGAGTTCTACCATTGCGTCACCTATGGGTTCCACGTCACTATAAGTTAACCAATAAAACGTGTGATTGTTACAGTTGCTGATCTTCCACGTAGAGCGCGGCCCGTTCTACGAGGAGTTCTACCAGTGCGTCACCTATGGGTTCCACGTCACTATAAGTTAACCAATAAAACGTGTGATTGTTGCAGTTGCTGATCTTCCACGTAGAGCGCGGCCCGTTCTACGAGGAGTTCTACCAGTGCGTCACCTATGGGTTCCACGTCACTATAAGTTAACCAATAAAACGTGTGATTGTTGCAGTTGCTGATCTTCCACGTAGAGCGCGGCCCGTTCTACGAGGAGTTCTACCAGTGCGTCACCTATGGGTTCCACGTCACTATAAGTTAACCAATAAAACGTGTGTTGTTGCAGTTGCTGATCTTCCACGTAGAGCGCGGCCCGTTCTACGAGGAGTTCTACCAGTGCGTCACCTATGGGCTCCACGTCACTATAAGTTAACCAATAAAACGTGTGATTGTTGCAGTTGCTGATCTTCCACGTAGAGCGCGGCCCGTTCTACGAGGAGTTCTACCAGTGCGTCACCTATGGGTTCCACGTCACTATAAGTTAACCAATAAAACGTGTGATTTTTGCAGTGGCTGATCTTCCACGTAGAGCGCGGCCCGTTCTACGAGGAGTTCTACCAGTGCGTCACCTATGGGTGCCACGTCACTATAAGTTAACCAATAAAACGTGTGATTGTTGCAGTTGCTGATCTTCCACGTAGAGCGCGGCCCGTTCTACGAGGAGTTCTACCAGTGCGTCACCTATGGGTTCCACGTCACTATAAGTTAACCAATACAACGTGTGATTGTTGCAGTTGCTGATCTTCCACGTAGAGCGCGGCCCGTTCTACGAGGAGTTCTACCAGTGCGTCACCTATGGGCTCCACGTCACTATAAGTTAACCAATAAAACGTGTGATTGTTGCAGTTGCTGATCTTCCACGTAGAGCGCGGCCCGTTCTACGAGGAGTTCTACCAGTGCGTCACCTATGGGTTCCACGTCACTATAAGTTAACCAATAAAACGTGTGATTGTTGCAGTTGCTGATCTTCCACGTAGAGCGCGGCCCGTTCTACGAGGAGTTCTACCAGTGCGTCACCTATGGGTTCCACGTCACTATAAGTTAACCAATAAAACGTGTGATTGTTGCAGTTGCTGATCTTCCACGTAGAGCGCGGCCCGTTCTACGAGGAGTTCTACCAGTGCGTCACCTATGGGTTCCACGTCACTATAAGTTAACCAATACAACGTGTGATTGTTGCAGTTGCTGATCTTCCACGTAGAGCGCGGCCCGTTCTACGAGGAGTTCTACCAGTGCGTCACCTATGGGTCCCACGTCACTATAAGTTAACCAATAAAACGTGTGATTGTTGCAGTTGCTGATCTTCCACGTAGAGCGCGGCCCGTTCTACGAGGAGTTCTACCAGTGCGTCACCTATGGGTGCCACGTCACTATAAGTTAACCAATAAAACGTGTGATTGTTGCAGTTGCTGATCTTCCACGTAGAGCGCGGCCCGTTCTACGAGGAGTTCTACCAGTGCGTCACCTATGGGTTCTACACGGAACTATGGCAGGAACAAGTGTACACCACCTTCAGTCTGATCTGTATGTTCATCGTGCCTCTGCTTATCATCATCTCAACCTACGTAGCGACCATTGCCACCATATCACGTGAGTACAACACATTATACTATCTCCGTGCAGTGTTGTGACAAAACTATGTAGATAATTTAGCGAGATAGTATTTATTTTTTTGTCTCATTTAGATAGGCCTAAGTCTTTTGTGGTTTTCTCTATCTTATATTTATATAAAATAAAGTGTATCTGATCTTATCTTTTTAAGCTTTCAGAAACAATAATTAGATATTTTAAGTAATTAAAGCCCTAACTAAATAATCACTTAAGCCATGTGTAAAATTGTCCGTCCAGTATGCTTGTAGCATTGTGTTGTGACAATGGGTCTCTGTAGAGTCTAAAGTCTACACTATAATTATTATCATTTATCGAAACAAAATTATGTAGGTAATTCTTTATATCTCTTGTCTTTTATCTTATCTAGATAACTTGTCAATGTGATCGCATGCATAATACGTTCATTAAAATGCAAAATAAGATGCGATGTGTGTGTGATCATGTGATGTGTGTACTAATGATACCAAACGCAGGTGCAGAGTCACATATTATATGTGATATGTGACCAGTTCACTTCTGGATACACGATACTTATAAAAGAAAATTTCAATATAAAAAAAATAAATTTAAAAAAGTTAACGTCTCTGAAGCGAAGTACTAAATGTTGCTTCTAAAAGCTAAAAGCCCGGCGGGAGTTCACTGATCCATCGCCCTGAATAATATATACTTTTGATAATATTCTACAGGCTAGAGCTAACCCAAAAGTAGCTTGTTAAAACTTTCTAAAACTTTTAAGGATTAAGATGTTTTCAGATGAAATATTTTTAGAAGATCATGAAAATGCAAATTTTTCAACATACAAACTTATTTCGGTGTATATTTGTAATCTAGCCGTTGAATTACATATATAGAAGTATAGTCCGAAGGCTGTTAGTATAGGACTCAGTCCCAGCATTCATCTATGTGACTGAGGAAAACTTCGGAAAAGCCTTCAGTCATTACTGGCAGTAGCCGGTATCGAATCAGCGATCTCGTCCAAATCAGAGTCTCGGGTCTTACCGCTGAGCCACCTCTATTGCTCAAAGATTACAATGTTCCTTGATGGGAGACATTTTAGATCCGGTATCATAACGGCCCGCTAAATACTTAACCCGTCGCTAATTTGTTTTCTTCTTTGAAGTCACACTTCCGATTGTGTTTCCCATGGAGAGAACAAGTTAGCGCTAGGCTAAATATTTAGCGAGCCGTCATAATAGTAGCTTATACTTAGTAATTGATTTTGATCTTATCTTACAATGTTCCTCACATGAAGTCATGTTTACAACTATTACATTTAGCTGTCAAATTAACAAACAAATTTACGTTTGTTTTAAAAGTTTAAAACTAAAACAGTCATAAAACTGGTTATAAATGGACGAAAAAAGGAATTAATAAAAACCGTACAAACACTGACAATTAATAATCCACCATATCGGCGAATGGAATCGAATCCCGACTATAAAACAATTTAATGCATATTCTCTGTTTACGCGTTAAATTACAAGAATTTATTCCTAGTGTCTGACTATGGTTTGACTCCACAACGCAATTTATTATGTGACGCTCGACAGCGCAACTGTTTTGTAAATACCCCGCTGTCAGTTAAACATGTCCAGAAACAAAGAATATTTCTACAAAGAAGACTATTTATTATATCAATTAATGTTAACATCATGCGGATAGTGAAACTTATAAATCAGGACACTTTTGCGACAGAGCCTAACAGAAGTCTGGGTCGGGGGGTTAGGACTTCGATAACAACTACCGGCATATTGATGAAATGTTTTGCTCGCAAAGCGAATGTTATGTTTATAAAGCAGTAGCACAACAACTGTCTACGGAACTAATATATTCAATGATCGTAAACAAACATATAAAGTGTTTCGGCGTAATATGATGTGGGTAGGGTATACGGCTGTAAAGAATGTTACGTACACACAAGTAATGAAGATCTGTTTCAAACTAATCTGCGTATTGTCAGAACTCAGATGAGTGTGATGAGCAGGTGAGAGAGAACACAACGCGTTATAATGTGGACAATTATTCAGTATTTTGGATTGCGCATTTAATTTCTTGTAGGAAACTTAGGCCTACCAAGGGACAACTTGGCCCTGTTGTGACTAACTAGGTAAAGAGTGCGACAGCATTTGAGACGGAGTGATAGAAGAGCTAATTATATAGAATATAGGCGCATTCCAGGCATTCGCCAATTATGACTGAGTAAAACAACCTAAGTCAGGACTGTCGCCTTATGATTGAGTAAAACAACCTCAGTCAGGACTGTCGCCTTATGACTGAGTGAAACAACTTCAGTCAGGACTGTCGCCTTATGACTGAGTAAAACAACCTCAGTCAGGACTGTCGCCTTATGACTGAGTAAAACAACTTCAGTCAGGACTGTCGGTAGCCGTTATCACGTGCAACCACATTGAAAATAAACACTTGACAATTGATTCAATTGACCTATTTTCTAGACTATCCACTGCGTTTGGAGTAAGGCGGTGATTTTGTTTACTGAACAATGGTTTCGGTAGCTCCCGTATTTATATAAGTTAAAGTGGATATTTTTGGGTTTTCAGTGTTGTGAGTTAATGCATTAGCTTAATTGAAAACTGCAGATTCTTTCAAGGTATTGTACAGCATTGTGGGTGCAAAGACACATTGAGAATCTGAGTTTTGTGCTCGGCCTGGAGCGTGGGCTCAATTCTGAGTTTGCTGTTCTTTTGTTTTTTGGTGTTTCTCCTCCACGGTCATGTTTCGCCCATCACTTTCGGCATCTAATCGCCGTATTAATACTATAAAATGTGAGTTTTCCCGAGAATCCAGTCGACCAAGTGCCCGTGAAATTCACGATTGGTGCCACAATGTGCTTCGTCTTGAACGAGAGGATGTCGATACCATTCAACTCGATGGATCGAAACAAACGGTATTTGTAAAATGTAATTCAGGAGATAAATGTTCCGCCATTCTCGCAGCTACAAATGGTACTGCCAAATTTGTTCATGCTGATTCTTCGATAAGCATTGTCAAGATAGGCCACGCTGATCTAGGTTACCGCAATGTTAGGCTGTTTAACATTCCACCTGAGATGTCTCAAGAAACTGTTCGAGTTGAGATGGGGAAATTTGGTACTGTTCGTGACATTCAATACGAAACTTGGTCCGCTGATTACTTCTTCCGTTCTAGGAATGGTATTAGGGCCCTAAAGATTGACCTGGCGATGCACGTTCCTTCTTTTATCCATATTGGAGGGTATCGAGTTCTGGTTACTTACGATGGTCAGCCTAAAACGTGTTCCTTTTGTCACGCCTCTGATCACTTTCGAGCGGATTGCCGCGCGAGGAAGCCTGTTCAAACACCTACAACAGACAATGCCGATACATCCAGCTATGCCTCTCGTCTGCGCACATCCGTGCCTACCACTCTCCCTGTCGATCCGATTCCATTGGCTTCCCCTGAGTCATGCGTCTCTGAGGTGGATGAGTCGTTGTTAGATGAGTATTCCTTATCGATGTCTGTTGATGAGCCTATCGCAGACGACCGAGAAATCCATGCGCTCAGTGACAGCGAATCCAGCCTTCAGGACGGTTCAGATGACACTAGTACGACGACGATCAAGAACACGCGCAAACGTGGTAAGAAACCGTCTACTAGCGGTAACACTCCAAAACTGTTGAAGGGTGCAGTGTCCGGTGCTCCTCAAATTCTTGTTGCTCAAGATGAAATCATCGATGTTGATGTTATAAAAACCAAACCGCGAACCAAACTCAATTCAAAAGTTCCCTCTCTGATTAATTCCAACGTTGTTAATGCCGGTGTAGTTCGTGCTAGAGCTGCTAAGAACAATCGCAATATTTGTCCTACTGAATGTGAAAGTCTACTACAGGACCGTGCTTATTCTAGTCAGAAGATTGTTTGTGACGGCTCCTGGAGCAAAGAACTTGATATACTTCCCCAACCTACTAAATAGCCTAACTATGGATTCACTACATTTTTGTTTTCTTAATTCCTTTGGGTTCTCGAAAAGAAAACCTCTACTAGAACATCTTTGTTGCTCTCATACACTTCACGTTCTTGGCCTGGCTGAAACGTGGTCAGGTCCCATGCATTCTGTGAAGCTGCCTGGCTTCAGTGTTCTTCGCAAAGACCGCGAATATATTAGGGGTCGCCCAGCTCGGGGAGGTGTAGCGCTGTTTCTAAACAGTTCTCTTCCATTTACGTCACTCCCTCTTCCGCCACAATTCTCTCACTTGGAAGCTGTCACTTGTCTCTTGCATGGTCCCGTTGGCCCCATTTGCCTATGTGTGTTATACACTCCTCCTGGTCATCCTCTTCCAACTGATTTCTTGAAATATATCTCTAATCTTTACCCTAGCATCGTCATGGGTGATTTCAATGCCCGCCACACATCTTTTGGGGATTCAGTTAATAATAAAACTGGCTCAGATCTAGCTGACCTCCTTATCGAATTGCCCATCTTCCGACTTCACTGCAACAGCCCTACATTCATTGGGTACCAAGGAGTATCTATTCCGGACCATGTAATTGTTAGCGAATCACTGTCACCAAGATGCAGCGATATAACGATTGGACAACCGACAGGGAGTGATCACCTTCCACTTCTATTTTCTGCAAACATAGACCGTTCGACTCCTCAACAGTCACCAGCTGTTTCTGTGGTTCGCGATTTTCGCAAGGCTGATTGGTCACTCTATCGTCATCACCTAAGTCGCCGTCTCCCTCAACCAGTTATTGTTTCTTAAGTTGACACTTTACTTTCTACTGCCAATCAAATGACAGCTGTCATTAAGTTAGCAACTAATTTGTCTTGCCCGACGAGGACTATTAACATCAATAGACGTCCTCTTCCCCCCTATATTGTAAATTTAATAAAAATTAAGAGTAAGCTGTACCGTCGTATCAAGAAAAACTTCGATTCTGCTCTAAAAACGGAGTGGAATAGACTCAACGCGATTGTCCGTAAAAAGGTTCGTGAATTTCGAGAACACTCGTGGCTTTCGATTTGTGAGAGTCTCAACTACAGAGATGGCGGCAAGTTTTGGCGCAAATTTAAGATTTTAACGGGTCAGAAATCATCTAACCCTTCGCCACTAATAGTGGACGGCATCTCCTATGCAACTGCTCTTGACAAAGCCAATATCTTCTCGACATGCCTCAACAAAATTCATTCATTTCCTTCTGACCCACGTTTTGATTCTGATTTTAAACTCAAAGTTACAAATAAGCTTGCTCTCTATTAGCCTTCTCTCTCCAATCATACTCCCATACCTCAGATTCATCACGAATCCCATTCTCTAATTCAAGCAATCACTCCGCAAGAGGTTATTACCACCATACGTTCTGGGAAGAATTCGGCTCCTGGAGGGGATAAGATTACCCGTCTTCAATTACTCCAAGGTCCCGACAAGTTGTTTTCACTGCTTTCCACGATCTTCTCATCATGCTTAAACCTGGGATATATTCCGCCCAGTTGGAAATCATCTGAGGTAATTATGATCCCGAAACCCAACAAACCTCCGACGGACCCTTTATCATACAGACCAATTAGCCTTATCAATGTTATAAGCAAAACTTTCGAGAAAATAATTGCGAATCGTCTCTCTATCTTCGCTGAGGAAAATGCCATCATTCCCTTGACTCAGGCGGGCTTTCGTCGTCGTCGCGGGGTCCCTGACGCTCTCCTCAAACTTATTACGGAAACTACTTGCTCGCTCAATAACGGCAAGTGTGTTCTGGCCATTTTCTTTGACATCGAACGGGCTTTTGATAAGCTATGGCATGACGGTCTTCTATACAAGTTACTTCGTTTAAACGTCCCACTAGCCCTCATTCGCTGCATCAAGGCTTTACTCTCTAATCGTTCCTCTAGGGTTCGCATTAATGGCGTTCTCTCCACCCCCTTCTCTCCACTCGCGGGAGTACCGCAAGGTTCTCCTCTTTCTCCGATCCTTTATATTCTCTTTTGTCACGATTTACCTTCTCCATCATCTTCTCGACTGTTCCTCTCACAGTTTGCGGATGACACTGCTTACTGGTGTGCTGGATTCTCAGCCTGGTCAGCTCAACTAGGTCTCCAACGTCAGACTTCAAAATTTGAGAATTGGATGTGTCTCTGGAGAGTTCGCCCAAATGCATCAAAAACTCAACTTATTCTCTTCGTTCACCGGAATAAAACTCGTAAAGTGAGTCAACAGTCAGGTACCATCACACTTCAATTTTGGGGTGAAAACGTTGTCGCACAAAATCAAGTTCGCTACCTGGGTCTTGAATTCAGTAACATCTTCAGCTGGTTGCCTCACTGTAAAAAGACAATTAATACGGTACGCTCCAGATTAAACCTGTTAATACTTATCAGGGGTCGATTACGTGGCTGCAATTATGAAACACTCCTCAGAACGTACTTGGCATTCATCCGTCCAGTATTCGAATTTGCTTGCGGTGTTCTAGCCCCCCTTCTTGGCCCACTACTGTCCCTCTACGCATCTCTAGAACGTCGAATTTTGCGAAGAATTGCAAGACTCCCTCCCTGGACCAAAAATGAAGACATCAACGAACTTTTAGACAACAACCATATCTCAAACCGGATTCATCACCTTCATCTGAAATATTTTGATAAAATTATTAACGACAACCACAAAGACATGCTAGACATAATAACTCGACCTATAACCTTATCCTTCAGACCGAAATTCAAATATCCATTACCGATCAATGTCATACTATAACTTCCTCTCCATCTATTTCACTCTGTAACTTTTAACTGTATATAATTGTATGTAATTTGTGTTATTGTATGTACCTGTAGGCTAAAGAGGGTATGGGCATGCCCATAACCCTACACTGGCCATCCTGTCCTTCCATGGGACAGGAAAACAACAATAAAATTAATTAATTAATTACTGCGTTTGAAGTGGGCGTTATCTGTATTTGCGAAAACAACCCCAAATAATAAACAAATGAATGCGTGTAGTCATGCGTGTGAATACATTACCCCAGGCGGGGCGCAACCAGCGAGCGCAGACATCGGTCATCCATACACCGGGTGGGTTTGCTGTCAACATAGAAAATGAAGCAAAACTGTAAAACTGGACCGTTAGAGTTTGCTCTCTGCAATCGTATATGCACACATGCACCTGTAATCAGTGTGATCAGACAGATGACCCGCTTTGATCATAGAGGCATAGTTGTATATCGTGTCATTACGATGTTTTTCATTGAAAGCTGTTGATACATTTGAATTTAGAATAATTTAATTTACTGAATGGCATCCAGCCCGTGATACTTGAAGACATAGAGATTACAAATGTTTCCCACAAAATATAATAATTTTCACTTGACCGCAATTTTCATTGTTAAAGTTTCTCACCGAACAAAAGGGAATGTTCTTTTGTTGAGCACTGGTAATGCGGAATAATACCGGATTACAATAGCTAAGGTTTCAGTGTCCAGGCTTTGTAACACTGTTATGAGGTTAGCTCCATTACTAACTAGGTAAGCTCGTAACAATATGGGGCACAAGTAAATGAAACAAAGCAACTGCTGTAGAGTTGTTCAAAACGTGACGTGGGATGGTGTTATTATATTATTATTCAGTTATAACTGGGTCATGTTTGTGTGTACGTCAGTGGTCTAATTGTTGCAGTGATGGTAAAAACGTTTTGTTTACTTTTATAATGCACAAAGTAGGTCAAACTGATATATATATTGTTATGTCGTGTTGGGTAATATGTGACATGCTTGTGCTATAGCCCATCATTGCACAGAAACCATGATAACTCGTGCATATTAAAACTAATTTGATCACCGTTTTGCTTTGGTCGAAACACGTAATATAATTTTAACGGGTATTATTTTAATGTTACAGTATGAATTATATTCATATACTTCCTCAACATTTGTCTAATGAATCAATGTTCTCAGTAGTAGTTATTACTTATTTGGTTACTGCATGTGCATTATATTTAGTTATAAAATTAGCATTTGAAGAAGGAGATTAACATAACAAAATATTGTTTTTGACAAACAGAAATGAGAAGCGGAAAATATACGTGAACACAGAAAATAGAAGAAAGGTTTACAGTAATGATACAGAGACGAAACTAAACAAATGAACAGAACAATTTAAAACGGATGTTCTAAAACTATCTCAACTGAAGCGAGCAAGATGAAAGACATCACGAGACATAAAGTAACGCAAATGAAATCAGCAAACAGCGAGAATATTCCTCATATTACTGTCACTAATTTTAAATCTCGAATTGTGAAATTATAATTATGTTTTTCAACCAACGTTTTAGATTGTATTGCAATCGAAGTGATCATAAATTGTTGATAACATTTTCATTGATCAGATATCTCTTCTGCGGAAGTCCCAGGGACTCTGAAACCAAAGGAACACCGGGTATAAAGGTCGAGTGGGGCAACACACAAACACACTGCACGGTGTAACAAATATGTCTGAGCTGCGAAGCCCCAAACATTGGATGTTTTCATATCTATCTAGTAGACCCTGTCAACAAAGCCATTTCAGCACACGTGCCTCGCTTGCCTGGCGGGACCCGAGGTAGTCAACATTTATCACAACAGATAGCCGGGCCATTAAATAGAGCAGCGAGCTTCCGTATCAACTACGCCATTGAGAAACATTTTGAAAAATGCTTCCAAATTGAATTTTTTTCAACAGACAAAGCCATTTATTATATCTATCAAGATTAAATGTGTGAAGTAAAAGAAAACTGAAACTCACAAATAGCCGTAAATGTTTGATTGGAATTTTTCACTAAGGTACAAAAGTAGAGACGCCACAAATCATTCATAATTAAATACGAAATATTCGAGCTATTTTAATGTTTATTTCGTAGTTTTCGTCGAAGAAAAACTACTAAGTAAAACTCTTTCAGTTTGAGTGAATATGCATAATGCATACAAAATATATCTAAACTTTGAATAGTATTGCGGATTGCCCTGTTTTCACACCACTTTGAGGAATATTATTGTGTGTATTACCTCTACGTAATTACAAGGCTTGAACAATGACTCGACTGGTGATATAATATTACTTGTTTTTAAGTAAAAGTAGTTTGTAGGACAATATCCAGAGAGCTGTAATGTTTGTATGACATGCTATTTGTATGAGTATATTTCATGCATGGCAGAATGTGAGATGGCCACAAGTTTAAACATGAAATGCACCATTTGATACATTTGAGTAGATCTCTCATCTGTCAACGCGGTTCACTTGTGGCTCTTCCTACTACGCATTACACTAAGAGCATCACTCTCATGGTACTATTTTCATAACATAAAACAGTATATTCATATTTTCATTGTGTAGTAAAAGTAAATTTAGTTCTCTGGAGAATGAGCTTCGCAATAGCTCTTCACAGGTGGGCTGTCATATAAATGATAATAAAAACTATATAGACAAATATAATGTTTTATTGCTGTCACTTTAGACAAGTATTTAGTTGCACAGCAGTTCAACTTTATTGTCTCCGAAACGTCAACAATTGGAGAATTTCAACGTTGGCTCCTGAAGAAAAGCGGTCAAAATAATGGAAGTAGAAAACTAGTTATTCAGGCAGATTCGTTATTGAAAAAATTGTCTTAAGGAAGTTGAAAAAAAGTACGTTGAAATATTAAGTAAAGCCAAGAAATAAAAGATCATTTACAATCGGTTATAAGGTTTAAAGTGTAAATCGTATGGTTTATGTAATAAGACGTATAGCTATGAGTGGATATAGTAGATATACTTTTGTACTAGTAAATCTTATATTATCAAGTCTGGCAATTGGAATATTTTTAGAACGGTATATTTCTATCCAAGCACGACATTATTATTAATTCATCCTGTGACCGATGATAGAATCTAAACTGTATCAACACAAATGTAGTTCGTTTCTGGTTGAATGTTACATTATTGATGAAATATATGACTGGTAAAGTTAATTATTCTAAGATATTAAGACAAATTCGAAACCCACATGTTGTGGGCTCGTGGTTGATAGACAATTAAGTATGAGTTATTTCAATGTAATATAATATTTGGAACTACATAATCTAGTTTATTTTACATTACTATATTGTTTTCATTGGAACTAAAAACAAACACTTCAAACTTACCCGTACAATTCACAAGGACATAATAACTACTTATCGAGGATAGTTCTAATCTAACGTTTCAAAAACTCACCTACTTGAAAAGCAAAATCTGAGATCGAAGTTCCTCTATAGCCAAGGATGCGAATGAACGTTGGAACAAATCAGTGCAGAAGAACTCGTACTCCGCCATTATGCCCCCTTCAGTCCCTGGCTGCGAGCCAACCAATAATAAACTATCCAATCACAATTACAGAAAACTCAACCTTCGATAGGCTGAGGGATGAACAACGATTGATCGTATAAGAATATTGAAGTTGTATCTGATACCACAATGGTTACTTATTTACTTTATAGGTGACCTAGTACAGGTTTACAACCAGGCCCGTATCAATAGGCAACCCGCATCACAGGACGTGGCGATAGACTCACAGGACGTGGCAATAGCATCACAGCACGTGGCAATAGCATCACAGCACGTGGCAATAGACTCACAGGACGTGGCAATAGCATCACAGCACGTGGCAATAGCATCACAGCACGTGGCAATAGACTCACAGGACGTGGCAATAGCATCACAGCACGTGGCAATAGCATCACAGCACGTGGCAATAGCATCACAGGACGTGGCAAAAGCATCACAGGACGTGGCAATAGCATCACAGCACGTGGCAATAGCATCACAGCACGTGGCAATAGCATCACAGGACGTGGCAATAGCATCACAGCACGTGGCAATAGCATCACAGCACGTGGCAATAGCATCACAGGACGTGGCAATAGCATCACAGCACGTGGCAATAGCATCACAGCATGTGGCAATAGCATCACAGCACGTGGCAATAGCATCACAGCACGTGGCAATAGCATCACAGCACGTGGCAATAGCATCACAGCACGTGGCAATAGCATCACAGCACGTGGCAATAGCATCACAGGACGTGGCAATAGCATCACAGCACGTGGCTATAGCATCACAGCACGTGGCAATAGCATCACAGCACGTGGCAATAGCATCACAGCACGTGGCAATAGCATCACAGCACGTGGCAATAGCATCACAGTACGTGGATACAGACCCGGCACCTCCACCATTTCAAACAATTTTCTTTTCATTTCTTTACACATGATATAATGTATATAAAGTAAGAAAACATTTTTCGGTAAAACCAATCCAAAGTTTATTTTATCAATAATCACAATAACAAATTGGCAACTTAATAAGAGTTTGTTCCGTGTCGAACTTAAACATCATCTGTTGGTAAAGAACTGGTTTTCGAGTCTTCCAAGTGGAATCGAAAGTTTCTGGTTCTGGCATTTCCAATCACATCAGAGCTAGTTGAATCTTCCTTACGGGACTGAATGACAACCTGCCGCTTGCAGCACTGCGAGCGTTCCGGCCACTGAGCACTGTCTTCCAGAAGTCACCAATAACTACTCAAAGGGGCAGTTATCAATGAAGGTCAATAGTTTTACCAATGAATTAGGAATTCTATTATAGGATAATAACGATTACTAGGCCCTTATTCTGTAATTATCCCGCTTTGGATGCGGGCCGATATGGAAACAATTGAGAAATAATAACACAAGTATTGGAAATTATTGAGGCAGTTATATTGTTGTGGAACCGCAATTGTTTCCATATCGGCCGCTTTCGACCCAAAGCGGCCCGCCTCCATAGCGGGATAATTACAGAATAAGGGTCCTGATGGTTTTCACAAATGCTGAAACCAAATACCTTATTGTAAGGTATTTGCTGAAACTATGCGGGTGGCGGCCTTCGTGATATGTTTGAGAAGGTTGCAATAAAGAAACAGTTGAACTCAATATTCTAGTAGAAAAAAACACCTCATTTCGTAGAGATCAGGCGTGATATTGGAATAAAATTGATTTGTGTGGTAATTTGGGATTTGTGTCTTTAATTGGCTATTAATTTTAAACACAACTACACAACTTGTATGCAATTTAAAAATCAGACTCGCTCATTTTTTAGGTTATGTTTCATTAATATTATTTGACACCATAAGGCCTCTGTGACGTCACATTAAAACAACAAAAGCGGCGCCTTGTTGTGTTTTAAACAAACATTTAATATACACCAATAAAACAAAGAATATAATTACCTGTCAGCAAAAACGACAGTTTGACTTCACAATTCCTCAATGGCAGCTAATGCTATTGTTGAAGGTTATAGTGTATCCTATGCCCTTTGGACGGACCGCTCGCCCCAACATTATTAGTGCTGGTTCCCCATAATAATAACAGTGGAAGTTTTAGTGCAAATTGATTTCAAGTATAACGTATCACAGTACAAATGGTTACATAAGACGCTTTTAACCAAGTAACTTAATGCAATTACTGCTTACTAGGGATGCTCAACGATATCAAAATCAAACATCGATATTTTCCCATAAAAGCCAAACGATAGCGATGCATCAATTTTCCGCGCATTTTTTATGAAAAATATCGTTTCCGTGACACTTTCCTTTACGTGATCCAGCCGCCGCGCCCCCTAACGAGACCGTTGCTCCCCCCCCCCCCCCCCCCCCCGCTCACCCGGATAATCAAACGACGAGAACTGCAAAAATACTCAATGCAAAAAAAAACAGAAAATTCGGACCGTTATTTGAAATGTTGTTTTTCATATACATAAAAAAATGTTTATTAAATATCGCGCTACAGAATAAAAACATCGATATCGAAAAGGTTTGTAGTATCGATATATTTCGATATCGAAGGGCAAGTGTCGAGTGTTACTCGCGGTGAGATTCAAGCCGTAAAGAAGCAATCAAGGGATATGGATTCAGGTCCCGTCCAGACATTAATTTTTCAAATCGTTCTCACCTCAAACCCTACAACACACCCTGAATAGCATGTCTGCATTGATGACGATAAAGGCGTAAGTCTGGAAATGCAATTTCGTTTTTTTGTCTTTTGTATCTATAGAAAAAATGTAATCGAAATGTCTTGAAGTGTTTCTGTTGTGCTGCAGACTCTAACAATGCTAGACAAAACATATTGGCTCTAGGAAATACGAGACGCAAGGAAATACTATCCCGCTGCTACCAAGAAAGAAAATACCAAGTTATATGTTCTGTCGACCCTACTGATACAAGACCAAGAAACAAAATAGAAATCAGAAGTTTAGTAAAATACTTGGAATGACATATTCGTTGCGCTGATGCTATGGCTTTGGTCTCGGAAAAAGTGTTATTATTTCATTTATATAGTTAATATTATATAAAAGTGTATGAACACCACACGAACATTTACCACGATACGGTATGAATACAAAATATTCTTAACTTAAACGATACTTCTGTGTGTTTGGCCGTGTTTGCTTTTTGTATGGTGTATTATGTATTATTTAAATATTCTCATGATCTATCGTTTAAATTGATCACTGTTTTGTTTATATTGCCGAGTAGTTGACGTAGATTGAACATAGGGCTCTGTACTGGGGTTGTTTCATATACCTCGGCATACAACTACAATGTATGTGCACAAGTACAATGTATGTCCATCAGACTTGACAGTGTACGCAAAGAATCTCAGCATTATTGTCACTTCGGGTGCCAGGAAGTTATAGTGTGACTGTCATGCAAATACAGTAAGTCTATTCTTCTACGTCCACAAAATTATAATTGACATCGTCGGCAATTAAATAATGGTGTGCCAAATAAGTTATGTATCTCTTTCTACCATATTCTATTTATAATTTGTTTTAAGTATATGTTTTTTACGCCTTTCAAGCATACTTTTGTTTACAAATTAACTATTTTTATTACAGAAAAAGACGGATATTATGGTCGCTAATTCAATACCTTTAATGACTCCCACATATACATATACATATACCGATAGAGGTGGCTCAGCGGTAAGACGCGAGACTCTAATTCGGGAGGTCGCCGGTTCGATTCCGGCCACCGGCAATCCTGACTGAAGGTTTTTTCCGAGGTTTTCCTCAGTCGTAGAGGCGAATGCTGGGATTTAGTCCTACAATTAGCCCTCGGACATTCCTTCCCAGCTATCCAAACACCCTAATAACCAGTCACCTGAAGAGGGGCACATCAGGTAAAGCTGGTGTGCACCCTATAACGGGTATTCCTACGAAAAATTATTATTATTATTATTATATACATATTATTTCTCTTTTTAAAAAAAAAATGCCTTTATAATAAACATATGATTTTTTTACAAGATGGCGGATCAAGTTACAACCTTATAACTTAAGTATATTATTTCTTGATATGTTGCTAATAAATGCACGAAATATTATTTAAATCCGTTAAGAAGTTTTCTTTAAAGAAATTAAAACCTTCAAGTTGATGGATTTCCGCATAATTTCATTCCACCATGGTCTACTCAATAGGCTCTAATTCATAAACTATTAAATCTATCAGTGTATGGAAAGTTCCATAATGTAGATACAGACTATATCTAAAATTTTATATTTATTAGTTATACGATAACCCGCTTTTAAAACATAATAAAAGCTTTTTAATTTGTCGACCAAGTTCGTTGTTAACATTTGCATGTTTGCTGTGAAGATCATTAAATATAACACGTCATTGTAGCCATTCTATGATAGCTATCAAAATTCCAAATACATAATGAGAAAGGTCTGACTACGTAAGCCATTTCGGCAGCATACTATTTGCATCTAACTTCAATGGTCCGCAAATGCGAATCATATCGGTGGAACACTGTAAAAACGAAGAAAATTACTGCCGTAAATAAACAATATTTGTTTATAACATGGCGATTGAAGCTACAATTTTGAAACTGTTGTCGTGTGTTGGTACTGTTGATATAGACTTACATATAAAAATTTATTTATATCGGTATGTAAGTTTTAATTTAATTAAATAAATAACAAAACATGTGTTTCAGTTGTTAATTTTTTGTAGGTTGGCATCTTACGTCATTGTAGCCATCATATGACAGCTATCGAAATTCCAAATAATATTGCATATGTATTGTTACGTACGCTATGTTTGGTATATACTATGTGCATCTAACTGCAATAGTCCGCAAATGCAATTCATATCGGTGGAACACTGTACAAATGAAGAAATTATTGTAGTAAATAAACAATATTTTTTTATAACATGGCGGATAAACTTACAATTTTGAAACTTTTGTGAAGTGTTGGTATTGTTTATGTGAATCTACAAGTGAAACATTATTTAATCCGATTGTAAGTTTTCATTTAATTAAATAAATAAACAATTTTGGTTTTTCAGTAATTAATTTTTTGTAGGTTGGCATCTTGACGAATTTTGCTGGTTATGTTAACAGCATCGAGTTTAGTAGTCACAAATGTTGACAGAAAATTTCAGCCAAATACGTCAAGCCGTTTGACCTGTGCGCGACGAACAAAATTTAGCGCACACACATACAGACATACATACATACATACATACATACATACATACATACATACATACATACATACATACATACATACATACATACATACATACAGACATACATACATACATACACACAGACAAAGCGCCGATCGAGTTGTATGGAGAGATTCACTCCGCTTCGCTACGCTCATCTAACTAGGAAAACGCTCCGCGTTGCCAGATGAGCCAATGCCAGATGGTTCAATGTTTTAAAGCAAACAAAACTTTTGAGTATCATATTTCTCTTTAAAAAAAAAAAATGCCTTTATAATAAACATATGATTTTTTTACAAGATGGCGGATCAAGTTACAACCTTATAACTTTAGTATACTATTTCT
The DNA here is from genome assembly GCA_945910005.1 of Isoperla grammatica. Lineage (NCBI taxonomy): Eukaryota > Metazoa > Arthropoda > Insecta > Plecoptera > Perlodidae > Isoperla > Isoperla grammatica. Next base: position 75,204,025 of record OX246739.1, read on the forward strand.
TGATATGTTGCTAATAAATGCACGAAATATTATTTAAATCCGTTGAGAAGTTTTCTTTAAAGAAATTAAAACATTCAAGTTGATGGATTTCCGCATAATTTCATTCCACCATGGTCTACTCAATAGGCTCTAATTCATAAACTATTAAACCTATCAGTGTATGGAAAGTTCCATAATGTAGATACAGACTATATCTAAAATTTTATATTAATTAATTATACGATAACCCGCTTTTAAAACATAATAAAAGCTTTTTAATTTGTCGACCAAGTTCGTTGTTAACATTTGCATGTTTGCCGTGAAGGTCATTAAATATATCACGTCATTGTAGCCATTCTATGATAGATATCAAAATTCCAAATACATAGTGAGAAAGGTCTAACTGCGTAAGCCATTTCGGCAGCATACTATTTGCATCTAACTTCAATGGTCAGCAAATGCGAATCATATCGGTGGAACACTGTAAAAACGAAGAAAATTACTGCCGTAAATAAACAATATTTGTTTATACTAGGAAAACGCTCCGCGCACATACATACAGACATACATACAGACATACATACATACAGACACACAGACAAAGCGCCGATCGAGTTGTATGGAGAGATTCACTCCGCTTCGCTACGCTCATCTAAACATGGCGATTGAAGCAACAATTTTGAAACTGTTGTCGTGTGTTGGTACTATTGATATAGACTTACATATAAAAAATTATTTATATCGGTATGTAAGTTTTAATTTAATTAAATAAATAACAAAACATGTGTTTCAGTTGTTAATTTTTTGTAGGTTGGCATCTTACGTCATTGTAGCCATCATATGACAGCTATCGAAATTCCAAATAATATTGCATATGTATTGTTACGTACGCTATGTTTGGTGTAACATATGTACATCTAACTGCAATAGTCCGCAAATGCAATTCATATCGGTGGAACACTCTAAAAATGAAGAAATTATTGTAGTAAATAAACAATATTTTTTTATAACATGGCGGATAAACTTACAATTTTGAAATTTTTGTCCAAGTGTTGGTATTGTTCATGTGAATCTACAAGTGAAACATTATTTAAATCCGATTGTAAGTTTTCATTTAATTAAATAAATAAACAATTTTGGTTTTTCAGTAATTAATTTTTTGTAGGTTGGCATCTTGACGAATTTTGCTGGTTATGTTAACAGCATCGAGTTTAGTAGTCACAAATGTTGACAGAAAATTTCAGCCAAATACGTCAAGCCGTTTGACCTGTGCGCGACGAACAAAATTTAGCGCACACACATACATACATACATACATACATACATACATACATACATACATACATACATACATACATACATACATACATACATACAGACAGACAGACAGACAGACAGACAGACATACATACACACAACTTCAAAAAATGTTCGTCATGTAGCTTTAAAATCAATTGCTAGTAATGTAATGTAACGTAATGTTTTCTTTATTTAAGGTTTGAGTTTTCACTCTTTATAACCTAAATTTACATGTACATATTATGATACTCAAAAGTTTTGTTTCCTTTAAAACATTGAACCAACTCGCTCATCTGGCAACGCGGAGCGTTTTCCTAGTTAAACTGATTTGCAGTGGGGGACTTTAATTTAAAGTGACTAAACCAACCCTGTAGGCTTCGAACACCATCGACGAGTGAGCGATAACCAATCAAAGATCGATATTTCAAATATGAAACAGTTGAATCAGTGATTGGACAGTGCGAACACCTGCGGACAGATGCCAGAATCAACAAGGCCGATTCAGAACAACTTTGAATTTATTGAGTGCTTCGTTGCTAGGACGGCTCCAAAGTCACCGTTTACTTATTCCTAAGCCAAGAAGTAATGGAATTGAATCCACATTAGAAGTTAAAAAATTTCTGCCTGAAGCGGGATTTGAACCCGAGACCTTCTGCATTGGAAGCAGGGATGCTAACCACTGGACCAACGAGCCACCTAAATATTAATATACATTGTAATTTGTACTTGTACATAGCTACGTTCTGTTAATTGAAATGAGTAACATGTAATTGGGCAATCAACTGACATAACAGATGTTTACTCAATTAGATTGTTAGGCATAATTTCAATGTTGATGTTTCATTATAGCCAAGTACACAATAATATTACAGAATATTTATATATATTGTAATTTGTACATGTACATAGCTATATACGTTCTATTAATTAAAATGAGTAACATGTAATTGGGCAATCAACTGACATAACAGATGTTTACTCAATTAGATTGTTAGGCATAGTTTCAATGTTGATGTTCCATTATAGGCAAGTACACTATAATATTGTCTACGAACAATAAGAAAACATATTATGTTCCGGTATTTGAATTATTATTAATTTTATTGCTATCACTATTATTTATTTTAAATGATATTACATTGTAAAACCAATAAGAGATCATAATGATGATAGTAAGAAAAAAGCGTTGGCCTTGACACAGAAGAAAAACTTACTCTAACCGTAAATACTAATATATGAATTATTTTCTAGCGTCATGATCACAAATTGCAATTCCTGAGTGCAAATAAATGAACGTATTTAATTATTTGAAAATAAAATATCACACTTTACATTGCACGAATGAGTAACGCATAAGTACCCTTACCAAAATATTACTAAACATTTCATTTTTATTTTATTTCTTTAATTAATGTCTATTCTATTCAGTTATAAAAACTGATTTTACCCCCATCGCCACAACAGACAACAAGATAATAAAAGTTTTGTTTTCTTCTGTTACCAGATTTTTACTGAGAATAATATTATCTCTCTTTTTATTTCCTTCTTCTTTTCTCATGACAGCTGAAACATTTATTCGAAGCATTTATCATATTTGTATGCATCAACATTTAAACCAAGAATACACTGATAAAATATTTCACAAACCATCAGAAAACCCACCCTGCGGGAAATGTCATGTATTTTCTTCTTTAATGTCAAGCTCTAAATTCATTATACCAACGGAATGTGCAGTAGAGTATTTTAATTGTACGCCAAGAGAAGTAAATGGTATTTTAAAGCAGTATAATATGGAGCAGAGAACATATTCTGTACACCAGCAACCACTCCGCTCTTCACCGTCTAAAACCAAAATAATAAATTGGTAAAAGCAATTAAAGAATTTACAGCAAATCAATAAACAATAACTGACGTACATTCTATATGTTAAATGAGTTTGTGAACTTTAAAGCCTAAACCACATCTTACAAATTCAAATTAACTCTTCATATTATACCTTGTTAGATTATTCGTCATAAAACTCTGCATCAATGTTTTCACACAATTGCTAATTTTCATGTTTATAGCTAAACTTTGTGGGTGTTTTCGTTTGAAGGGAGAAGGGATATATAACGTTATTGCCGATGTTCTAAGGCAGTTACTAAACAGCTAAAGCATTGGTTATAATAAAACTCATATTAACTCAAAACGTGCTTTTAACTCAGTGTGACCGCTAATCGTAACTGTTAGGTAACCTTATCAAGAATGAAAACCACTGCTTTTTATGTTCTATGCTTTGCGTACTATAGGTACAATATTGAAATGGCTGCGTTAAATTTTACTCTGGGAGGGATTTGAGATCGTAAAATAAAGTTGTTTTCGGCGTGCTGGGAAAGTTAATGCATCCAAGGTGCTTTTTACAACTGAGATAAGAAACATACATCGTAAATCTTCACTAACTTGTTTCAACCAGATGCGTCTCTAAATTTTGATTTATTGCGAAACTGTATCTAACATAAACACATTCATTTTCGACCGAAGTAGCCTGATGTTTACCCAATTAGGTGGTAATATTCAACAATAAACTCGATCACCAACCAGGAGTGGACAGTGGGTGTTCGTGTTTATCTTATGGGATTATTATTATCCCGATCCAACACACTACACACATTGCTAGGTAATACGCTGCCATTACCCAGCTAGTGTTGAATAAAAACCATGCAGCTTAATTGTAAGCTTAAACTTACTTCTTAATTTTCAAGGATACATTTGATACTTTCAATGCAAATTCTCAACTGGGACTGAAATCAAACCGACTTATACCCGAAATCGATACGTTTAAATAGGTTCTTAAATCAGTTTTGACACGAAGCGATTGCACCACGCCGTTTTGAAACACTCGTTACTCTAGTGATAGTAAATAATGAAAATGTAATTAGGCTACTTACAAAATAGTTTTTTACATTCGATTTGTTTCTTCCCCGTAGTCTTCCTTTGTTCAGTGATTCCCTCAACCTCCAATAACTGAGAACTCTTTCTTCCCGCCCCACCCAGGCGGCAAGATTGATGTCCAATTACGAATATTCCCACTCTTATCGAGAAGTTGATAGTATCAGTACTTTGAGCTCTCCGCTTGATGAGAGCATCTTGGAAATTAAGAACACGTTAACGGCCAATAATAGCTACTTCACTTTTTCATCAACATCAGCTCAATTATTCATAACTCTTTAAAAATAAAAGGTAAACGTTTTAAACTCACTAACCAGAAATAGTATTTTTAAGCTTCAGATTTGTACCTTCTTTAGTTTGAACTAGACTTATACATGCAGATAAAATCTCTTGATAGCATCGAAGGGTGAACTCAAGAGAAAATATTTATTTTCCATACCCAGTGCTGAGCCAGCCAACGTTAATTAAGCGATTATAATTTATGATGCTCTGCAACCGATGACTGAGATACTCAACATCCACGGATGTTCAGCGATTTCATTCTTGCACAACTATTAGCGTTACGTCATTTTACGTCGTCTGCTGAACACTGGAAAACTGCTGACGTATTCACTATCATAGTTTAGAGTTCATACAAATACTACAAGATAATTCAGTAATTAATACTTGCATTAAAAGGTTTTTTAAAAAATAGAATTATTTTCATAGTTCATGGCTGGTATGTTAAATAACGCGATTTACTTACCCGAGAGCTGATAAAAGATAATGTACATGATGGAAAGTTGAGACAAATTCGTGTAGTGTTGCATACCTACGTAAAAAGGTGTGCGATAGTAAGACTACCACTAACTAAGAGATGTTAGTTTTTACTTTTTAGGCAGGTATAAAAAATAAAATGAAATTGAAGGCATTCCAAAAAGACCGTAACTACCGAACAGGTAAACAACGTTAAAGTTGAAAGTAGTGATTCTTTCATCATGACAAGAGAGTGTTTGCAAGTAAGCCCACATAATTCGGAGGAGTGGATATTGAAAGAAGGGTGTTGGAACAATGAACATTCAACTAGACATAATTCGTAATGTCATTGAAATCGTTCATAAGCTGTTTCTAATGTATCTATGCTAGGTATATTTATGTGCTATACATTGCAGTAGTCTCCACATAAAACACTTGCCACAAAATCAATAATACGTTCCTATTTCAATCTCCGGTTGCTAGCATTTATTTTATTTATATATAAGTGTATTGCAGAGGACATAGCTTTGAGTGGATTGTATCTGTCTTGAGGTTAACTGTGGCTGTATTGGGTTGGGAGTATGAGGATGTAGTTGTGTAGCAATGCTCCTGGGATGTCGATAGGACACGAAGCCCATCGCTTTCAGAGAGTCAAGATCGTCGGCTTGGGAATACACCCCCAAACAATAACCCCTCTACTATCACTCAGGTCCATATTCACAGTTGACCCTTAGTTCAAAGAGCCGCCGTGGTGGCTACTTAATATTTGCATAATAATTTTTCGTATGAAACCTGCCCAGCTACAAACTGTGTCCCTCTTTAGGTGACTAACTACGTTAGGTATTGCGGTATTTGGAATAGTTGGGAAGGAAGGTCCGAGGGCTCTTAGTAAGACTCAATCTCAGAATTCGCCTTGTGACTGGAAAACCTTCAGTCAAACCGGTATCGAACCGGCAACCTCCCGAATTCGAGTCTCGTATCTTACCGCTGAGCCACCTCTATTTGTTTAATGAAATATGTTCCGTATAGAAGAACAATTCCTTGGCATCCACGGGACGCAAAGGGACGGCTATGAACTTGGTAGTTTCAGGATCTAATGTACAGAAGTAAGAAAGACAGTGAGTCATGATGCTGGTTGAGGTAACATCTTGTGATGTGCGCGCGCAGGGGAACCACTTGCACAGCTGATGTTATCATTTGTTATCGTTCATTCCATAAATTGTTATATTTTCTCTCTTTGTTCCTTCTGTTGTTTTCTGGGAAAATCAAGCAGGTCGATTAATTATTATCAATACTTATTTTCCGTTGTTATGAACAACAATTCTCTAGATTATTAATATTAATTAACCCTGTTGCTGCGTAAGGGGATGTAATTATCTAGACGTCTTCACGCCACTAATACTCTAGAGACGGCGCGACTAAGCTGCGCCATTTTAGGTTCAACAAACTTTCAACAGTAGCAGCCATAACAACGATAGCTCTTATACCTAAACTTCTTAGCCCAACCAATAAGAGGCGACGTTTTATAAATCCGGCCAATGGTAGCGATCCCAAGTAAAACAGTTAGGAAAATAAAACCCTAAACCTTTAAATCTTAAATAAGTATGTAAACCGAACTTACAACACACACCCACACACGTGTTGCGTATTTTGAGACATATAAGTTGTTCTTATCAATTACTATCTGTAGGCAACTTCATGTATTAATAATTAAAACATCTTTAGTTATGCACGAAAGTATATTTGGTCAATAAGACATTATATGTAGGCTATGTGTACAATACTAAGGAGAGTGAATCTAATTTGATCGTGTACATACATTATTTCATTTCGAATAGAATGACTCTGCGTGCTTACAAACATCAAAATTGATGATTATTTCGATTTTAAAATATTTGCCTATTCACATTCTCACACGCTTTACGATGTTTACACAGATCTGTATAAAACACCCCATTTAATTAAGTTATTTCTTTTCTATCAACACAACTTGGATACACAACTTGGAGAGTTCGTAGCACAACAGGCGCAACACAATTCGAGCTCATAGCTCACAATTATATGGAAGTCTTACTATTTTATCTTTGTGATGTTATTGTTGTACTTAGACATAGAGTGTAATTTTGGTTTCCTTCCGTGTGCTTTTAATTTTGATTAGCTTAAAGGTAATTATGTTCCTATTTATTAAGTCTAATATGTATGCGCAGTAAAGCATCATTATTTTGTACCGCAGATTATAACAATAACAACAGTAGACTTAGTTTACACGTTGTGTATAATACCGTATAACATCTTTTAAACCTCATAATACTGAAATTTCACGAAAATCCTCCGACACGCTAAATACGAGTAGATCGTATGGTAGCCTATAGAACCTCGTATATTTTAGCCATTAGTCAAAGCTGAACTAATATCGTTATATTGTTTATTGTTTTCGTCTTCCTGTGAGCAGAGGATTAGGGAATATTCTAGAATCTGACTATAGAAAGTCTGTGCAATATTGCGGGATGGACTGACTACCGACAAGAAAACATGTTGACGCCTGGTCTACATTACCAATACATATGTTCTGTCTATACTAAATCTATATCTATATACTTAAGTCTAAGTATATCTAAGTCTATACTTCTATGGCTTTACTCTACAGATGTCATCTACCACTCTAATAATACCCACTTGACAACAGTATTGCATGGAATGCGAAACAAAAATACTTTATTGGCGTAAATAAAATATTAAATTTCTTGTAGACTTCTCGCTTTAAAGTACACATTTCTTGTAAAGCATCGATCCCCACATTCAGAGCTTGTGTTTTAGAGTATTTAATGTCTTCCTGTTTACATACTCAAACTTGTACGTAACTCCACTTCAATCTTAAGTTTGGTTAACCAAAACTTAAGAAAATTCCGAGAAACGAGTCTTATTAAGCTGTTTCTCATTATCGCAATGTGGATAACATTATTACAAAGGCTTCATATATAAGCTTAGTAAAATATCCCTTAGGAAATAGTACGTTAAATTCAACCCTCCCATCGGGGTTTAGATTCAGTTACAATTTGAGCTAAGGATTAAATTAGATTAAATCAACTTACGAATAATCTAGTTTCAATTAAAGCATGCAAAATATCTTAAGAAGGATATAAGACTAACAACTAACAGACTCCTACTCGCATAGCTTACCAAGAAAACTATTCTGAGAATTAGAATGGTGCATCATTGTGATTGCATTATTATAATGCTGTCAGTGTGTTTTATATATAAATACATAAATTTGAAGATACATAATAGAGTCTACCCACTCATGCAGTAACAATACTGATTTTCAGTGGGGGACTACTAACCAACCCTGTAGGCTCCGAACACCATCGATAAGTGAGCTATAACCGATCAGTGATCGATATTTTAAATATGAAATATGTGAATCAGTGATTGGACAGTGCGAAATTCGTATGAATGTATTTATTCACTTTGATTTACCTAACATTTATTTCATTCGTAATTTTCTAGTAAATGACAGAAGGAAAAAGAAAAACCGTTTCCAATAATGTATTGGACGTTAAGGGGCCACTTCAGTTTGATCTCGACGGTGAAAGTGGAGGAGCTTAGAAACACAGCCACTGTGCATTTTGTGCTCTACAATATAATACAGAGTCTGGAAGTAGCTGTCCTGAATGCTTTGAGTGCCTCGTCATGGACTTTCCTTTCAATACTATTTCCATCACAATTATCTCAGTTTATGGAGTTAAGTCTTTTAATGGAAGCTCAATAGTTTCCGTATTGTAAACTGGTACCTTCACGTAATTATATTGGAGACTCAAGCTTCTGGCTGCCATCTAACCGCACATCAAGTCATTGTTGTAGATAGAATAATCAACCTCCTTATCTGTGCCATTGACGATTTGACAATAAAACAACAATCAACAAGTGACAACTAATCTTCTTATAGTAGTTTATTTACTTCTCACCAGAATGCATGTGGCAATTTTGAGTGGGCAATACTTCCATAAGAGTTATTTACCGGATAGGCCTGCCAGGTTATCCTTGCAATCATGATTCATGGATGAGACGATCACGACAAGACACCACAATATCAAGGAAATGTGCCACGACATAAGCGGAGACGCCGGGAACTAATAAAACATGTAAACACGACGTGCGCGCTGAATCGGGTGAAACGAAGACATATGATTACACTCGGGCTCCGTCGCGCGAGAGAAGTGTTTGGGCTTCCCACATCTACCGCGGACAAAACAACCACCGTAACGACTTGAGGTTCATCTAACACTGGGAGGTTCTTGGCGTGGCCATGAGTGGAGATTGTTTCAAGACGAAATTGGCTTCTCTTATCTGTGATTAGTTTTCCGCCATGTGGAGAAAAATCGAGCTCATAACGTTGTTATGAGTGTTTTGCTTCGTACGAGTAGACTGCGCTCTAGGGTAGCAGTGGAGCAAATGGTTTATCTTACAATCGTAAAATGGGGCCCCAGTGGGCTACGCCCTTCGACGGGGTCTACGGCTCGCTGCGTCGAAACGGCTAAGAAGTGATATTTAATTCAGGTGATATGTTAATAAAGCAACATAAAATAAAATGCTTTTGCATGTTGACTTTGTTTGGGCCGGGTTAGACTTTGGCCCAAGGTGACTCCTGCCAGTCGGAAATGGTGATGAAGTGAGTTCCTCCACTTTCCTGTTCCCTCCCTTCAAACATCCCCTGACATCCCCTATGTCACTTTTTAAACCGCTCAACATTAACGGGTTTTATCTTGATAACGCTACACAACATTGGAAAAGTAGCCTAGTTATTTTAACCAAGCTTTATAAGAACTAAAAAATACTTCAAGTATTTTATGGAACTTTAAACTTTTTGAATCCAGTTTGTATTTCTTACGCAACGACATAATGCTCATATATAACTTTTTCAATATTGTGTAACTTTTTCAAGATATCACAAAAAACTTTAATTTGGCGCGTTTTTTATAGTGAGCACCACGTGACGTGAGGACAGCCTTCAGCCTTCTCATATCTTCATCCTCTGTCCGGCTGTTATTGTGAAAGTTGGCTTCCATATCACATGACCACCCTCCCACTTGTTGCCAGCGTACTGGCTGCAGCTGTTGGCATGTCTAACGTTACGATAAGATCCATACTCTACAAAGTACCTCACAAAGTGCGGAAGTAGCCTTGTTGTTTGTGTAAGGAAAGCAAACTTTATGAGAACTGCACATTTATTTTGCGTACTCGACTTGTAAAGTTGTATTGACCTCGAATAAACTGCTTCAAACATGGACGTACTAGAAAACGTATTTTCGGATACCATAACTCAAAGCTCCAAGTATGGACTAAATATTAGTCTGCAAACTGACTTCCAGCCAATCAAAGCTTCACTGCCGCCTTCTTTAGACGTCACTGTCATTGTTGATCATTGTGTTTGGGCAACTATTGAGATAAATTGAGATAGTACATTGAGATAGTACATTGAGATAGTACATTGAGATAGTACATTGAGATAATACATTGAGATAGTACATTGAGATAGTACATTGAGATAGTACCGATTGGTGCGCACGAACGAAACGAAGTGAATCAATTTGTCACACATAATTTGTTCCATGTTCTCTTTGTTCCTTCATTCTTTCGTTAATTCTTTGTCGTTCATTCTTATCTTGCTTGCAGTAGCCATCTTGAAACCAAATTGTTCCGTTTGGAGATAACGAACTTTGCGAGCAATGTCGATTTGTAAGCTAGTATTAAATTGTACTGCAGTGCAAATTACAAACAACTGTAGTTACCCGGTTGACGCCAATCACCGCCAGTTGAGAGCGAGCGCTAGTGCGACGAGATTCCGCCAGGGGATATTGAGGCCCTTGGTTTGACGCCAGAGCTTGGAAATCAAAATGCGAAAAAGAAAATCCATCGACGAGTGAGCGATAACCAATCAAAGATCGATATTTCAAGTACGAAACATATGAATCAGTGATTGGACAGTGCGAGCATCTGCGGAAAGATGCCAGAATCAACAAGGTCGATTCAGAACAACTTTTAATTGATTAATGAACTCCGTTAAGGTTTCTAGATCAATTTTGAAAATCGTCTTTGGTGATTGTGAAGCCACACAAAGTAGGGACTAAGGTGGGCTTATGTGGACTTGATGCACAACATGTGTAGAAAATTTAACCCCCGTGGGCGGTTTGTGATGATATCATGAGGATGGATTATTTCAATCACAAACTACTTCTAGATAAATAATCTTCATGATGTAAATCCAGCTTCCGCCATGTGTAGCTCTGGTGACGTCAACAATATGGGCGCAATCAAAACTAGTAAACTTAGGGCACTAGCAACACCAACAGACAACAATGGAACAAATGAATTGAACTGATGGGCACACAATCAGCTGTCAAAATAATAAAATTGCAACCATAGAAATAAAAACAAGTGTAGCAATAGTAACTGCTCGCCATTTAAAACTTTTAATGATAGACAACGACTTAGTGAAAGTTTTGTATGTGTATTTGTTTGTTTTTTGTTTTGTTTTCCAAAATCAGAAGAAATTATTTTTTGACAGCTTGTTGTTTGTCCATCGATTCAATTCATTTGTTTCATTGTTGTCTTTTGGTGTTGCTAGTGCCCTCCTGGGATGGTGCGATATGTGTGCGTCAGAGGATCGTGCAACTTTGTTGAGTGAGCTGTTGTTATCAGAGTGAGCTCAGTCTTTTGATAAGGGTTGTAATTAATCCATCGTATTATGCCCATATTGACCACCCGTTTGATGTCCGCCCTCAAACGTTCCATCGGCATTTCATCAAATACAATTACCGGATTTTGGATTGAGTTACCAGACACAACAATGCAAATAGGCTACATCACATCACTACACACATGCCTATGACGTCATACGCTATCCGCTCCCCATGAAAGAGAGAATGTAGACTGGAATGTGATATCAACACAACCTGGACCCCTATTCGGTAACTTTCCAATTTCTGCCTGAAATAAAAGCAGCCGAAACGAATGTAGGCAGAAACTACTTGCCCGTTTCAGCCGTCGCCGAAGATGGACATAATAGCGCCTGAAGTGTGTATGTACGCTTTGGGAGGACATCACAAGGCGACTGAGCCACCGAGGCTTTAAGCCAATCAGAAACAGACAATATCATGGTTTAGAGGACTGCACTGCAACACGGCTCAAATAAAAATAAAAAAACTTTCACGATTCGTGTATTAGTAGGAGCAAATACCTTACAATAATAATACTGGACACTGTCCATATTTAACATACAAGAAGGCGGCGACACGCAACCCTAGCGCTACTAACGGCTTGAGGAGATACGGCGATGATGGCCGCTTGATTCAATGTTATTTTCGCACTTTAAAACTTGTTAGTGAAGCTAGCAATTACGCATCATTGTACTGAAAACATATGAAGTAGATTTAGTAATGATTGCCATTTATAATTATAATCAAATAAGTAAAAGATGTGCGAAACAATGTGTGTAAAACGAACATTACAGGGGCCGTTTATGTTATTACGCGACGCTTTTAGGGGGGTGAATGATGAAAAAGCGAGGAATCCTGTAGCAACTTCGGTTTTTAAGATTTAGAAAACAACCCCCTCCCCCCTCTTCTTTCACCTGCCTTACTTTGGTTTGAGGAAAATGGTAAAACACATATCTACTTATTTCTTAAGTAGAATCTAAATACATAAATTCACGTCTGTAACATGTTGCGTTTTTAGATAAAAAAAAAAAAAATCACCCCCTGGAATGTTATGGAAAAAGTAAAGCACGTATTAAGTTTTTTTGAGAGATATTTAAAAAAATAAAAACATCATTATGTATGTAACATTTACCATTTTCGCGTTTTGAGATATATAGATACCCTCATAAAAAAATTCACCCTCGCAATTCTCACCCTCTATAACTGGATGTTTGTAAAATGCTAAAACAAATTTCTAATTGTTTTTAAGTTGCCTAAACACCAATTTTCACAGTCGTTACATCCTTGGTTAATGAGATACAGGTATCCTCATTTTTTAAACAACCCCCTTTTTCGCCACCCATTGCTGGATTTTCGAAAGATAGTAAAACATGTTTTTCTTTATTTTTAAAGAATAATCTTTATACCAATTTTTACTTCTGGAACATCTTCGGGTTTTTGAGATTAAAAAAATCACCCCCTCATTCTATCGCTCCTTTTCTACCCTCTTGAGTAGATTTCAGGAAAAGGTACAACACATATTTCTTTATCTTTAATGGAGAATCTAACTACCAATTGTCACCTCTGTAACACTTCGGTTTTTGAGATATAGGTGTTCTCATGATCGAAAAATCACCCCCTCTATTCACCCCCGTTCACTGAATTTTCGTAAATATGGTAAACCTGTGTTCCTTTATTTTTGGAGGAGAATCTAACTATCAATTTTTACGTCTGTAACATGTTCGGTTTTTGAGCTGTAAAATCACCCCCCGTTTTCATCCCCGCAATTGGATTTTCGAAAAATGGTGAAACACGTGATTCTTTATATTAAAAGAAGAATCTAAATACAAATTTGCACGCATATGTCATCTTTGGTATTAGAGTTATAGATATGCTCATAAAAAATTCAACCCCCGTTTTCACCCCTCTTAACTGGATTTTCGAAAAATGGTAACACTACTTTTTTTTGTTTAGAATGGAAAACCTATGTACAAATTTTCAGGTCTATAGCACGTTCAGTTGTTGAGATATAGGCAGTCTAATGAAAAACTTCCACCCCCTTTTTAACCCCCTTAGGGTCGGAATTTTCAAAAATCCTTTCTTAGGGATTGACTTTATTATAAGAGCAACGTAACTTCAAATATTATAATAGTCTACCCATCGGTATTTGTTACGTATCTTCGTAACAATATTCTTATCATGTTCGCATCTCCTCTTGCCGCTTGAGAGCAGCACTACCTACATGTCGCAGCAAATTTAGGCTGTGTCCCGTATTATTTGGTAGGAGGCTCGTGAACTCGTGTTCGACGAGCCTCCGCTAGGTGGAGATCAAGTAGACCTTGTGTTTGATTCTTTCATCTAAGAAGCAGTGGCATGCAAAGTTATTTATAAGCAGTGATTTTCATTAACTATGACGTCACATGCCGTTTTGAAAGGGAACGTGCGAGAACTAGAAAATTGAAAACTTTGAACCCTTATAAAAAAATATAATAAGTTAATTTTTAAACATTTAAATAACGTTTCTGGTGTCTTTAGATGACGACCTATATATTCTACACACTTCCACGGTATGTGACGTCACAATCCTTGTAAATCACTGCTTATATGAATGACTTTGCATATAACCTCCTCCACCGCTTCCTAGACGAAACAATCAAATTTTCAAGGTCATCAAGCTAACCTTGTCAAAATTTGTACTCAAGCCGTTGTCAAGTCTGCTTTATATGAATAACAACACCCATTATTTACTGATATTCTATGAAAATAGGTTTGGTATTATTGTTTTTATAGAAATTGGGCTTCAAAATTAATTATTAGGCGTACTAGACATTAATTCGATTTTATATGATGTTAGATATGATAATTTCCAAATAAGCGTTATTTTACTTATCAGTTTATGATTGGTTGATTGCTGATACAGGGAAAGTGACGTATGCCCCGTTTTTCCCGCCATAAATATGTGTGAAACTTTCAGCTCGTTATTCTATGTCATCAAAATATAAAATTTTTGTATTCAGGAAGTTAATCCTAATCTAGTAAAATGCTAAAAAAAGATGACGCATATTCCCTATTAGCCAAATATATTATAAAACGAGGTTAAAAAAATGTGAGACAGTATTGTTAAAAAGATAACAAATCTCCATGACAAAACAATCCTAATATTCAAATAGAGCACTCAAAATAGACTAGATGCATTCTGGTGGCTAGAAAATAAACTGCTATTAGGAGTGGTTTAGCTGTCAATTTTCATTGTTGTTTTATTGTTATTATTCATCAATGGCGCTGAAAGGAGGTTGCTTAGCAGCGCTATCTATGTTAGTTTTGAGTCCTCTTCCTATTCATAAGTTACACGTCGTGACATCTGTGCGCGTAGCAGCCATATTTGTGAACACATTTGACGTTGCTATGGAGAAACAATTGAAGCCTGTTGTGGAAGAACACAGAAATCCTCAGTTCTTTAAAATCCAACCTGTCTTACAAATAAGATTGGTATGTGTAGTAATTGGTAATTTTTTTATTTCTTATGCTTACATTTTAAATTATAAATTATGCTTATAGTAGATTTTAATAATGTTCTACAATTATCTAGGGTAGGTCTACATCAATTGTGTGCTGTGACGTCACGCGGGAACTATGAATGACAAAACATGGACGCTTATAGATTGTTTATAAATGTGTTGTGTTTTCCTTCTAGGAAGCGAAAAGATGTTTCGGGAGGAGGTAGCGTCGTCAAACGGCAAACACGTTGCGACCGACTTAAACCGTCGTCGTCTGATCCATCGAGCGAAGATGAAGAGTCTCAGAATCTCCGTCGTCATCGTTGTCGCTTTCATCGTCTGCTGGACGCCTTACTACACCATGATGCTCATCTTTATGTTTCTCAACCCCGACAAACACGTGAGTGTATGGCTCTATACGCCCTACTACACCATGATGCTCATCTTTTTGTTTCTCAACCCTGACAAACACGTGAGTGCAGGCTCAATACGCCCTACTACACCATGATGCTCATCTTTATGTTTCTCAACCCTGACAAACACGTGAGTGCATGGCTCAATACTTGGCTCAGTTTTAAGCAACGATGGTGTAGGCTACTCGAACCTTCAAAATTACTTACGTACACAAAAACATATTCCATATAGAATGTAATGCTCTTTCTTGTGTTTGTTTAATTGTTCCAATAAATATCTCCGTTTATTTAAATACACTCATTTAACTGTTACAATGTGTTATCGCAAAACACCTTTCGCAATCAAATAAGTTAAGTTAATTAAGGGAATATTTATTGGAGCGGAAAAACGTTCATAAGAAGGAGCATTAAATTTCCTATGGAATGAAATTATTTTGGTTTACTTTTTGAGAATTGTAAGCAGCATTTTAAGGCAATTTTAACAGTTATAAATCATGAGGTCCACATGGAGGTCGACACAAGAGCCTTAATTATGAAATATTTGGTAAGCTATTTTATCCTGGCTTCCCATTGGTTGTTATAGTGACGACACGTTAGTAGCATTCTAAGTATTTCATAATACCGGGCCTTATTCTTTCAAACCTATGTTATGCTGCAGCATAGTTTTGATAAATCTAAGCACTTTGCTCCAACATTTCTCACTGGTAATATATAAATAGTAGGCAGCTACATAGATATGTAAAATCCAACACATTTTATATTATTTTAGCGAGTTTTTTAGTTTCATTTTCGAGTTCTTATACCATGTGTTTATTCTTTTGACATGTATCTGTATGTTAACACTCTGCTTGATTAAAGCTGTCTCTGGTTTTCATATGTCTTTAAGTGACGAGATGAAGGGTAGCTCATTTCGTGAAAGTGTTGAAAACAAATAAACTATACAAACAACAATATCTAAACACTAACACAATAAGCCTGCATAAAAACATGTAGTTGTTTAAATTGTTAACACGGAGCTGTACAAAAGTTGTTATAATTCATGTTACGGCGAGTGTGGTTGTTGGAGCATCAAAATATTCTCCGGTCATTCAGTCAATTACAGTTTGTCATTGAATTATTTCCTGATCTAGTTGAATTTATCACATGCCAATGATTTTTTCTCATGTGTTTAATATAACAATTAATATCGAGCCCTAATTCTATGCTGACAATCATTCTTCGCTTCTTCTTAATCCTCCATTTACAGTTGCTACCCTATAGTCTCGTAGTTTCCTTGTCCATTTCTCTCTTAAACTAACAGTGTACCTCTCTTACAACTCTCCTAAGCTCACACACGCACACGCACACGCACACGCACACGCACACGCACACGCACACGCACACGCACACGCACACGCACACGCACACGCACACGTACAGAGGCAGTTAGCAGCATTATTAGTCCCTAAAGGCCTGTACGTCAATACTCCTTTAAAACGTTCGTTTACGCTAAATGTCTATTTAGGCGATGTTGGCGTTTTTTAATCCCCCTTAAGCCTGAAAGAGACTTCAATAAAACCCTCCAAAAGGCCCTTTAAGGTAAGTGGCCAAGTGGAGGTTATTAAAAAGCATTGAATATCAGGTCATGTGTTCTTACAAACCTACCCCTACTGCACGAACACTTTATATTCCAATGTTGGCATTTTGATGTTGATGATAACAAATGCCAGGTATAGTATTTAGCAGCTCACCTGATATGCATGCGCGCGCATTCATTACTCATAAGAAGACAGACAATAACAAGGATCCGCCCACATTTCGGAGTCGCGATTGATTTGAACCAATCAGCAGGCTTGAAACGTTTCTTTAGTTAAAGTATTCTTTAAATGAAATTGAAAAACATAAATTGCTTAGCGAGTGGATAACACGAATATATTCAAAGAGATTCAGCTAAATGACGTTAAAAGTATGATTGAAAACTGGCCGACTAGACGTGGACTAACGGATTGAGCCGTCTTGGTGGAGGTGCCGGGTTAATACTCGGCACCTCCACCAAGACGGTTCAATCCGGTGCCGGGTATTAGGTGCCGGGTTTTAGGTGCCGGGCATAAGGTGACGGGTATTAGGTGCTGGGCATAAGGTGCCGGGTATTAGGTGCCGGGTATTAGGTGCCGGGCTAATACTCGGCACCTCCACCAAGACGGTTCAATCCGGTGCCGGGTATAAGGTGCCGGGTTTTAGGTGCTGGGCATAAGGTGCCGGGTATTAGGTGCCGGGTATAAGGTGCCGGGTATTAGGTGCCGGGTATTAGGTGCCGGGTGTTAGGTGCCGGGTATAAGGTGCCGGGTTAATACTCAGCACCTCCACCAAGACGGTTCAATCCGGTGCCGGGTATTAGGTGCCGGGTTTTAGGTGCCGGGCATAAGGTGACGGGTATTAGGTGCCGGGTATTAGGTGCCGGGTATTAGGTACCGGGTATTAGGTGCCGGGTTAATACTCAGCACCTCCACCAAGACGGTTCAATCCGGTGCCGGGTATTAGGTGCCGGGTTTTAGGTGCCGGGCATAAGGTGACGGGTATTAGGTGCCGGGTATTAGGTGCCGGGTATTAGGTGCCGGGTATTAGGTGCCGGGTTAATACTCAGCACCTCCACCAAGACGGTTCAATCCGGTGCCGGGTATTAGGTGCCGGGTTTTAGGTGCCGGGCATAAGGTGACGGGTATTAGGTGCCGGGTATTAGGTGCCGAGTATTAGGTGCCGGGTATTAGGTGCCGGGTATAAGGTGCCGGGTTTTAGGTGCCGGGCATAAGGTGCCGGGTATTAGGTGCCGGGTATTAGGTGCCGGGTATTAGGTGCCGGGTATTAGGTGCCGGGTATAAGGTGCCGGGTATTAGGTGCCGGGTATTAGGTGCCGGGTATTAGGTGCCGGGTATTAGGTGCCGGGTTAATACTCAGCACCTCCACCAAGACGGTTCAATCCGGTGCCGGGTATTAGGTGCCGGGTTTTAGGTGCCGGGCATAAGGTGACGGGTATTAGGTGCCGGGTATTAGGTGCCGGGTATTAGGTGCCGGGTATTAGGTGCCGGGTATTAGGTGCCGGGTTAATACTCAGCACCTCCACCAAGACGGTTCAATCCGGTGCCGGGTATAAGGTGCCGGGTTTTAGGTGCCGGGCATAAGGTGACGGGTATTAGGTGCCGGGTATTAGGTGTCGGGTTTTAGGTGCCTGGTATTAGGTGTCGGGTATTAGGTGCCGGGTAATAGGTGCCGGACATTAGGTGTTGGGTATTAGGTACCGGGTATTAGGTGCCGGGTATTAGGTGCCGGGTATTAGGTGCCGAGTATTAGGTGCCGGGTATTAGGTACCGGGTATTAGGTGACGGGTATTAGGTGACGGGTATAGGGTGCCGGGTATAAGGTGCCGGGTATAAGGTGCCGGGTATTAGGTGCTGGGTATTAGGTGCCTGGTATTAGGTGCCGGGTATTAGATGCCGAGTATTAGGTGCCGGGTATTAGGTACCGGGTATTAGGTGACGGGTATTAGGTGACGGGTATTAGGTGCCGGGTATAGGGTGCCGGGTATAAGGTGCCGGGTATTAGGTGCTGGGTATTAGGTGCCTGGTATTAGGTGCCGGGTATTAGGTGCCGAGTATTAGGTGCCGGGTATTAGGTACCGGGTATTAGGTGACGGGTATTAGGTGACGGGTATAGGGTGCCGGGTATAAGGTGCCGGGTATTAGGTGCTGGGTATTAGGTGCCTGGTATTAGGTGCCGGGTATTAGATGCCGAGTATTAGGTGCCGGGTATTAGGTACCGGGTATTAGGTGACGGGTATTAGGTGCCTGGTATTAGGTGCCGGGTATTAGGTGCCGAGTATTAGGTGCCGGGTATTAGGTGACGGGTATTAGGTGACGGGTATTAGGTGACGGGTATAGGGTGCCGGGTATAAGGTGCCGGGTATTAGGTGCTGGGTATTAGGTGCCTGGTATTAGGTGCCGGGTATTAGATGCCGAGTATTAGGTGCCGGGTATTAGGTACCGGGTATTAGGTGCCGAGTATTAGGTGCCGAGTATTAGGTGCTGGGTATTAGGTGCCTGGTATTAGGTGCCGGGTATTAGATGCCGAGTATTAGGTGCCGGGTATTAGGTACCGGGTATTAGGTGACGGGTATTAGGTGACGGGTGTTAGGTGCCGAATATTAGGTGCCGGGTATTACCCGTCGATTTCGTGGACATCATTTTATTCCAGTGTTCCACTCCTAAAAACTATATTATTACAACGCTTATATTAACTTGCCTTGTTTGTCTGGACGGAATCTTTGAATCGATATTCCACCTACTTCAAGATGTCCGATCAAGCTGAAATTTTTTACACAGACGTATTCCTGATGACAATACATGAATCAACTGTCATATTTACTAAATTGTCAATGAATTCATCATAATTAATTAATTAATGTTTTACATGGAAATCGATGAATCTTTGAATCGATATTCCACCTACTTCTAAATGTCCGATCAAGCTTAAATTTTTTACAAAGACGTATTTCTAATGACAATACATGGATCAACTGTCATATTTACTAAATTGTCAATTCATTCATCATAATTATTAATTAATTAATTAATGTTTTATATGGAAATCGATGTTTTACCCACTTTCCAACGTCAAATCAAGTTGAAAGTTTTCACACAGACGTATTCTTAATGACAATACACGAATCAATTGTCATATTTACTAAATTGTCAATTAATTTATCATAATTAATTAATTAATGTTTTATATGGGAATCGATGTTTAACCCACTATCGAACGTCAAATTGAGCTGAAAGTTTTCTCACAGACGTATTTTTAATGACAATACACGTATCAATTGTCATATTCACTAAAAATAGTCAATTAATTCATCATCGTTAATTAATGTTTTATATGGGAATCGATGTTTCACCCACTTCCCAACGTCGAATCGAGTTGAAAGTTTTCACACAGACGTATTCTTAAGGCAATACATGAATCAATTGTCATATTTACTTAATAATAAACTAAGCCATCATAATTAATTAATTGATGTTTTATATGGGGATCGATAAAACACTCACTTTCGAACGTCGAATTGAGCTGAAAGTTTGACAGACGTATTTTTAATGACAATACATGAATCAATTGTCATATTTACTAAATAATCATTTAAACCATCATTATTAATTAATCGATATTCTATATATATTCGATTGCAAGATTCTTTAAGACTAAAAAGTATAAAATAATATTACATGAAAAAAATATATTTTTTTAAAAACATCGCTTATATTTAAATGCACTAAAAAGTAAAAAATAAATATTCGCCCAGCAAATTTTTGCCTCACTCGGAAAATAAAAGCGTTGGGCGCTTTCCCTGCATAAACAGCAGAATACTGCAATCTATGGCAATACCGAAAGCGCCCAACGCTTTTATTTTACGAGTGAGGCAAAAATTTGTTGGGCGAAAATTTATTTTTTACTTTTTAGTGCATTTAAATATAAGCGTTGTTTTTAAAAAAATATATTTTTTTCATGTAATATTATTTCTATCCGAACAACAGTAGAATAGGTGTCCTACACACTCAAACATGCACAAACGCGTTCATGGGAGTTAAATCACCGCTGCACGCGTTTACACTATTTCAATAGTTTCTTGAACATGTGACTGACTGATGGTCAATATTATCTATACATACGTAGCCTACAGATGTTGCAAAGTGTTGCCGATCAAATCTCTCGCTCTGTGATGTAGAAACAGTTTGATTCGAGCGAAGGGTAGTCTCTATGTCAAAAACCACCGAAAATTTTCATTATTTAAGAAATCGAAAATCTAAATCAACAGCGCACTGTGTTTTGGTAAGCCCTACAGACTGGATGAAATGTAACCATTAGCGTAGTTATTTTGATTATTAATTCGATACAGTAATTAGTAATAAAATTAATTATATATAAAAAAAACATACTGATTTCAATGTGAGACACGACTTAGCGCATTCAATGTGTAGGGCTTACCAAACCAGTGCGCTGTTGATTCAAATTTTCGATTTCGAAATCCATTCTTGTGATATAATTTAAAAATTAAAATGTGCGGTTTTTGACGTAGAGGTATCCTTCCCTGTTGACAGGTAAAATACATACACATTTACATACATTACATTACATAGACATTACAGTACATACACAATAGAGTCGATTTACACCTTGTTCCCAGATGTTCATAAAAACACTAATTAAAGATCTAACCCTTACTTGAATTGAATACTTATTTTGTGTATCGTTATCATCATGACAATTATCATAATTTGTATTTTTAATGTTTAGTACTTCAATAATAATCATAACAATTATCTTGTCTCTCTTTTTCCAACATGCCTTCTGTGAACAATGTAGCTTCCATTCATCAAAATTAATTAATGTTTCTTTAAAAGCTATCAATTTAATCGATATTGTATTCTTGCATTGAAGTAACTTAATCTTATGTTTCAGATTGGCGAAGATTTGCAATCCGGAATCTTCTTCTTTGGAATGTCCAATAGTCTCATCAACCCTCTGATATATGGAGCGTTTCACTTATGGCGGCCTCACAGAGAGAGACAGAACAGTAGCTACAGATACAGGCAAGTACTTGTATTATACATGTATGTGCTTGTACACGCAAGTAAAGAGTACTAATATTACAAGCAGAACAGTGGCTACAGAGGCAAGTACTTGTATTATACATATATGTGCTTGTACACGCAAGTAAAGAGTACTAATATTACAAGCAGAACAGTGGCTACAGATACAGGCAAGTACTTGTATTATACATTTATGTGCTTGTACATGCAAGTAAAGAGTACTAATATTACAAGCAGAACAGTGGCTACAGATACAGGCAAGTACTTGTATTATACATTTATGTGCTTGTACATGCAAGTAAAGAGTACTAATATTACAAGCAGAACAGTGGCTACAGATACAGGTAAGTACTTGTATTATACATGTGTGTGCTTGTACACGCAAGTAAAGAGTACTAATATTACAAGCAGAACAGTGGCTACAGATACAGGCAAGTACTTGTATTATACATGTATGTGCTTGTACACGCAAGTAAAGAGTACTAATATTACAAGCAGAACAGTGGCTACAGATACAGGCAAGTACTTGCATTATACATGTATGTGCTTGTACACGCAAGTAAAGAGTACTTATATTACAAGCAGAACAGTGGCTACAGATACAGGCAAGTACTTGTATTATACATGTATGTGCTTGTACACGCAAGTAAAAAGTACTTATATTACAAGCAGAACAGTGGCTACAGATACAGGCAAGTACTTGTATTATACATGTATGTGCTTGTACCCGCAAGTAAAGAGTACTTATATTACAAGCAGAACAGTGGCTACAGATACAGGCAAGTACTTGTATTATACATGTATGTGCTTGTACACGCAAGTAAAGAGTACTAATATTACAAGCAGAACAGTGGCTACAGATACAGGCAAGTACTTGTATTATACATGTATGTGCTTGTACACGCAAGTAAAGAGTACTTATATTACAAGCAGAACAGTGGCTACAGATACAGGCAAGTACTTGTATTATACATGTATGTGCTTGTACACGCAAGTAAAGAGTACTTATATTACAAGCAGAACAGTGGCTACAGATACAGGCAAGTACTTGTATTATACATGTATGTGCTTGTACACGCAAGTAAAGAGTACTAATATTACAAGCAGAACAGTGGCTACAGATACAGGCAAGTACTTGTATTATACATGTATGTGCTTGTACACGCAAGTAAAGAGTACTAATATTACAAGCTGAACAGTGGCTACAGATACAGGCAAGTACTTGTATTATACATGCATGTGCTTGTACACGCAAGTAAAGAGTACTAATATTACAAGCAGAACAGTGGCTACAGATACAGGCAAGTACTTGTATTATACATGTGTGTGCTTGTACACGCAGGTAAAGAGTACTTATATTACAAGCAGAACAGTGGCTACAGATACAGGCAAGTACTTGTATTATACATGCATGTGCTTGTACACGCAAGTAAAGAGTACTTATATTACAAGCAGAACAGTAGCTACAGATACAGGCAAGTACTTGTATTATACATGCATGTGCTTGTACACGCAAGTAAAGAGTACTTATATTACAAGCAGAACAGTAGCTACAGATACAGGCAAGTACTTGTATTATACATGCATGTGCTTGTACACGCAAGTAAAGAGTACTTATAGTACAAGCAGAACAGTGGCTACAGATACAGGCAAGTACTTGTATTATACATGTATGTGCTTGTACACGCAAGTAAAGAGTACTTATATTACAAGCAGAACAGTAACTACAGATACAGGCAAGTTCTTGTATTATACATGTGCTTGTACACGCAAGTAAAGAGTACTAATATTACAAGCAGAACAGTAGCTAGTAGCTACAGATACAGGCAAGTACTTGTATTATACATGTATGTGCTTGTACACGCAGGTAAAGAGTACTAATATTACAAGCAGAACAGTAGCTACAGATACAGGCAAGTACTTGTATTATACATGTATGTGCTTGTACACGCAAGTAAAGAGTACTAATATTACAAGCAGAACAGTGGCTACAGAAAAAGGCAAGTACTTGTATTTTACATGTACGTGCTTGTACACGCAAGTAAAGAGTACTAATATTACAAGCAGAACAGTGGCTACAGATACAGGCAAGTACTTGTATTATACATATTTGTGCTTGTACACGCAAGTAAAGAGTACTTATATTACAAGCAGAACAGTGGCTACAGATACAGGCAAGTACTTGTATTATACATGTATGTGCTTGTACACGCAAGTAAAGAGTACTTATATTACAAGCAGAACAGTGGCTACAGATACAGGCAAGTACTTGTATTATACATGTATGTGCTTGTACCCGCAAGTAAAGAGTACTTATATTACAAGCAGAACAGTGGCTACAGATACAGGCAAGTACTTGTATTATATATGTATGTGCTTGTACACGCAAGTAAAGAGTACTAATATTACAAGCAGAACAGTGGCTACAGATACAGGCAAGTACTTGTATTATACATGTATGTGCTTGTACACGCAAGTAAAGAGTACTTATATTACAAGCAGAACAGTGGCTACAGATACAGGCAAGTACTTGTATTATACATGTATGTGCTTGTACACGCAAGTAAAGAGTACTTATATTACAAGCAGAACAGTGGCTACAGATACAGGCAAGTACTTGTATTATACATGTATGTGCTTGTACACGCAAGTAAAGAGTACTAATATTACAAGCAGAACAGTGGCTACAGATACAGGCAAGTACTTGTATTATACATGTATGTGCTTGTACACGCAAGTAAAGAGTACTAATATTACAAGCTGAACAGTGGCTACAGATACAGGCAAGTACTTGTATTATACATGCATGTGCTTGTACACGCAAGTAAAGAGTACTTATATTACAAGCAGAACAGTGGCTACAGATACAGGCAAGTACTTGTATTATACATGTATGTGCTTGTACACGCAAGTAAAGAGTACTAATATTACAAGCAGAACAGTGGCTACAGATACAGGCAAGTACTTGTATTATACATGTATGTGCTTGTACACGCAAGTAAAGAGTACTAATATTACAAGCTGAACAGTGGCTACAGATACAGGCAAGTACTTGTATTATACATGCATGTGCTTGTACACGCAAGTAAAGAGTACTAATATTACAAGCAGAACAGTGGCTACAGATACAGGCAAGTACTTGTATTATACATGTGTGTGCTTGTACACGCAGGTAAAGAGTACTTATATTACAAGCAGAACAGTGGCTACAGATACAGGCAAGTACTTGTATTATACATGCATGTGCTTGTACACGCAAGTAAAGAGTACTTATATTACAAGCAGAACAGTAGCTACAGATACAGGCAAGTACTTGTATTATACATGCATGTGCTTGTACACGCAAGTAAAGAGTACTTATATTACAAGCAGAACAGTAGCTACAGATACAGGCAAGTACTTGTATTATACATGCATGTGCTTGTACACGCAAGTAAAGAGTACTTATAGTACAAGCAGAACAGTGGCTACAGATACAGGCAAGTACTTGTATTATACATGTATGTGCTTGTACACGCAAGTAAAGAGTACTTATATTACAAGCAGAACAGTAACTACAGATACAGGCAAGTTCTTGTATTATACATGTGCTTGTACACGCAAGTAAAGAGTACTAATATTACAAGCAGAACAGTAGCTAGTAGCTACAGATACAGGCAAGTACTTGTATTATACATGTATGTGCTTGTACACGCAGGTAAAGAGTACTAATATTACAAGCAGAACAGTAGCTACAGATACAGGCAAGTACTTGTATTATACATGTATGTGCTTGTACACGCAAGTAAAGAGTACTAATATTACAAGCAGAACAGTGGCTACAGAAAAAGGCAAGTACTTGTATTTTACATGTACGTGCTTGTACACGCAAGTAAAGAGTACTAATATTACAAGCAGAACAGTGGCTACAGATACAGGCAAGTACTTGTATTATACATATTTGTGCTTGTACACGCAAGTAAAGAGTACTTATATTACAAGCAGAACAGTGGCTACAGATACAGGCAAGTACTTGTATTATACATGTATGTGCTTGTACACGCAAGTAAAGAGTACTTATATTACAAGCAGAACAGTGGCTACAGATACAGGCAAGTACTTGTATTATACATGTATGTGCTTGTACACGCAAGTAAAGAGTACTAATATTACAAGCAGAACAGTGGCTACAGATACAGGCAAGTACTTGTATTATACATGCATGTGCTTGTACACGCAAGTAAAGAGTACTAATATTACAAGCAGAACAGTGGCTACAGATACAGGCAAGTACTTGTATTATACATGTGTGTGCTTGTACACGCAGGTAAAGAGTACTTATATTACAAGCAGAACAGTGGCTACAGATACAGGCAAGTACTTGTATTATACATGTATGTGCTTGTACACGCAAGTAAAGAGTACTAATATTACAAGCAGAACATGTGCACACGTTCATCTATGGGTTATTGTTAGAAATTATAGGTGGTTTGATCATTTCAGTGCAGATAAAGAATGAGCTGTGAGCCTGTGTACCTTGCCAAGGTCGTGAGATAGTGCTGTCGCACTTTTGCACTTAGTGAGATATAATGTGTAATGTGTATAAGAGCAGATCTATGAAATAAATCATGACAAACTGGAGAATTGCTGCGAAGAAATATCGTACCGGACTTCCGTGTTCGCTCTTTCTCATATTATTTCCTCGTTTGGCGCGAAGCTGATTTAATTTCGTTACTTTTGTTAGGAGTCAAAGCTGACAGCTGACAGAGCTCCCTGTCTTTCTAAACTTCCCTTATTAGTTTCTGGACGTAAATTATTCATGAAATGATCTTGATCCTCGAGTGAAATCAAGCTAGTCGTGGCCGAGTAGGCTTAGGCTCAACATCTGGCGTATCAAAGCAATATCATGGATGTGATGTTGAATTACTTAGTGGAGAGAGAGAAATACAAGGGAGAAAAAATCTGCATTGATTGTGTACAAATTCCGTATGATTCTTGGCAGTGGGTCTATTGTACATGTATTGTACATCTATTGTACATCTATTGTACACAATGCGTTTGTCACTAATTGTTATATACGAGAGAGTCAGTTGTTGCTGGTTTGTTGTACATCTATTGTATTGTATTTTTTTTTCGTATTACAAATTACATTATATTCATATTATAATGAATTAGAACCTTTTTAATTAATAACAATAATAATCTTTATAATAATAATCTTTATTTGTCAGAATGAGCTTACGCTCTTTACATCGACAGATTACGATTACACTTGACCAAACAAAACTAACTAAACTCTCTACATGCATTGTAATTTATACATCTATTGTACATGTATCGTAGACAATGCGTTTGTCCGCAGTGCGGGCTCTTTCCATTTTATACCACTTTTGTTTGCGATCTGGAGGTCTTGTGTGTCTTTTGGCCCGAGCCATCTCCATTCGCTATGGGGTTGGCTCGGGCCTTTTTTTTGCGTGTGAACCGCTCTCTCTTGGAAGACGCTGTTGTCGTAGTTTACCGTCAAGGGGTTGTGATATTTCGGCCGTGCCATGTCCATTTGTTTGGACCTGGTTCGGGCCTTTTTTATTTGCGGGTAAACCGGCGGTATCTCTCGGCACCTCGTACTCCTACAAACTTACGTAATTATCTCAATATCTGTGATATGGCACGCAGGTCTGTTTACATGTACTTACAGTACATGTAGTTGAGCTTAATTAGAGGGTGTCAAGTTAAGTGAATATACTCGGATTCTCTTACAAATCGATTCCTTGTGGGATATTATGTAATTATCGAATTACAGACAGACAGCCCCTGAAACTTAGGTAATTATCTCAAAATGTGTGGTATGTCACACGGGTTTGTTTGCATGTGCTTACAGTATATGTAGTTGAGCTTAATTAAAAGGAAACAAGTTAAGTGAATATACTCGAATACTCTTACAAGTCGATACTTTGTGTTACATTATGTAATTATCGAATGACAGACAGACAGCCCCTGAAACTTACGTAATTATCTCGTAATTATCTACTATGACTTTAAGGTATGTACACATGGATAAAATATATTCCGTATGTGGAGTGTTCAAGTATTCTTCAGGGGAGTATAAAAAAACTGCTTGTGTTTCACAAAATATGCATTGCAAAACTTATCATAAATGCGTGAAGTTAGTTAAAAGTAAAACGCGATTAAGGCTTGCATACATTAAGGCGCATACAGGGTTAAATTGAAACTACAAAAAAGATGAGTTTGTACACACTGTTAATAACAGATCACTCAAGGGATTCGTAGAAGCGGCTTTGTTTTTTTATAAGCCTGCGTAGAAGGAAAAATATTCTGTGTTCATTTCATAGCTCCGCTTTTGTTTTAAGCCTCCTTTGCATTAAAAATGTATTTCGTAAATTACTCACACGTTGAATTGGCTGTAACAAACAAAGAATTTGCAAGATGTTATCACCAATTTAAAATGATTAAAGAACATCCTTTAATATAAAACATTGCTTACTTTTTTCAATTATTACAGGATCTGATACCTCTCGAATGTTTATTTATTGTTTTAGGTCTAACTTTACATCAACAGCCAACATCGTACCAATTCATTTAAGGTTAGTCTGATAGATATAAATAGCACTTACTTGCCTCTTTAAAAAGCAGGTAATATTATTTCGGAAAATAGCACGAGGGGGGTGGGGGGAGGAGATAACCTTCCTTAATCATCCTCTGGTAACTTGGCCAAAACAAAACAACGAAAACACATTTACAAAAGTGAAATATTTGTAGTTGGACATTCCTCAGCTATGCATTGTCAGAGGTCATGGGAGGCAACAACGATCGGATGACGGGTATGGAAAGTCCACCTAAAATGTTGAATATTTTGAAGATGTGGTTCTGACAGCCCATAGTATTCTAGGGTTAGTCTATATAATATATATCGTGATGCGGTCTATGGACAGACTCATAGGGGCTCGCTATTCAAATCAATGCCTCTTGATAATATGTGTGTTATCAAAGTCTTGGATCTAATCCTAATGTATACTTTGCCTCGCGATCCTGAAATAGCTACAGAACCAGTCGTGAATCAAACCAAGCGATAGTTGGCGTGTTGACAGGCCGACAATTTGTGTTCGATATTTCCTCTCAAAACTGTTACTTTTGAGGATTATTTAAATAACAATAAATGCCAGTTCAGAATAAAAACAAATAAGGTAAGAAACAACTTCATCTTGACTGTACGTTCGAGTGCAAAGATATTATACTATTCCCTTTTCGAGTGCTTCATAAAAAAACATAACATAGGACAAAACAAATACAAATCTGCAATTAATAATACATCTATATGTTTGCAAAAATATCTTTACCTGTAAAGAAAAATAGTTTGAACGTATGCTTAGTAACCACTTTTATGTTATTGTGTACTGGTCTAAATATCAGAGACAAAACATAAATAAACAATAAAATAAACCATTGTAGTTAAAAGCAAAGATTGGCATCATCAGTGTGCTCTGGCTGAGTAATGACTAAATGGAAATGATAGAAGTATAATGGCTGCACAGTTCAGACATATAGCATCCGACCTATTGTGTTTTAAAATAGTGTATTGTAGTTAAATAATTATATTCCACATTTTAATTCCGTTTAATAATATCAATGCCGATGTAACAGTTATTGCTGTGGATGTATGAAAACAGCAAAATGCATCTGCTTGCCAATCTTCGTGGCCAAACAGTAAAACACGAATACACATTTAACCATGTACCTTAATAGTAATAACTTTGACACGACAAGATGTTTAATTGTTTGTTTTATACCTTCGACATCCAGAGCTTTGTAACCAAGTCCTACAGTGTTTTTATCTAGTTTTAACAAAAGTGTGTTTATATAATTTAGATGTCGAAACGAAACAGACTAAAAAAAAGCTATGATAATTTAATGTCAACGCCATTGATAACATTTTGCATTGTTAACTTTTCAAATGTAAAAATTCAAGTGTAATACAAATTTATAAATTGAAGAACAAAACACATAAACAACTGAAGTTCATCTTTCCTACTTAATGTGTCAGAAAGCGCAAATTATGAACTAAACTATAATTAATAATTAAATTAATAGCTAAATTAATATTATCGTCAATTTGATGTCATTAAAAAATGTAAATAAGTGGTTCCCTCTCCCCGCCCCTTATCTCTCTCTATTTCTCTTTCTGTCGCCATAAATAGTCGTTAAGTGGGTCGTTAAGCAAACATAGTAGGTACAACTTTAGACAGCAACAAGTTTCTTTCAGTTTCAAACAATTTGCTGTGATATTAATGTACACTGTGAGTGTGTTATCTCACAAATGCTGTCCCCGAATGTACCTAACCGATAATACAATCTTAAGAGGGTTAATGAGAGGTTTATAACTTTACTACTGTTTTGCAACTTCACTCTACATTAGTAAAACTTACTAATTTGCATCGCAGGCAACTTAAACACACCTGTCAAAATTTCACTTTGCGTACTTTTACCTAAGCTTTGCTTTTAAGAATTAGAATTGTAAATATCTCCAAGTTTAAAATTTATAACAATCTTTCCCTCGTAAGTCGTAAAGTTGTTAAACTATGTTTTGTTATGTTATTGTTCATGACTTAATCATAAAGTATAAATAACAGTTGCTTTGGATAAAGAGCGACTGGGATATTTTCAAGAAAATTAATAAGAGATTGGAATAATAATCTCCATTGCTCATAGAGAAACATTTCTTGATGACGACATTTTACAACTCTAAGTTTATTTGCTGTGGCGAGAGCTGAATACGAGGAAAAGAAATTCCTGGAGGGGACAACGCATTCACTCCCACTCGAAAACACTCTCCAATCTCGTGTACACACGAGTTTCTAGGGCTTTGGATTATTTATTGGTCTGGGAAATCGTTTTCTTTTTTTGACGTTACCTTAGCATACTCAGTTGCGTTCTCTCTTCTCCTACTAAATAATTCAGTTTACATTTTAACACTTCACCCTCTTTAAATATTAATTCGTGACACGTGACATTTCTAGAGAGAAAATCAGTGTAGAGAACTCGAATCTATGTATGTGCGGCAAGTCCCACTGTTAAGTCAACGCGAAATGAAGGTTTTTGTTTTTAGTGTACCTAAAAGCCTTGGTAAACGGTCAATTTATTGATTGACTCAACTTATTGGCTCAACTTGTAGACCACATTTAGATAACACGGAACTGGAATACTGCAGTCACACACTAAAACATGTTGACTCAACATGGACGAGTAGGGCAATATGTTGACGAAAAGTTGGAACTTTTGAATAGTGTTTAGTGTTCTAGAGATATTGTTTAAAACACGTTATTTCGCCTGTTTCAATAAATAAATAAAATTTGACTTCACAAATAACAACACTAAACATTAAAACATGTTTTATAATTTTATTAATATAGATCATGCGAAACCCATCATGGAAATATTTATCACTTTTCAACTGTGTGGAGTGACTCCAAGTATTGTTTAAAACACCTTTTATCGCGCGTTTTAACCTAGAACCACCAGACAGAACCCTAAACAATAAGAATACCTACTTTAGGGTGCGCACTAGCTTGACTAACTAGGTATGAGTGTTTGGACAGAACCCTTGTCTAAGGTTGTTGTTGTTGTTGTGTTACAGGGAGGGGTCAGTGATGAACCGGTCAACAGCCACAAACACCAGCGTGGTATGTCCACCGCGAGTGACCAGCATGCGGACAGTGGTCAACTCAACAGGTACCCAGACGGCCGTCGAAGAAGAGACCTCCTTTTGCCTCCTGGGTGAGACTGAGCGACCGCGCAACAACAGACTCGCCTCCAAGTTTCTACAGCACTACCGGGGTGTTCTGTACAATGGCAACAACGTCCAGGCGCACATTTGAAGCGACCTTCTGCCTCTTAGGGGATGAAGGGGTGCGCACGTATCAACCCTGCAACAACAGACTCGCCTCTAAGTTTCTACAGCACTACCGGGGTGTTCTGTACAATGGCAACAACGTCCAGGCGCACATATGAAGCAGCCTTCTGCCTCTTAGGGGATGAAGGGGTGCAGGGTGCGCTCGTATCAACCCTGCAACAACAGACTCGCCTCCAAGTTTCTACAGTACTACCGGGGTGTTCTGTACAATGGCAACAACGTCCAGCCGCACATATGAAGCAGCCTTCTGCCTCTTAGGGGATGAAGGGGTGCAGGGTGCGCTCGTATCAACCCTGCAACAACAGACTCGCCTCCAAGTTTCTACAGCACTACCGGGGTGTTCTGTACAATGGCAACAACGTCCAGCCGCACATATGAAGCAGCCTTCTGCCTCTTAGGGGATGAAGGGGTGCAGGGTGCGCTCGTATCAACCCTGCAACAACAGACTCGCCTCCAAGTTTCTACAGCACTACCGGGGTGTTCTGTACAATGGCAACAACGTCCAGCCGCACATATGAAGCAGCCTTCTGCCTCTTAGGGGATGAAAGGGGTGCAGGGGTGCGCTCGTATCAACCCTGCAACAACAGACTCGCCTCCAAGTTTCTACAGCACTACCGGGGTGTTCTGTACAATGGCAACAACGTCCAGCCGCACATATGAAGCAGCCTTCTGCCTCTTAGGGGATGAAGGGGTGCAAGGGTGCGCTCGTATCAACCCTGCAACAACAGACTCGCCTCCAAGTTTCTACAGCACTACCGGGGTGTTCTGTACAATGGCAACAACGTCCAGCCGCACATATGAAGCAGCCTTCTGCCTCTTAGGGGATGAAGGGGTGCAGGGGTGCGCTCGTATCAACCCTGCAACAACAGACTCGCCTCCAAGTTTCTACAGCACTACCGGGGTGTTCTGTACAATGGCAACAACGTCCAGCCGCACATATGAAGCAGCCTTCTGCCTCTTAGGGGATGAAGGGGTGCAGGGGTGCGCTCGTATCAACCCTGCAACAACAGACTCGCCTCCAATTTTTCTACAGCACTACCGGGGTGTTCTGTACAATGGCAACAACGTCCAGCCGCACATATGAAGCAGCCTTCTGCCTCTTAGGGGATGAAGGGGTGCAAGGGTGCGCTCGTATCAACCCTGCAACAACAGACTCGCCTCCAAGTTTCTACAGCACTACCGGGCAGTTCTGTACAATGGCAACAACGTCCAGCCGCACATATGAAGCAGCCTTCTGCCTCTTAGGGGATGAAGGGGTGCAGGGTGCGCACGTATCAACCCTGCAACAACAGACTCGCCTCCAAGTTTCTACAGCACTACCGGGGTGTTCTGTACAATGGCAACAACGTCCAGCCGCACATATGAAGCAGCCTTCTGCCTCTTAGGGGATGAAAGGGGTGCAGGGTGCGCACGTATCAACCCTGCAACAACAGACTCGCCTCCAAGTTTCTACAGCACTACCGGGGTGTTCTGTACAACGGCAACAACGTCCAGGCGCACATATGAAGCGACCCTCTGCCTCTTAGGGGATGAAGGGGTGCAGAGGTGCGCACGTATCAACCCTGCAACAACAGACTCGCCTCCAAGTTTCTACAGCACTACCGGAGTGTTCTGTACAACGGCAACAACGTCCAGGCGCACATATGAAGCGACCCTCTGCCTCTTAGGGGATGAAGGGGTGCAGGGGTGCGCACGTATCAACCGTGCAACAACAGACTCGCCTCCAAGTTTCTACAGCACTACCGGGGTGTTCTGTACAATGGCAACAACGTCCAGCCGCACATATGAAGCGACCTTCTGCCTCTTAGGGGATGAAGGGGTGCAGGGTGCGCTCGTATCAACCCTGCAACAACAGACTCGCCTCCAAGTTTCTACAGTACTACCGGGGTGTTCTGTACAATGGCAACAACGTCCAGCCGCACATATGAAGCAGCCTTCTGCCTCTTAGGGGATGAAGGGGTGCAGGGTGCGCTCGTATCAACCCTGCAACAACAGACTCGCCTCCAAGTTTCTACAGCACTACCGGGGTGTTCTGTACAATGGCAACAACGTCCAGCCGCACATATGAAGCAGCCTTCTGCCTCTTAGGGGATGAAGGGGTGCAGGGTGCGCTCGTATCAACCCTGCAACAACAGACTCGCCTCCAAGTTTCTACAGCACTACCGGGGTGTTCTGTACAATGGCAACAACGTCCAGCCGCACATATGAAGCAGCCTTCTGCCTCTTAGGGGATGAAAGGGGTGCAGGGGTGCGCTCGTATCAACCCTGCAACAACAGACTCGCCTCCAAGTTTCTACAGCACTACCGGGGTGTTCTGTACAATGGCAACAACGTCCAGCCGCACATATGAAGCAGCCTTCTGCCTCTTAGGGGATGAAGGGGTGCAGGGGTGCGCTCGTATCAACCCTGCAACAACAGACTCGCCTCCAAGTTTCTACAGCACTACCGGGGTGTTCTGTACAATGGCAACAACGTCCAGCCGCACATATGAAGCAGCCTTCTGCCTCTTAGGGGATGAAGGGGTGCAGGGGTGCGCTCGTATCAACCCTGCAACAACAGACTCGCCTCCAATTTTTCTACAGCACTACCGGGGTGTTCTGTACAATGGCAACAACGTCCAGCCGCACATATGAAGCAGCCTTCTGCCTCTTAGGGGATGAAGGGGTGCAAGGGTGCGCTCGTATCAACCCTACAACAACAGACTCGCCTCCAAGTTTCTACAGCACTACCGGGCAGTTCTGTACAATGGCAACAACGTCCAGCCGCACATATGAAGCAGCCTTCTGCCTCTTAGGGGATGAAGGGGTGCAGGGTGCGCACGTATCAACCCTGCAACAACAGACTCGCCTCCAAGTTTCTACAGCACTACCGGGGTGTTCTGTACAATGGCAACAACGTCCAGCCGCACATATGAAGCAGCCTTCTGCCTCTTAGGGGATGAAAGGGATGCAGGGTGCGCACGTATCAACCCTGCAACAACAGACTCGCCTCCAAGTTTCTACAGCACTACCGGGGTGTTCTGTACAACGGCAACAACGTCCAGGCGCACATATGAAGCGACCCTCTGCCTCTTAGGGGATGAAGGGGTGCAGAGGTGCGCACGTATCAACCCTGCAACAACAGACTCGCCTCCAAGTTTCTACAGCACTACCGGGGTGTTCTGTACAACGGCAACAACGTCCAGGCGCACATATGAAGCGACCCTCTGCCTCTTAGGGGATGAAGGGGTGCAGGGGTGCGCACGTATCAACCGTGCAACAACAGACTCGCCTCCAAGTTTCTACAGCACTACCGGGGTGTTCTGTACAATGGCAACAACGTCCAGCCGCACATATGAAGCGACCCTCTGCCTCTTAGGGGATGAAGGGGTGCAAGGGTGCGCTCGTATCAACCCTGCAACAACAGACTCGCCTCCAAGTTTCTACAGCACTACCGGGGTGTTCTGTACAATGGCAACAACGTCCAGCCGCACATATGAAGCAGCCTTCTGCCTCTTAGGGGATGAAGGGGTGCAGGGGTGCGCACGTATCAACCCTGCAACAACAGACTCGCCTCCAAGTTTCTACAGCACTACCGGGGAGTTCTGTACAATGGCAACAACGTCCAGGCGCACATATGAAGCAGCCTTCTGCCTCTTAGGGGATGAAGGGGTGCAGGGGTGCGCTCGTATCAACCCTGCAACAACAGACTCGCCTCCAAGTTTCTACAGCACTACCGGGGTGTTCTGTACAATGGCAACAACGTCCAGCCGCACATATGAAGCAGCCTTCTGCCTCTTAGGGGATGAAGGGGTGCAGGGGTGCGCACGTATCAACCCTGCAACAACAGACTCGCCTTCAACTTCAAGTTTCTACAGTACTAGTACTACCGGGGAGTTCTGTACAATGGCAACAACGTCCAGGCGCACATATGAAGCAACAACCCTGCAACATACCAGAGTGACGTGTCATGTTATGGATACACTGACGTCACGCTGTGCAAATAACGTCTTCAACTTTTCCCCAGTGTTTCATCCCTCACGAGAATAAGCTTTAAAAGCACAATCTCAAAACTTTTTAAGTGTGAAGAACTAGGCATTCCTTTTACCATATTCTTATATGGAAGTTTATAGGAAGCCAAATATTTCACGGGTGCTGTGCTATAAAAATATACCGTTATATCGTCAATGCATGGAGACCCACACTGAGTTTAACATGCGTGAAATAATGCGTTGCAATGCGTGTAGACCTGTGCGAAGCGACAAAAGGACCTTCCATTATTTGTGATTAGCTATGTGAGGCGTGATAAACCGCGATTTTGCAGTGTGCTGAATTTCTGTAAAATAGTATGAAGAAAATTCAATGTTGTTAAATCTTCACACGAAAGTATTGCAAAATCATTGTTTCAATCGCCAGTACAATATTTGTCATTGGGAATGCGCATTAAATATAAATCCATCTACCTAAGTACAATAGCAATGTTTTTTACTTGCCAAATGACGATGATCAAAGTGTATCATTGTATACAAGAGGAGGGGAAATTCCACCGTCTACTTTCGTAAAATGTCGAACTTTGAATTTTGACGCATTATTTTTTAAGATAACGGAGCGACTTAACTATTTCCATACTTCTCAATTTCCAGATAGATACAAATTTTTAGTATTAATATTATAATATAAAACAATGTGCAAGGTATTATGATTGTTTTACATAATTTCTCTACTAGTGACGTATTGTTGGCAGATTACCTTCTTTTATATCGTCGAAGAAATTTGTATGTTTATTTAAATTGAAAAGTTGATTGATAGTTCACACATTAAAGAGATATTGAACTAAGATCATCGTTTAAATTCATAATTTCCTTTAAAAAACATTCCAGTTTCTACATTGGATTCTATTACTATTCAAATAATGTTTAATAAAAACAAACTCTGACGTCAGAACTAAGTTCGTTCATGAGATAAAACACCTATCTCGCTCCTGATAGAATTCAGCACTTCTTTATGTTGTTACGATGAACAAACGATATCCAATCACGTGCCTATCGCTCAACAGTTAGCCAATAATATTGTTTGCATACACAATATTAAACACATTTACGTTGATGGTAACCAAAGATTCGATCAGCTTGAGTCATCTATCTCACAATCTCTCTCTCTATTCTTCGCTTTATCGGACAATACTTTGATAAAATGGTACATTTTATGGTAACAGATGTATTTGTTTTCAGTATACGAGCATATGTTATATGGCTAAAGGTGCTTCTTACCTGTATGTTTGACGAAACTGTAAATATTACAAACATACACAATAATTCGACTGGCACAACTGTTCTGCCGCATAGTATTATAGGATATGATACCAAGGGAAACAATTTACCTGAGTTATTACTTTTTACGCTGTAATTCACAACGTGTTGTAATGGCCGTACTTTGTAAGATATTCGGTTTATAAGGGCTGAGGTGGGCGTAAAAACTGGACGACTGTTTTATGACTATTATTTGTTTTCCATGGTTGTTGCTGTTTTACTTTAGAATTATATTAACTTGTGTACATTCTAAGATGTTCAGAAATAAGTCTTGAGTCAAAATGCAGAGTTTGTAATTTCGACAAGCAGGACCATTTTCAAAACCACATTATTTTGTATTATATCTACAAGTTATTGAAGTGAAGTACACAAGGTTGCAAAATCAATAATATCATGTGAACGATGTAAACATAATTATTTCTGTTCAAATCATCTTTTAAGACAATATAACAAGATCATCGCAAATAAATTCATACACGTATCCATACATAGAGATGCGTAGATATAAATGTATAACAAAAAGCAAATATTTATATACGTTAATGCATCCATAAACATTACAAAAATTAATCTCTATAAGAAAGTACTTTATTATTTCAATGATACCATTACTCTGAATGTGATTTATTTCAAACAAGCCCAAGAGCTCAATAATAGGTTTAATGAAACATAATCAAGGATGTATAAAACAAATGTTCTCGGCATAGTTGAGCAATGAGCTGTCACATGTACGAAAGGAACGACTGGTGATAATTAACTTAATTGCCTTGTTTATGAAAAACTGACATTCCAGACCAGGACAGGCATTCATGTTTAGGCGTGAGGGGCAAACAGGGACCTGTTGTGTTGCGTGGTTTACTGGCTGTCAAGTGCCACGTGCTGCTGCGTGGTTTACTGGCTGTCACGCCACGCGAGCAACGCTTGGCTGTAAAGTGCCACGTGGTGTTGCGTCGTTTACTGGCTGTCACGCGACGCGGGCAACCCTTGGCTGTCAAGTGCCACGTGCTGTTGCGCCGTTTACTGGCTGTCAAGTGCCACGTGCTGTTGCGTGTTTTACTGGCTCTCAAGTGCCACGTGATGTTGCATCGTTTACTGGCTGTCAAGTGACACGTGCTGTTGCGCCGTTTACTGGCTGTCAAGTGCCACGTGCTGTTGCGTCGTTTACTGGCTGTCAAGTGCCACGTGCTGTTGCGTGGTTTTCTGGCTGTCACGCGACGCGAGCAGCGCTTGGCTGTCAAGTGCCACGTGCTGTTGCGCCGTTTACTGGCTGTCAAGTGACACGTGCTGTTGCGTCGTTTACTGGCTGTCAAGTGACACGTGCTGATGCGTCGTTTACTGGCTGTCAAGTGACACGTGCTGATGCGTCGTTTACTGGCTGTCAAGTGACACGTGCTGTTGCGTCGTTTACTGGCTGTCAAGTGACACGTGCTGATGCGT
Source organism: Isoperla grammatica (assembly GCA_945910005.1). Classification (NCBI taxonomy): domain Eukaryota; kingdom Metazoa; phylum Arthropoda; class Insecta; order Plecoptera; family Perlodidae; genus Isoperla; species Isoperla grammatica. The sequence goes on from OX246739.1 coordinate 75,242,816, forward strand.
CGTTTACTGGCTGTCAAGTGTCACGTGATGCGGACACCAAGTCAAAGGTCGCACACACAACATAACAACAAGATCGTTTTGTAATAAACTATAATGTACAAAAACATATAGCAATTTTTCTAAAAAAAATCCTCTCTTGTCGTTTGTCTATTCTTGACAATGTTTTTTGACTGGTAAGAAAAATTAAATAATTATACATACTGTTGTCGTTGTCACATAATTAATTGACTTACACGTGTTACCAATAAAATCTTTTGTGATATTGTCATTGAGAGACTGTTCTGCGTGTAACTTTATTTTAGATGTTAAAACTATTGTATAAATGTCTTTGTCTCCAATCCTGAACGAATTAACAAGTATAAAAATTCATATGTAAAATACAACAAATAAAATTTAATGTTTTATTAAAAAATGTGTAAGATTATTCAGTTTCTAAATAATAATGCTGACTTGTTCTGAGGTATTTTGTTGTGTTAAACCCTTAGCTATACTACTATATATGTTGGCCGCCGATCTTCTGTCGTGCTAAAGGTTTGCCACGTTTCCCTGTATTCACAGCTCGCATCTTCGGCTCCCATCTTCGTCTCCCATCGTCGGCTCGCCATTAGTTGAATTTGTTTCATTTATCTGTTGGTACAATAGAGATAGCAGAGCAGCATTGAAGTGAGTGCATAGTTCAAAGCACAAACATCTATGCCATTGATTGTAATGGGGATGTAATTGAATGTTGAAAACATTGAACGTATATAGGGACTGGGATGCTCTTTAATTAAACACTAGGGTCAAATTCATTAACTGACAACGTTTACCACGCGAGCCGAGCTCGAGCTCGTAAGCTCGAGCTGGTCATTATACGAACTGAATCTGCCTGATAAACACCTAAGCTCGAACCCAACTCAGCTCGGTGAAGAAGCCGAGCCAGCACGCGTGATAAACGTATGCGGACCGAATTGTGTAACTCACCCACTCATTGTCTCGATTAGTCACGTTGCAAAAATATGAAACGTTAAGCCCAAATATCAATCGTACGTTTAGCAAGCGGTGAACCACGCCTTCTTTTTCAGTACGAACCAGACCTGTAGTATTTAGTACGATCTCAAAGTCCGTGGTAAACGGATACCTAGCTATTGAGCTCTAGCTTACGAGTTAGAGCTCAGCTCGCGTCGTAAACGTAGTCACTGATTGTCGAGAATGTAATGCATCTACTGGGATTCGAGACAAAAAAAATAGATACATTTTAGGATTGTGTTGTGTATATTTTCTAGCAGCAACAATAATTATTGAAACGCTTTGAAAACTTAAAACAATGTAATTAATTACGTTCCAAAACTTATTGGAAACAGTTACAGATTACCTTTGTTTTCTGTACAATGATCGAGCCTAGCGTTCCGAAACGTATTGAAACATTGTAAGTTTAGTGTACTTTGTAAGTTTACTTTTGATATATCTCCGTCTTCAATTTTGTGCTCCGAGTTTTGTGAATACCATTTCCTCTTCACATTCACTGTTCACACCATTACAAGATTTCGCGCACGACTTAACCCATATATTCGATTGACTTGTTCCAAACCCAGCCTCTTTGTGATGCTCTCGTATTTCAGCTTTTGCTAGAACCGCGTTACGAGATGGGAGATGTAGGGATAATATTGCATTTACACTCGTTGATTTTCAGTGTTAGTGTAAATATTTCAATAAAATTATTAAAGTGACTGGAATGCACATTTCGTATGTCAATTGTCAATATTATTATTTACAAGACAGAGCAATACACAGTTTCATTTAATTGGCACAATTTGAAAAGAAATTCATTCATAATAATGATGTTATTACCTTGAGTTATTTGCAACAGTACAATTAATGCCCAAAACTTTTGTTCCAGGCTTATTATTGTATGGTGAGAATTTTGAAAACCCTAAGATATCCATAATACTTTGTCGAGCTTTGCTTTTCGTTTGGCATATAGACTTTTATCAAGGTAACCAGACGTACCGGTTTGACCGGTACAGTACCGATATCGGAACATTTGTACCGGTGTCCCGAGAGACTCATTGAAGTTTGTATTACCATTTTTATTACCATTTATTTTTTACCAGTTTGTAATTTTTGAGGGAAAGGTGTCCCGGTATTCTGTCAATAAAGACAACGTGGTCGATTGTAACAGTGTGGGGGGGGGGAAGGGGGGGGGGGGGCTTTGCCATCAGCTCTCCAGCCCTCGACACATGCGGGTCGAATTCGCAGACGCTGACTCACACAATCGCGCACTCACTCAACTCACAGTCAGCAGAGTTTATTCCTTCAACAGGCGGCTGGCGAAATACGACTGGGCATAACATGACTACAAAAATGTACCCACATTAATTTAAATACCTAATATGTATTTATTAAAATTAATATGAATAATAAGGTATTAATATTTTTTTTTAATTCATGTTAGAGAGCTGTTTTCAAATTTGAATTAAAAATGTTTCGCCTCTTTAATAATAGTGTCTTTATTTTTCCTTTTTTTTAACATCTGAAACAGTTTAAACACACAGTTCACTCATACAAGAAAAATATGATAAGAAAAATGGGCGATTCGGCGGAAAAATTCGACTGACAAGACCACGTGTTAGTCCATGGAGTTCGTAATCCTTACACTTTGTTTGTCTCGGTTTGCAATATTCAAAATATGGTCACCTTAACTATTCTGACACTAAAAAAACGTAAAAAACGACAGCTTCTACAACACATGCACCGAGAGAATGCTAATTCGAGTTTCGAACTAATCAACACAACAAGCCTTCTACCTTGGGACTCAAGTGTATGTGCCCACCAGCGCGGCCTGCCAAAAGCAACAACAAACACTGATACAGTTTGAGAGGAGGCTTATAAAAGTTATGATTACTTCAGTGCCAAAAAGACCCCAGAGAACCAACCCCCATTAAGGGGCTCACTGCCACTGAAATACACTCTTCGCTGACCAAATTGTCATCAGTGAGGTAACACCATGATCAAGATAAACTAAACTAGCCTGGTATGAAAATATGATCCACTTGTTTAATATGAGTAAAAAACGAATTATTTTACAATTTAATGCAAATGACGAATAACATAAACATGATTTAACACTGTAGATTACACACTAATAGAGTTAGCTCAACGGTGCATGCATGTCCTTAATCCGGGAGGTCTCCGGTTCGACTTCGGCACCGTCAATCCTGACTCTTGACTGAAGGTTTTTCCGATTTTTTCATCAGTTGTAAAGGCCTAAACTCAGCGGTTCAGTCAACAACACTGCCCTGGAAATTCCTTCCCTACTATCTAAACACCCTAAAATACCTAGTCCTTGAAGAGGGGCACATCAGGTAAAGCAGAGATTCCAACGAAAAATTATTAACTATTATAGATCACACCACAAAAATGTACAAATTAACTAACAGTAAGTAACAAATTGTACCACTAAACTAATGGCATATCTATTTAAAACATAGTCGTAGAAATATTCTCTCGTGCCATCAGCTTTAAACGTTGGCCTCGGCCCACGAGCCTCAAGGGCTGTAATCTCCAGGAGCTGAGCTGAACCTACGTAATAACGGTGAGCACAAATACGACGACTTCGTTAGGCCACTTCTGTGTTTTGCATGAAATCACATCTCTACGTTCTTAATTCCCACGCGATTTGCCCACACAACTTCTTGTCCACTTAAATGCAAAACAGAACAAGATATAAGATGGTATTCTTCTAGAGCAGCGCTGAAATATGCTTTTTTAGAATAAGAAAAGCCTATTCTCTGCTCTACTGCACAGACTTAGCTTTCCAAACAACATATTCCAATGTAATATTATATTAACACATTGTTTACAGCGTTATTTGAAAATTGAAAGTGCAGATGGGATTTTAAATATTACTGGAATGGATATTTAAAATATAACTCATAAAAAAGGTTATTCTAGGATACACGAACTAATGTTATTATTACCAAAGACGTTTCTAAATGAAACAAGGGAACAATATAAAAATAAAAAGGTCACAAGAAGATGACTTTGAATTCTGCTTGGTATACAAGTGAAGTGTGACTGGACTTCATATCCGTCCCCTACCCCTATGTGTAGGTTGGGCCCGGTGTTGCTAAGGATTTGTTTGCTTTGTGGGAAATAACATGCATGAAATTGTTACCTGCAACAACGGGCGCCCCTAGGTGTAGGGGACGTCTATTGGAGTCTGCTATTTCGTGAGCTTGAGACTATGGGTAGTTCCTTTAGGGCAAGTTTAGACGCGGTCCCTAGAGGAGCAGAAGTAGGTCGCCGCACAGTACGAAGAGATGATGACGACATCAAGGACCCTGGTTGACGAAGCGTGGACGCGATGTGAGAGCATCTTATTTCCCCAGGGTCTGGAAATCACGACCCGTGATCGCAACGTCGGTATTCAGTGGGTCAGAAAATATGATTTACCTGTTTGGGCGTTGCCGATCTTTTGTCCACAACTGTACGACTTGCTTGCGGTCTCACACACAACTTTACAGGAGACGTTCCACAATAACCTTGTGGATGCTGAGTGAAGCATTGACCAACCAAATGTCAGTCATTGAAAACGCTGTCCGCTGATTGGCTACGACTCACTTGGCTGTGACGTCAGCATCCACAAAGCTGCTGTGGAACCACTTTATGCACCAACACAGGTGAGAGCGATAAAATAGATTTCGTCAGTCTCTGCGAACACGCTATATAAAGTTAACTTTCCGCGCGATTTCGTGGGCGTGAAACTTGGGTGTCTTACAACACAAACAATGAATTACATTTTAACTACTGTGATTCTTTTCATAACTGTCGCATTTACCATATAAACCGATCAATAGATTCAAATTAAATTTCATGTATAAAACATGTTGTTATTTTGGCTCACGCCTCAGCCCCTTGATGAGACAGGGTGATGCTAACGCTAATGCCACTCCAGAGATTGTGAGGAAGCCGAGGAAAATTCTGTCAAAATCTGTTAAGTGGTTTTTAAGATCATCTATTAAAAACCCTAGAACTTTTTGCGTCTTTTAAATAATAAGTAAAGATTATAGGTACAAAATCAATCGTTTACATGAAAAGCAAGATGCGTTGATATGAACAGATAATATATTAGTAATCTCGCGCTTTTAAACAATTTTGTACATTGGGTTTGATTTTGATCTACCATATATATATGTACCTGTTGCAACTTTCTGGGGATTGTTGCCGCGAATAATGTACTAAAGAAGGAGGCACTGACTTACCCTTCCCTTCCTGACGTTTCGGGAGTCACATCTCCCATCTTCAGAGGCCCTCACTCGACGATGTGCATCTCGAGCTTCGAAGCCGCGAAAAAAGCGTGCTATAAAGATATGTATCAACATACTTGTTCTTGCTTTGTACCTGTAACTGTACCTGTATTTTTGTAACTACTTGTAATCTTATCTAAACATAAACAAAGTAAAAATAAAATATATTCTGGCATAAACTTCCACGGATGTACTGTATGTATGAATTCATTTTATTTTAGGAGCTTCTTTTCCGTAAAATATTTCGAGGAATAACCGTAAATATAATAAATTGAAACAATATGTAATACATATATACAATATACATATATATACATATGTAGTATATATTCATTAAGAATATACATATGTAGGCTACGCGTAGTAAAACTGTGGTTATGACATGGGGCTTTTTGCCGTAAATTGTAACTTTTGAATCGTACGGTACTACCCCCCACCCCTCACCACAGAGATAAGCAGACTACTGGCGTAGGTAAAGATAACGAGACAGTTGTAGTCGAGCGATCGTCCGAGCATGACCTCGATTGAGGGAAGTGATTGCGTGTGCACGTATAGGAAACCTAGTCGACTTTGTGAGTTTGGCTTACATTGTCTGCACTAGCGTCTTGGACGGAAGTATTCCTTGAACGAACACTTACAAGTTGCTACAGGAGATCGACTGTTTAACCCTGTTGATGTGTTGTTGTGTGTGTTTGATTGATTAACCGGAACTACGAGGGACGACTACGACGGCTGCTGATTCCTGGCGTGACGGACGGACGCCTGGGGACGGTTCTGGCGAGCTGGCGCATCCCGCACACACCCCCTACCTGGCCTGATTCACTGGTAAGTACTCCTGAACACTCCTATGGTTCAGTCATTATCATTGTTATTTGTTATACCCTTTCAATAGACTACCTACCTGAGTTAGTGTTTACATTAATTATATAAACAAACATCAACGGTGTACAGTCATCACCAAGCACGGCTGATACTAACGAGTGTTTTTCTTAATAGTACTATTACGCTAATTCTGAACATTCCTACGGTTGTTTACGTACATGACGTCGTAAAGCCATCATCAACTGTCAACCTAAGTTGCCAGCACGGCAGGGTCAGACTATGATCTCTTGAATAACGCTTTGAATTACTATTCATTACAATCATCTTATGGAATATTATTCTTTTATCTAATTTTGTGTGGATATTATTTCTCAATATCACCCTGCAGTTATTATTGTTGTTGTGGTAACCTTGGTACTGATGTTAGTCAATGGGTTTTATAACGTGTCAGTGGCTTTATCAATTATACTATTTAATATTTATTATTATCATCATCATAATATTGAATTAGTATTACATTATCTTTTTTGTCACAGAATATTATTTCTATTGTTATTTTTGTTATTAATTATATTAGTATTATTATTTATAATGTCACCATGCGATCACTACGGTTAGTCATTTTGTCCCTTGTCTTTTGATTAAAATTACTTATAGTATACTGGTGCTTAATTTTGTAAGGCATTCGCCTTGTCAGTGGTGCCAACCCAATAACACTGATACTGTCTTATCGGTATGGTATCAAGAAACCCTAGAGAGAGAGGCTGTCACAATTATATATGCTAATAATGTTAAGACTAAATGATAATTAATTAATAATAATGTAATTAATGATAATAATGTTTACATGGGTATTAGTAACAATAAATGGAAACGATTAACAATGATACATATAAAGTGATATATGTATCATTTTTAATCGTTTCCATCTTTTGTTACTACATAAATGGAAACGATTAACAATGATACATATATATTGATATATGAATAATTGTTAATCGTTTCCATCTATTGTTACTGATACCCATGTTAACATTATTATCATTAATTACATTATTATTAATTATCATTTAGTCTTATCATTATTAGCATATATAATTGTGACAGCCTCTCTCTCTATGGTTTCTTGTTTTTCCCACATTCCCTTAAAAAAACAAGTGTAGCCCTCACACATAGACTACGTCTCTCGTCAGAGTACTCCTGAACGTAAACCACCCCCCACCACCGCAGCTAGCCGGCACTCGATCCCCATGTGAGGCATCGTAAAGAAGGCTCCAACTTACGGCTATAGCTGCCCGATATTTCGGGACTAATTTCCATCTCCACAGAGGCCTTACTTGGCGTTTTGACTGTAGCGTGGGGGGGGGGGGGGGGTAATAGAAGCTTCTTCTTCTTTACTATCCCCATCTATTAACTACTACCGTTTCACATACATCCGGGAACACTTTCTTTTCGCTCTGTTGCGGCCGAGATAGGCCTGAGAAAGTGGGCTCTATATATTTTTTGGGGGTGGAGTAAAGTTTTTTTCTTGAACTTACAGTTAGCGGCTGGGCAGGATCTTCTTTCTGTCTCTGATTGCTTTTCTTTTTTGAAGTGTGATAGTGGTTGTGCGAGAAGGAGAGAATAATAGAGAGGAAATACAAAAATTGGATTCGAACCCAGGAAATGTTGATTTGCCCCGTGAACAGGCCATCCTATGTATGCAGTAAGAATATCACGTGACCCTACACTCACCCTACACTCACTCTACACTCACCCTACACTCACCCTATACACTCACGCTACACTCACGCTACACTCACGCTACACTCACGCTACACTCACTCTACACTCACCCTACACTCACGCTACACTCACGGGACTCACCCTACACTCACTCTACACTCACCCTATACACTCACGCTACACTCACCCTACACTCACTGCTCGCGCTAGATATTCAAATCCATTTCTGTTTCCCCTTGTTTCTGTTTCTTGGTTGGTTCGTGTATGGTTTCTTGGTTGTTTCTTGGTTGTTTCGTGGTTGTTTCATGGTTGTTTCTTGGTTGTTTCGTGCTTGTTTCGTGGATGTTTCTTGGTTGTTTCGTGGTTGTTTCATGGTTGTTTCGTGGTTGTTTCTTGGTTGTTTTGTGGTTATTTCTTGGTTGGGTAACTTTCGAGCCGTCATAGCAACGAAGCACATAATAAATGGTATAGATGTTTCCTACTGAAAATCATTTTTTGTAATAAATGGTATAGATGTTTCCTACTGAAAATCATTTTTTGTAACTGAGTGGGTAAATACAAATTTATTTATTTATTTTTTGTTTATTTACTTATCCATTTTAAATGAATAAATATATTTTAAAACACTAAACGGACGACGGAACACGCTCCCCGTGGTTATCCCTGTCGATATAAGCGAGAGAAAATGAGCCACCACCACCCTCCCTTTCCCTATCCCCCCTTTAACTCTTCTCCTACTCCTCCAAACACCCCCAACGTCATACGACCTAGTTGTCGAGGACGTCATTAAACACCAATAATTGAATCATGACCTATAGAGGTGACTCAGTGCTTAGCACACAAGGCTGTGGGTCTCTCTGGGTCCCCTCGTCAGACCCCCCCCCCCCCCCCCCGGCATTCTGACCGACGTTGTAGAAATAACATGAAAAGTGTCGCCTAGTTTTCTAGTTTCCGGCAGAGGTCGCTCTGAGACAGTTTCGCTGATAATGCGTACAATGACAGTTACAAGTAGAACACCGGATTTCTATCATACTATGCCGATATTTATTTTATTTATTATTTGTTCAAAGACATAAGAAATCATTAAGGATTTTTACAACGAGCACCATAGCCCTTCGACACAGAATGTGCGTAATATACCTAAAAAGAACACTAGATAATTGATATAATACATTTCAAATATATATATATTATAGTAGCATTAAAAGTTAAAACATCGACAGATTCCTTCTCAGGCTCATTTGCCTCACTCGGTGTCTTATTCCTCCCACAACGCAGCCCGAGCCTGCAAAGCCAAGAAATTAGAACAGCCTCTGCCTACGCCTCTTGAAAAGAAAGTAAAACTTTCTAGCGTTCCCAAACTTAAAACAAGTGCAGTAAATTAACGCAACAAAAAAACAACTTCAGCACTTATATTTTTCTTTTAGTTTAGCACTGCTTCTGAGTTGCGTAACTACGATGTGGATGAGTTCACCAGGCAAAATACAAACTAACTATTATTGTAAATCAATACCCCATCACGAGTTTGCGCAAGAAATAAGCAAATAAATAATGTGCAATTAGTTTATTTTTATCTGATTCATTTTGTTAGTTTTCGTAAGTTGTGTCTATTCGCCGGGATTCCTGGTGTCTTATCGGGTTTTTGGGCTCGTTTTCCGGCGGAGATGGGATTTTAGCTTCGCCGTGAGAGATAAATAGGGATGAAAAAGTCAGAGAAATCTTGAACTGCGTCTACAAGTTGCACAAGAACATCCACGTATGCGAGCCTGTTTCAGTGGCCAATAATTTGTTGTATTTTACACACAATTTAGTTTAGTTCAGCCTGTTGAGTAAAAGCAGTATGTTACACCCAATGAGTAGGGCCAAGTAAAAGTCGGGTTACGAAATAAAACGAAACTGTTATTTCCCTAAAAATGATAACTGTGAACGAGACCTCGTGTCAACATGCTAATTATGCAAGTTTTGAATCGCGATTGGGAGCTTTAGCCACGAACTCCACGAAATATTTCTGTATTCGCAAAATAAGATTGAAATGACGGCAAGAGTGTTAAAATATTGGCCAAAAACATGTGTCAATATAAACAAAAAAAACGCGCAGAAGAATTTAAAATAAGGAAATAAATAAAATAAATAAATTCACATTTATAGTCTACCCACTCAGTAATGAAACTGATTTTCAGTGGGGGACTTTAATTTAAAGTGCCTAAACCAACCCTGTAGGCTCCGAACACTATCGACGAGTGAGCGATAACCTATCAAAGATCGATATTTCAAATACGAAACATATGAATCAGTGATTGGACAGTGCGAACACCCGCGGACAAATGTCAGAATCAACAAGGCCGATTCAGAACAACTTTGAATTAAAGTACTGTTTATACAGACGAATAACTCGTCTTTATTTCTTTATTTGAGTGATATTCCTGAATTTATTATATAAATAACGTTGTTTTGCTTGTTATGCGCCTTATAAAAATAACACCACCAAAACGCGTAATAAAAACATTTCTGTAGGTCTCTACCAATGAGAAACTGTACAAGTACTGTACTGCAGATATATACGCAACACAAAAGTTTGTAGTAATAACCACGTAGCCTCGTATTTAAAGAGACTTCTACCGAAGAAACGTTACCGAAGCTTTAGGCATAGACGAATGATTCTAGCCCCAGTTTCAAACTGAAACCGCGGTAGCTGGTTGGCCAATACCCGAGAGAGCTTTGTGTCGTCAGCAGCATTATTTTTCTTGCTTTGTTGAGTAGACCAGTAGTTTTTTTTGTTTTATTAATTATGGTTTCATTACTATTAATTGTTCGCATATGTTCTATTTATTGTCCTCTTTTTATATAGTTTTCATAACTAAATGTGAAAGACATTAAGTAAATAAATATATATATAATTAAATAAATATATAAATAATTAAATAATTCTAAATATATAAATAAATATATAAATACAAATATAAATATATAAATATATTACTGAACTTAGACTTTCGTGACAATTAATATTGTTAAAATTATACATAAATAAATAAATAAATAATTTTAACAATATAAATATATGTGTCACACGCAGAAACTTATAGACAACGCTACCAAGGTCACTTACTTTTAAAACCGGTGAATTTTCGGAGTAACCCGTTCCTACTCCTTCCTCAGACAGTTGGCAGTCGGGCAGTCAGGCAGTTGGCCTCGGTCTGAGGAAGGAGTAGGAACGGGTTACTCCGAAAATTCACCGGTTTTAAAAGTAAGGGACCTGACCTTGGTATCGTTTTACAATTTTGTGTGTGGTTTTAATATAAATATATAAATAAATAACGTTCCAACGGTGTAACAGATTACTATTTCTGCCGCACGCTTGCAAATTAGTGTGTTATGGGAGTAATTAGGCTTGGGGCATCAATTTACCAGCAATTACTGCTGCAACACGACATACATATATCATGCGGTCAATACGTGGAAAATATATCGGCATTTATCAATAGAGTATTGCGCCGTCAAACCCACACATAGCTAGGCTTACAAATTGATTTAACATTTTTAATCAAAAGAGTAAAAGAGTGAATGAGGATACACATTATTAGACTAAATTTAAGATAGATTTAATCTAGTAGAATACCTTATTGAAACCCAAGAAAATATATTTTTTAATTTTTCTACCTCTGCCTTTGCACGTTTCTTTCATCTACCTACGAAGTATTTCTCTTTGATATAAATTATTTTTCATTAGTTTCACTATTTCTGTCTTGCAAGCTATGTTATATGAACACCAACGCAACATCTTGCAGAGTATTGTAGCACATTCTTTCGGTCATTATCCAAAACACATGGCTCATTGGGAAACAATAAATAAATAAAAACCCACTCAGTTACAAGAACTAATTGTTAATGGCGGACATTTACACAGTTTGTTGCGTTGTATGCTTCTTAGCTAAGACGGCTCCATGACATGTACGCGTACACTTATATCATTCATATAGATAGATTAAAATCAACTTCCAAAGTTAAAAGCTTTAGTGCAAACCGAGAATCGAACCCTGAAGCTATTATATGGGAAGCAGGAATAAATTAATTAGGCCAACTCAATTACCGAACCGAATTATCATTTTTGTGTATTATTATGAATATCTTTCCTATTCAGTTATAATATTGATTTATCTAGTAGAACAATAAATAACACGTACATTATGATGTGAGTTCAATGTAATATCACACTGAAACTTTTGGGTGAATGACGTAGCCTAATTATTCGGTAGCAACTCACCTGATAAAACTAAAGAACCTATCTTACAAAAGCGATGAGAATTTAAAACAATAATATACAGTGCAAACGTTAAGTTTTATAAACATGCGCCATCGATGTTTCCATTCGATATTCTGTGATAACTCGAAAAGATAATATTATTCCGATTCTCTGAAAAAAATGGAGAAAGTGTTATTTGTTTCGATATTAAAAAATATCCGCTATTCAAGAGAATTTATGAATAGTATAGTAGATCAAACTTTCTTGAACAACAGCTTCCTGTTTTTGTTTTTATGAAACTCGAATAGTTTGGAAATAATGTTCCGGTAAATAAAGTGAGGGAAGTGCCAATGTGCGTGATTGATCCGTCATCACTGCTGAAGGTGGTTGCATATTCGACACGGAGGTTGCACAAGATGTGGTCATATGTATTATACAACCATTTAGACTGGACACACTGGGATAAAATTGTACATTTTGGTGTGAGCAAATAAACACCTTTATTCAAATTACTAAGCGAGGGAAGCGAGCGTCTCCACTAGACTCGTTCTCTTTTTTGTATGTCTCGCGATAGCGGTCTAACGGAAAGTTCGTTCATGTTATTATTTGGACCATCCACAAGCCTCGCTGTGGTTTCTTGTGTGTTTTTCATTTTTCCTCATTGTGTGTATAATGTAATAAAGAGAAACACAAAAGCAATGGGTGTGTATTCTCGAAAACAGCAACAAGTTGAATGGTATACGTGTCGATTAAAAATGCGACGAGCCTCTAGGGAAAGAGGTTCATGAATTTAGCGAATAACGATAACACCGAAATATGTAGGAATCATTTTGTTTCGCAAAATGAGCATGAATTCATTAATTTTTAAACCCAAAAATGTAAAAATTGAATAACACTCAAAGACCAAAATTTGTCAAAATCGGTGAATAACATCTAAATTCATGTAATTCGTGTCTGTAATGAATAGAATAAGTAAATAAATAAATTAATTAATGAAACGTCAGAAATAACAATCACAATGGGAATTTTTTAACTTGTCTGAGGTAGATACGTTGTAATAATATTAATACAGAAATATTGAAAAATATAAAATATTTATGCTTTAAAACTAAAGAGAAGTAGCCTTCATGAATAAGAATATATTGTAACTTTTCATAAGTGTGAATGAAAAGCTTTACGCACGTGGAACTGGAACAACAGGAAATATGGATAAAACCATTGAGTTTGTTAGTGTTATATCCAAATTCACCAAACTTTTTAATCGGCCGATTTCCTAATCTTGGTTTGGTTACCATGGTTTCAACAAACATTACAAACAAAATGCACTGTACCTTCTACCGGGTGGCATTTTTGATCTCCGATTAACAGAAAATGGCGAGATTAAAGTTTGGTGAAACTGACCCTTAGTTACTTACAAATTCTTTAATAAAACCGTCTAAATAAAGCTTTTACATTAGTTGTCTGTGCTTTTACTGATGAATAGAAATGATTTTTTGTATTCAAAACCAAATGTACTGTAAAATAAAACTTTTTTCACAGACCTACGAGCTTCTATAAACGTAGATTCTTATACAGTATTAACCTACTTATTGTCAGTTGTTGTTCAGCTACAAATTTACTAAGGATGACAACTGAAATAAACTTTTACCTGTCGCTGTCACCTATATTCTATTGATTCTAGTGTATTTCCTCGTGTCCTTAAATAATAAGTCTACGGAAGAGACAATTGTAAGTGTACTCAGTAATTAAAAAATATGCGTTTTTAGTTTTTGTACTGTGTTAAAAAATAATACAAAATGTTATAAGAGGCGTACTCCAAATTATACATTGTGCATTCATTGGATTATGCTTCCCCGAGTTTACCATGCAAGACAAATGAATGTGTGAGAGCTTTTATTTGTTTAAATCTTATTTGAGTACATCTTAGTTTATACCACGAAGTTTGTAAATCTTCGGTATTATACGATTTTGTGTACCAAAGTATCGATTACATTTTTGTAAACTTCTTGTTACACTTGGAAAATCGTAAGGTAAATGTGTTCGTGGAACGTAAAATTAAGTGAATACCTGCTCCATTTTCTGTGTTTTACATTGTACAAAAATTAAAAGTAACAATAATAAATGTATAATAATAAACATAAATAATAAGACGAGAGGTTGAAAGCGATGCTCGCGGTGTCGGCTCGTTTCAAACCCAGCGCGTTCACAAAGCTGCGTTCAGAGTTCTCAGCGGTCTCTGTTGGCGCAAAACTAAACTTATTGAACTGAAAAACAGCGGCGAATTTAAAATAAATCTTGTTGATGCACAGAGCATTGATTTTACATAGATAGCTTTTAAGCCGTTCATGAAAACAGTTATCGTTATTTAGATATTTTCACCGTAAAGACATTTTTTAAACCATCGATATACACCAAATATCGAAAGTAAACTATGAATGTGATGTATTAGTGTGTGTTACTAGTAAAACAAATGTATTATTAATTTCCTATACTTGCACAACCTTGCACATATATAACTAAATTATATGTTCAGAAAAAATGTACTTTTTGTCAAATTATTGATTTCAAAAATCCAAACAAGGCGCAGATACAGCATCATAAACATAAAAGAGCAAATTTTAAACAACTAACCCGATTTTCAACAAATTAAACAATAATAGCCTACCAATAAGTACTACTTTCACCAAGTAGTTTTTTATTATTATTTTATTGGTTAAGGCTGGTCCACACAGATTTTTAAGACATAATGCATTAGGTTTTAAGACGTTGTTTTAAAAACAACAATGAAAACAACGTCTTAAAATTAAAACTTTGTGTGAACGCCAGTACGTGTTTCCTATGATCCAACTTTACGAATACGCGTTAAACCTTAAATCGTATGTCTTAAAAATCTGTGTGGACCAGCCTTTACTAGAATAATGAAATTCTCTGCGAGTCGACTTTGCACGACTGATTGGAAATGTGAACACAGAACTCACTCTTAATACAATTAATCTGTGCAGGTTTATTGTGTATCATAATCTGCACATAAACCGAGTATAATAATACGTTTCCACAGTATTCATTCGTATTTCCTGCATTTCCGTACACCATAGTATCACCAGTGGCGTAACTACCGCCCCCGCAGCCCCCGCGGCCGCGGGGGGGCCCGGGGGTTTCAGGGGCCCGCAAGGGCCCCTGATAGTGTGTGGTCTTTGGTAAGACTTAGTTGCCATGCAATGAACTAATCTGTTTTGAATACGTCCCTGTGTCACGTGTCACAAAAAAAAATTGTAAACAAAAAACGGAACAACGAGTGTTATTCAGATATTTCTTGGAAACTACCTCGTCCCAGGGTGTGGTTTCCGTGAAGGGGAGCTGCTTTGTGCTAAATGCACTGCTGTTTCAATGTGTAGCTCCACTCGGGGAGAAAATAAGTTTTTCCGTATTTAGCAATTTCAAAGCAAACCCCAATTATAGGGATGCCCACCAAAATGTTGACCACAAGTTAGTTGACATTGACAAGCGAGTGAAAAGACAAGATAATTGTTTGGTTGCTTTGAATGATCTTTTCCTTGAGTGACGAAGAATCCGTCGCTCGCCAGCCGCTACCCTTCTTTAGTATTGCGCTAACTTTCTCGGTGAAGGGTCGGGGAATTTTTTTGACTTTCGCGCATGTAAAACTGTTTTTATATTGAGCGTTGCAATTTGTGTTTATAGTAACTATGTGGTTTTAGTATAAAATTGTAAATATGTGTTTGTGCCGTGCTGTGTAACTTGTGTTTTGTGTACTATAAGGAGCAGTTCAGTGTAAGAATAACGATGCGATGAGTTATCGGAGTGAAAGTGGTTGTGCGAAAAGAAAAAAGAAGTTGGATAGAGAAAAGGAAATCAAAAAACTGCCGAAGATCAATTCCTATTTTTCAACATCTTCTAACGTACAAACAAATGAAATTGACATTTCGGAAGTAAACGAAACTGTTAGTGACCCGTGTTGCTCTCACCCCATCTCAGTAAGTGACCATAATCAGAATTCTGAGCCGGTTACGTTCGATAATAAAGTTCAATATCCTACAGACAGGGCTAATTTTCCTACTAATATTCTAGACTCTAACACAAAACGTTTGATTATTAAACATGGATCTTGCAGACCCAAAAATATATCTTTTCCACGCGACAACGATAGTGAGAGGCGATGTTTTTCAAAACATTATCCATCTTCTAGGACTGCTTGGTGAGTAAATAAATTGTTAACATATGAATGAATATTACTATGTCACCCCCCCCCCCCCCCCCCCTCCCCAACGGGCCGCCTAACTTGGACGTCACCTCCCACACCGACCATTGATTATTGTCTATTGATTAGGGGGGCCCAAGTGAATTACATTCGCGGGGGGGCCCGCACTAAGCAAGTTACGCCACTGAGTATCACACTGGATGCATGTAATTATCTGTCAAACACAGGGATTCTGATAAACAAAGACAACATTATGTGCTCTATCACAACACAATGACACAAACTAGACTGAGTTCCTGATGAGAATAGCACATTCATCATGACCTCAACATTCACACTTCTCTTCATGCGATTGTCAACACAGACAAACATTGTCTCATTTGGATGTGGCACATTGTCACTGTATGGTAACAAAACAAGCTCCCAAGATAACTGCTTTTACTTTCACACAAAACCTGACTCCGAACCATGTTTGCGGTATTCAGCTTTGTTCGCCTGTATTACACTAGAAGGTCCCTCACGTGACAGTGTAGCAAAGCGTCTTACACGAGCTAAATACATACCTAGTGTAAAAATCCCCTGCACTGGCTAATAATAATATTACTAATTAATAAGAATATTATTTATGATGCGAGAGTGCACGCTAGGTGCATTCTCGCATCATCTTTCGCATCATCTTGTTTCAAGAGGGGGAGCCCGATGGTGCAAATGAGAGCAGAGAAGGGAAAAAAAAAATAATAATAGTAAGAATAATAATAATAATAATAATAATACTAATACTAATAATGATAATAATAATAATAATAATAATAATAATAATAATAATAATAATAATAATAATAATAATAATAATAATAATAATAATAATAATAATAATAATATTTTTTTTTATTGATAATTACATTTCTCTATACATATATTTAAGAAGTAAGATTCGGTCATCCACAAAGCTGCACGAAGCAGCTGATCTGTGGAATACATCACATTAAAGAAAATCGTGCTTACAAAAATCAATAAAAACAAAAAACAAAAAATCTCTATAAAAAATAGTAAAATAATAATAATAATAATAATAATAATAATAATTTTTTTTTTTTTTTTTTTTTTTTTATTGATAACCATGTTCTGTACAATACAATCATTAAATAAACATTCGATATCCCACAAAGCTAAGTACATAGCTTGTCTGTGGGTTATATACCAATGAAAATAATAATATGGACTAAGTTACGGACAAAGATGAACATGCTGCGTAATGCAAATACAATATACAGAATACCTTACAATTCAAAACAAACAAACAATCACTAACTTATCTTTAACACCTACATATTACTACACACTGCAATTAACGAAGGCCTATACATGGCAAGGACAAAAACACCGACGATACTAATAATGAAAATATAATAAATTAAAGCGAATGTAACAAAAGAAACTCTTTTACTGATATTTTTACTTGATTCATTCTATCCAAATCTTTCAATTCCATTGGCAACATATTAAAACATTGAGGCACTTTTACATGCAATGATCTTTCACCATATTTATTTACAAAATTGGGAACTCTGTACACTTTGGAGGCTTTTGCTCTTGTACAAATGCTATGGTCAATTTCAATTTTGAATTCGTTAGTGAAATAGAATTTGATAATTAACTTATAGATGTACAAAAAATTTACAGGAAGCAAGTCTAATAATTTAAAAAGCTGATTTGAGGAACAATGGTCAGTTATGTGATTTGGGAGTATGTGTTTAATCATCCTGATCTGTAAGCTAATAATTTGTTTAAGATACATATGAGAAGCATTTCCCCAGGCTAACACCGCGTACGAGATTAAAGACTCCACCAAGGCGATGTACACTGTGCGAAGTAAACTGTATGGAAGAATATCCTTCAAACGATAAAGTTGCACAGCACACGGTCTAATCCGGTTGCATACCCTAGCCATCTGTTTATCCCAAGAAAAGCATTTATCAATCACAATACCCAAGTACTCATGGCTGTACACCGACTCAATTTCTTGATCGCAACTGCAAGTTATGTCCGTGGCATTTTGGTTAGAAGTATTATGCAAGCACTGGACTGAGTGTGATATAACTTTAACTATCGAGTTATGATTGGTATTCAGAGGAGTAGATATATGTACAATTTTAGTTTTTATAGCATTTACAATCAAGCCATCATCATGAGTCCACCTCAGCAAGTTTATATAGTCTTCTTGCAAATACTTTTCCGCCGTATGAATATTCTTGTGAATCGCAATAAGTGCAGAATCATCAGCGAAAAAAAATGCAAAACACTTCTTAAAAATTCGCGCCATCTCATTTACATACACTAAGTATAACAATGGACCCAAGATAGATCCTTGTGGCACCCCTGATTTGATCAATTTAGCCGTGCTATAATCCTCCCCAATTTTTACAATTATCTTTCTATTATCTAAATAAATTTCAAACCACCGTAGAATTGGACCTCTCACACCAATATTGTCCAATGCTTGCAATAATTTCTTGTGATTTAAAGTATCAAATGCTTTAGTGAAGTCCACAAACATACATACTACATGAAAATTTTCATTTAACTTAGAATTAATAAGATCAGAAAATTTCAGTAAAAGATCAGATGTACTTTTCCCCTTTTGAAAGCCGAATTGATTTTTGTTTATGATAGAAAATTTAGTCAAATAGTTATTTAAACAATCAGCCACATATCTTTCCATTACCTTATCGACTACAGACAATAAGGCAATTGGACGATAGTTGGAATACTCGTAGTGGCTTCCTTTTTTATAAACCGGCCTCACTATAGCAATTTTTAACATTTCTGGCACGACACCTTCATTAATCGATAAATTTATCAGCAAAGCTAGTGATGGACTGATCTGATCCTTAATATTTTGCAAGTCTTTAACCCTTATTCCGTCAAACCCAGCTTGTTTACCACTATTCATTTCTTCGATAATTTTTCCCACTGTTTTCGCATCAATAGGGGGTATGTATACTGATTGCCCCTGAACGTTAATTAAACTGCTTTCTCCTTGAACCGTTTCCCTACAAATCACATCACAGTTATGAACAATACGCTCAACCTCTTCCACAAAAACGTTCGCAAATGAGTTTGCTATAGTAACAGATGACTCTCTTTTACCCAGATACTTTTTAATAACCTCATCGACTGACTCTTTTTTTTTTCTTGCCTATTATAGTATTTATAGCTTGCCACGTTTCTTTAATATTTCCCCTATTTCTTTCCAAAAGTGCACGGTAATAGTTTTGTTTTGCTAGTTTGATCTTTTTGTTTACTTTATTTCGGAGGTTATTGTATTCTGACCTATACACACCTTTCGTAAGATTTAAACATTTACATTTTTTCCATTGTTGAAAAAAACGGTCTCTTTTTGCTATCATTTCTAATAACTCCAACGTCATCCAAGATTGATTACTCCTTTTCTTATTACTTTTCTCTTTGACGAACACTGCCCGTTTATCCAATAGTTCGGGCGACACCCACGACTTAATACCCCTATTCGTAGCACTTCTTTCTTTAACAAACGAACTTTTTGCATATGCAATCTTGAAATTAAAATTGAAATAATAAAATCTGGAAATAATAATAATAATAATAATAATAATAATAATAATAATAATTATTATAATAATAATAATAATAATAATAATAATAATAATAATAATAATAATTGAAATTCTGAGAAAGTACTTTTATACAAAATGCCCACATTCACAACTTCATAGAGCTATAGTATCGGCAGACAAGTCGCTTTCTCCCCTCAGTTTAAATGACGGAAATTTAAACTTGCTTCAAAAACTAAATTCTGACACAGCAAAAGAGATCAGAATATCAGAAAAGACGTTACATAGCAGACATTATAAAGAACTTCTTAAGGATAGCGTCGATAGGGTAGCATCGAACAAATGGTTAACGTCCGGGGACATTTTCAGCGAAACAGAGGGATTTATGATCGCTATTCAAGATAAAGTAATCAAGACTAACAATTACAAAAAATACATACTGAAAGACGTCACAGTGGAAGATAAATGTAGAAAATGTAATTTGAACGGCGAAACAATTGAACATATCGTATCTGGGTGCAAAATGCTTTGTCAAACAGATTATCTTCATAGGCATAACCAAGTTGCAAACATTGTACATCAAAAATTAGCCATGAAGTATAAACTTATAAACACAACCACTGCGTATTACAAATACAAGCCTGAAAAGGTATTAGATAGTAAAGACTACAAATTATATTACGACCGGGCAGTTATTACAGACCAAACCATACATCACAATAGACCGGATATTATATTTATTGACAAGAAGAAACAAGAAACGGTTTTAATTGATGTTGCCGTCCCTTTGTGCCACAATGTAGAGACAACTTGGCGGGAAAAGATAAACAGATATAAGGAATTATCAATTGAAATAAAAAGGTTGTGGAAGCAGAATAATGTAACTGTTATACCGTTAATTATATCAGCAAATGGCATTGTTCCACGTAAACTCCATGACAGTATTAAACTAATTGGTCTCCAACCGAACATATACATCGAGATGCAAAAAGCAATTATTTTGAACACGTGTAGGATAGTGCGAAAATTTTTGAACTAAGAAGAATGAAGACTTCAAGAAGTTCTCCATCCCGATGGTGGTTTTCGTGGTTTCCACCGTACAAAGAGCGAATGCTGGGATGAGTACAAATCGGCCACGACCGTACATAGCATCCACAGTTCGGTTTGGAAAAAATAATGTGGACAATGATATATTAAGTAGTATAGCCAAATGTGGGCATTTGAGAAGCAGAAGAAGAAGAAGAAGAAGAAGAAGAAGAAGAAGAAGAAGAAGAAGAAGAAGAAGATATATTAAGTAGTTCTAAGTAGATTTTAATAAGGTAAACACATGGAAATACTTGACATTTGTGTCCGTACAACATGTTTATGCCGGTTTTGACCGAGTTTGTATGTATTGCAACAATAAAATAATAATAATAATAATAATAATAATTTTGCATATGGCCGGGCAGTTTGGAACAACTCGATGCCTTCCACTCTCATTTGAACAGCATACATCCGAGCATTCAATTTACTAAAGAAATAGAGTCCGATAAACAGTTTCCTTTCCTTGACGTGCTAGTTACAAGGCTGGAAAACGGAAAATTGGGCCATTCTGTGTACCGCAAGCCCACTCACACTGATTTATATTTACAAGCCTCTTCCCACCATCACCCGAGCCAGAAGCATTCAGTCATAAACTCACTTGTATCACGCGCCAAAAGAATATCAGACAAAAACAGTTACAGTATGGAAAAGAAATCGTTACTTGGAATTTTAAAAAACAATGGTTACAGTGAAAAAAGTATTCGTAGAGCTTTTGACAGAGACCCTGTAAGCCATGAAAACACTACACAGGAACAAGAGGAAAAAACTAAATTTGCAGTACTACCCTACGTAAAATACACCACAGATCGCATTAGTCGGTACTTAAAGACTCTACACATTAAAACCGTTTTCAAGCCTCGGAAAAAGATTGCTGACATGCTGCGGTCCCCTAAAGATCAGAGTATTTTGAGTGGGAGTGGCATATACAAAATACCGTGTAAGTGCGGCCAGTGTTACATTGGACAAACATGTAGAACTGTAGCTACCAGTATTAAAGAACACAGACACCATTGTGCTAAGTTAAGGGACGACCTGTCAGCAGTCGCCAAACATGCAATTGACAACGTCGCTAACCCCGACCATGAGATACTTTTCGATCAAACGAAAATAATCTGTCATGAGTCCTCCATGTGGCCTAGGCTTATCAGGGAGTCCATAGAAATAGCCAAACATCGCAACAACATGAATGGTGACGTGGGAGGCTATAGACTGAGTTCAACCTGGTCACCAGCTGTTAACATAGCAACCAAACAGCACTGGCAACAACTTCAACATCAACAACAACTACAACAGCATCAGCAACAACAACAACAGCAGCAACAGCAACGACAGCAAGAACTACAACAGCGACAACGAACGCAGCACACAACGAGCGAATGGGGCGCCACCACCAGCGCCACACCCACCTGCACCCAAGCTGACAGTCACCCCCTCAGTGTCCGGCGAGAACCTAGGCGGAGTGGTCGACTTAGGGAACGCGCTAGGCACTCCTGAAGATGTCCCTCACAGAAGGGACGAAACGTCGAGGTAAGCCACCTTATCACCCACGACGCGGCGAAACATCCCGTTCAAGTTATAATTTTATCTCAATAATAATAATAATAATAAAAATAATAATAATAATAATAATAATACAAATAATAATAATAAAAATAATAATAATAACAATAATAATATATTTTTTTTTTTCACAATCGCACAAACTTTATTATTATTAGAATACAAAATGAAAAGTACAGAACAACTTGTTCCACAAAGCCATGAGGCTTAACTGTGGATTACACAAAATAAATAACAATTCAGTGCACAGTAAGATGGAAACAAAATGAAAATGACAGTAGAATATAATACAACATAGAACTAATAATGAGAACGATTACGACACAAAATATCAAGATAGAAGACAGTAAAACATATGCATGTTTGACAACTACTTTGAAATCACATGATTTTAATAAAGACAAAATTAAATTTATGAATACAACGATGAAAACCCAACAACTTTAACCTACAAACAAAGAATTGATATGAGATTAAATACTATTTAAATAAAAAGCCTTTAGCCCTCTTTTAATTATGCTAATTGAATTTAATACTTTTAGGCTAAGTGGCAACTCGTTAAAAGTACGTGGAATAATTACTTTAAGCGTTCTCGCGCCGTGTTTGTTGAAATATTTAGGGACCCTATATAAATGTGATATTTGAGAACGCGTGTTGATTGGATTTTGAAGAATCATTTTAAAATCATTTTTAAAATAAAACTGAAATAATAATAATAATAATAATAATAATAATAATAATAATAATAATAATAATAATAATACTACTGATCATTTTTAAAATAAAACTGATAATAATAATAATAATAATAATAATAATAATAATAATAATAGTAATAATAATAATAATAATAATTATATTAATAATAATAATAATAATAATAATAATAATAATAATAATAATAATAGTAATAATAGTAATAATAATAATAATAATAATAATAATAATAATAATAATAATAATAATAATAATAACAATAACAATAACAATAACAATAACAATAATACTAATACTAATACTAATACTAATACTAATACTAATACTAATACTAATACTAATACTAATACTAATACTAATACTAATACTAATACTAATACTAATACTAATACTAATAATAATACTAATAATAATACTAATAATAATACTAATACTAATACTAATACTAATACTAATACTAATACTAATACTAATACTAATACTAATACTAATACTAATACTAATACTAATACTAATACTAATACTAATACTAATACTAATACTAATACTAATACTAATACTAATACTAATACTAATACTAATACTAATACTAATACTTATACTTATACTCATACTAATACTAATACTAATACTAATACTAATACTCATACTAATACTAATAATAATAATAATAATAATAATAATAATAATAATAATAATAATAATAATAATAATAATAATAATAATAATAATAATAATAATAATAATAATAATAATTTTTTTTTTTTTTTTTTTTTTTATTAAATCGTTTCACACATACGTACAATATGAGAAATTGTTTTAATTCCCACTAAACCACATAGTGGTTTGTCAGTGGGACAGTCATATAATTAAAGTGCAGTATGCGGACTGGTCGTGACACACAAAAGATATAATTTATGATATATAGTTTAATATGTAATTTAAATATAATTTATGGTTAAATAGAAATACAAAGAGAGTAGTGAAATACAAGAAATAGCATAAATACAATAAGTGGTTCGTTCAATCATAATTATATATACAAATATAAATTTACCATGACTAATTCTCTAAATAATTCAAATAATATAATCTACATTGCCGTTTAATAGTTGACAATTTGTCTGCGTATAATAGACCTCCTGGCAGTGAATTAAATACTCGTGGTACCACAGACTGCAGACGACGATCGCCGTACTTATTGTGTGACAAAGGCACAATGTAATGTCCCTTTGTCGCTGGCATAGGCATTATCATTATTATTAATAATGATAATAATAATAATAATAATAATAATAATAATAATAATAATAATAATAATAATAATAATAATAAAAATAAAAATAATAATAATAATAATAAAAATAATAATAATAATAATAATAATAATAATAATAATAATAATAATAATAATAATAATAATAATAATAATAATAATAATAATAATAATAATAATAATAATAATAATAATAATAATAATAATAATAATAATAATAATAATAATAATAATAATAATAATAATAATAATAATAATAATAATAATAATAATAATAATAATAATAATAATAATAATAATAATTAATAATTATGATGACGACGACGACGAATAATATTGAAAATAATATAATATTGATTAATGTGAATAACAATTGCAGCCTTTTTTTAGGACAGTAAGACATTTCATAGACAAAAACGTCTAAAAACGGCAGGTGAATGTTTCTCATAATCTCTATCGTTGAAAGGTTTTCGTCTAGCAATTTATATTCATCACAAGTCCTTAGCCAAACTCACCAGTCGCACTTCTTATTCTCTTCACGACTTCACGCATAATCAGCGGAACCTTCGTCTGAGTAGAAACGAGATTGAATTCCACAATGTGTCTCAATTTTCGCCCCGGGTAATCTATCGATGAACAATTATTTCTGCGGGAGAAACCTTCAAGGTATTAAGTAGCAGTAATTGATATTAAATCAGAATCATTCACATAATTTAAAATTTATTGAAGACGTAACTTCAGAGTTACCGAAAACGAGATTTTACAACTAGAGTGAACAACTCGAAATTGGCCTATGAACT
Source organism: Isoperla grammatica (assembly GCA_945910005.1). Lineage (NCBI taxonomy): Eukaryota > Metazoa > Arthropoda > Insecta > Plecoptera > Perlodidae > Isoperla > Isoperla grammatica. The sequence goes on from OX246739.1 coordinate 75,268,142, forward strand.
CATTTTGGGAAACAAATCATGTATGCTTTCTTGCAGTGTATTATAAAATTAATAGTATTTCTTGTGCATATTGTACTGTAAAACGACTTCCGCTGACTTCATCTGTAGTATGAGATGAATCCAATAGTTTAAATGATTAATAATAATTGTGCATTGGAAATAAAAGTCTTCATATGTTTGATAAGCAAAAAGTGAGCATTGGCAACTGCGTTTTACCAGTGAGTAATCATTGGTTTTACCTCTGCATCCACCTTACACTTATTAAAAGGAACAAGTCCGGTGCAATAGACCAAGTAAATACAAATTAGTCCATTGCACTCGTTCGAAGTTTAATGGACAAATGTATCTGGGTAGAAATCCCAAAGGTTGTGGTGCAACCCCTTACGAGTAACACAAGCAAAACCAACCACTTATGACATTCACAAATGTCTCCATTGTTCTCCTGTATGTGTATGGGCCATAGAGGGAGGGGGGGGGGGGGAGGGGGGTCACCACTATTGCGGCTATGCAGCAGTCGGCTGATAAACTGCCGTAATCTGGATCGCGTACAACAAGAACGCTCTCATGCTCTCATCTACGTTGAGAGGATGCGACAATATTAATGTAAGCGACAGTAATATCAATTATCTCTAGAGATTCGTGTAAACAGCATTTTCAACTGTCATCTTGTACTATCTATTTTGTTGCCAACATTAATAAACTTGAAACTTGAAACAAAGTTTTCTCACATTTTATTTTTAATTATGTCATACTATTAAAATTAAAATCAACTAAATCGCATTAATCATAAAAAATAAAACAAGACAAATACTGTTTAATGCAATAAAATATGAACAGAAAAACCTTTCGGATGAAATCAGTGTCAGTCGAAAAATAGCACATTGTAGTATCTTTACACAATTCACGCATTCTCACGATCTTATTACGATCTCTACTCGTCAGTAAACCTTGTTTTGTATTATTTCTTGTTTTACGACGTACTCAACAGATAGGTTATGCGACATCAGCCTTTAAGTCGCCCCTTACGACAGGCAGAGCTATCCTGAATTCTACCACGGGTCTAGACATTGAACCAGAAAAATGTTCTTTGCCATTGCACGATCCCATGGGGCCAATAATATTGATAATTCGAATTGTTTGGGACCCTATGTTATCATTAAACGCTAAATGACTTAACGTTGTCGCTATCTTTCTCACTCTCACACAAAGTCATAAGGCGCCAGTTTGCAGCCTTCAATTTGCAATAACATCGCTAGAACCAATGTATCATCTAGATTCTTGCTATATTTATGATAAATGACTATAGGCACTCACCCAAGGTTACGTGCTACACACTGAGAAGAAAAACATGTTAGGTCGGGTTTATAGGCGAAGAGTTTTTGAAGAGAACAAAATTGGCATGTTGATGCCCGCTACAAAAACTTAATTAATTTTTTTTTAATAAATAGTATTTGATTAGTTTTAAAACATTAACCTTGAGAATATTGATGGAATGCAAAAGTGACAAACGGTGACTTTGGAGCCGTCCTAGCAACGAAGCACTCAATAAATTCAAAGTGGTTCTGAATCAGCCTTGTTGATAGCGTTTGTCCGCAGGTGTTCGCTTTGTCCAATCACTGATTCATATGTTTCGTATTTGAAATATCGATCTTTGATTGGTTATCGCTCACTCGTCGATGGGGTTCGGAGCCTACATGGTTGGTTTAGTCGCTTTAATTAAAGTCCCCCACTGAAAATCAGTTTCGTTACTGAGTGGGTAGACTCTAAATGTGAATTTATTTATTTATTTTTTATTTAATTATGGTATTTCACTTTGTTGTGTAGCCGTTTTGAACACGGGTAGAAAGATAAACACATTAGATTTGCTGAAAGATTCTTATATTTGAATGAAATGCGATATTTAAGACTGTGGAAATGTTTTTCATTTTTTTATTGAGATGACTTGAAGTTGAATGCGAGCTCTGAGAGCTTCTGTCAGGAGATTTCTGGTCTTTAGTGAGAGATTCTCGGCGTCGTTGAGCAGGTAAACCACGTCTGTCACTTGGCAATCAACAATGGCAGCAACGTACGTGCAACGCCGGTTTTATGTAATTCCTTCCTCGTTTTTATCATTCGAGAGTCGTTTTCGCATCGTAAAACTCAATAACCATCCGTCAAACCGAATCAAACACACATTGTATAAAATGCAAACTACGGATGAAGAATGGGCGGAATTACAAAGTCACAAACGAGGGAGAATGGAATACAAACACACCCTTGGGTGAAAGGTTACGTGGAGTGAGAGAAGGGGTTGAGGGGAGTGAGGGGGGGGGGAGAAGTGGGTCTCTCCTCGTGGTGACTGCGGTGCCTGTAAAGAGGGCTCCCATGCATTTCTTTGTTCAATCATTTAGTCTTCCTCAATTTTCGACAGTCTCTTTCCTGATTCTTATTCATGCCGCCCGTCTTTGAGACCCAAACGCCCCCCCCCCCCCCCTCCCACCAACCCCTTCTCAACCCTTAAACTGGACTCCCCGTATGCCGACCCTGGCGATGTGTAATGGCTGATTATGCCGACGTCGTATGACCTAGATGTAGAGTACGTCGTGAAACTAGTAGCACTAACCAAGTGGCAGTCCATACTTCATGACCAAGTTGGGTCTGTTTTCACGGCACGTATTTGGCCACAATATTGTGTTAACTGTGTCACAAGGTGCTCTGCATAAACGATCCAGAAATACGTTTGATGGTGGAAAAAGCGTCTAGTGCAGAAGACAGAAAACCGTTTCCGACCGTTCACGTAGAGTTCCATTTTAGTAAATCATAATGTTTGTTAATTACATCAACCATTCAAGAATAGCTCAGTGGCGTCATCAGTCAGTATTTATCAAGATACCGATGGTGGGTCGGTAGGGGGTGATGGGGGAGGTGTATGGGCCGGGACCTGAAACTTTCATTCCGACTGTACCGTGTGTTAAAAACCCTCGGGCGCTTCGTAGGCTCATAACAGTCTTTTTACACATAGAAACTGCATTCCCTCTGTTTCAAGTAACAAAATAAACAAACATAAAGAATAAACATGCTTCTATGTTTGGATTTAGATCAGTTACACTTGGTGTTTTAAATTAACAGATTTGCAAAATTCTTCTTTTCACCTTTCTTAGAACAACTTGTAGATAATTTATTTTCTAATTTAAGGTTACAAAAACAAACCTGAGTGACAAACTGCAGATTTCGATATAAGTAAGTTTGACGGGCTGTCATTCGAAAATTACGTAATGACATATATAGTCGCGATTTGTAAGAGAACCCGAGTATATTTATTTAATTTCATTCCTTCTATTTAATCTCAATTACATCTTCTTAAATCATATATAAACATACCTGCGTGACATACCACAGACAGCCTCGCCATTTTTGTGTTGTTTTTGTATTGTGTTGCAATCTTCAACAAAATAAAGACATATTGGCCCGGATGAATAAAAGTGAGCATAACCTTATACTCGCGGAAATGTGAGCAAAACCTTCGCTTGGTAAGAATAAAAGTAGGAGCATAAGCTTATGCTCAAGACTCATCTCGGAATTGGAGCACCTGCTCACATTCTCACCTCATGCTCACGCTTGGGAGTATTTTGTATGAATAAAGTGAAGTGTTTGCTTCTGATGTTGAGCATCTGCTTCAAAATTACTGGATCTAGTCAGTAGCAGACTCAACAGTGAGGTTGGGTTGAGTTATGACCGAATATGTGCTTCGTGTGCGGTCTGAAAAGCGACATAATCCTCGTGTGTCTCCTCACAATAGTGATTTTAGACATTTGTTCCTCTGTAATGAAGGAAATTTACTTTGATTGCTAATTATTTTCTTGGTGAAAGCAATGATGCTTTCAATGCCCTTTCGTCAGAGCACCGAATGAAAACTTTTCTAAGATATGGCGGATCCAGGGTTTCAAAAGTGGATTGGATCCATCAACTATTTTAAAAACTCTATGGAAAGTTATGGGAAAAGTTATTGAAAAAGCCCACATTTGGATCAAATTGCCATCTAATACTGAAAATGTCATAGACGAAGCTCAACTCCAATGGCAAAACAAATACGCAATCCCTATCGCTATAGGTGTTATTGATAGCACGCATGTAAAGATTCTTCAACCAGCTGGGTATGGAGATAAGTACGAAAATATGAAGGGGTTTGTAAGTCTGAACGTGCAAGCTACTTGCAATGTAAAAGAAAATATTTACTGGTGTTGACGTTAGCTGGCCCGGCTCAGTACACGGTAGTAGAATATGGAAAAACACCGATATCCAAGTGAAAATGAGCAAGCTCATTTTCGGAGATGACGATTACGGAATAAAACCATGGCTCATGACGCCTATACTACGCAGCTAGGCTAGCTGGACTAGAGGTCTGCACGGGTATACGGGCTCGGCCCGCGAGCCCAGTTACGGGCCTTGATATCTTTATTAAGACGGGCCCGGGCCGGGCCTGGGCCTACATATCACTGAACGAGGAGGGATTTTTCAGGCTCTTTTAATGTTTTCATTTTGTAATCAGTAATTGAAATGAAAGAAATGTCATGTTATTTTACCAACATTTCCGAAACTTAAAACAAAACCGAAATAGTATAAACTTCCGGTCACAACATTTTTGTTGTAATTCTTTTCGTTACATACTTTCACTGGCAATAGTTACTCATTTCGTTATGATCTAATCTAATTTTTGTTCCCAACCTGTCGTTCGTATTCCTTGCCAAATACTATAAAAATCAACTTGCTGCTTTAACAGTTGAATAGGCTTTTACGGGCCAATTTACACTACAGGCGGGTCTGGGCCGGACCCGGGCTCTGACTAGCTTACTCACTACGGGCCGGTACGAGCCCGGGCCTGAAATACCGGGCCCGGGCCGGGCTTCTATAGTTAGGCCCGTGTAGACCTCTAAGCTGGACTACCGGCCGGCGAGGGAGGGGGAGGCAAAACGCATGCTTCAAGTTGCGCGCGCGATGAGAATATCGGAGCATCTGCTCCATTTATCGGAGCACCTTCTACGGAGTATAAGGTAAAGGTTATTCATACGAAACTGAGCAGATACTTATACTCTTACCTTATACTTGGAGCAGAAGCTTATACTTCATGCTCACACTCAAGAGCATCTACTCATGTTTTATTCATACGGCCCATTGTATAATAGTATTGTACATTGTTGGATTAGCTATACTTGAAAATGAAACCACCTTGTTTGGTGTACAATCCTAAGGCGGCGTGAAATGTTTTCGTGTAAATAATCGGTGCCCAAATCGTTTTACATAAAATAACGTGACATAAGGTCATCCCAGATACGGGAACAGGAAGGCCGCGTACATATAAGCAAAGCAATATCTATACTACATGTGTTCAAGCTTTATGTCTCTTAATTCATCAAGGTCAAAGTGTTCAAACAAAGCGAAGTAACAAACACGTAATATCATACAAGGACACGATTATATAGCCCATCCATCGTAACAATGAACCTGACAATGCCAGGAATATTAATGCAGGCGGATATTCCAGCAGACTTTCTTTGTCTATTTTTAAAGATATTCATAATATGATAATTAACTGTTAATATCCATAAACATTCACTTGAAGAGGGCGAACTTTAAATGCGGATTTAAAAATCAAACAAATACCTTACAAATTTTGAACAACGCATACCCTATGATTAAATTAACATACACGCTACATAATCTCGCTCATAGGCGTGCGCAGCGTCTAACATTAGACCTGGCACGAGGTGGCGTGGCACAGCTGGGGTCTGGGGCGAAACCCCAGCCGCCGGAGGCAATTTCGCCGTAGGCGAAAAATTTTTCGGTTGATGCAATAACTTTTATGGCCTAAAACGCGATTTTAAGACGCGACGCTTTCCGGTGCTATAGAATCTTGTGGTCCCTATGAGCTATGTTTCGTTTCATTTAAATAAAAGATAAATTAAAAATTATTTGCACAGCCCTGAGTGAAATGTGTCTTTGCGTAAAAACGCGCTACTGACAGTGCATTTTAATTTAAAGTCTAATTGATAGTTAAATTTAAATTTAAACCGTTGAGTGAGTAATAAAGGGTAGAGTCGCAACGCAATCGTCAGTTTGTCTACCGCCTTATGCTGCCCAACATACTTTATTCGGGTAGTAGAAGTTCGCCAAGCGACGCGATGACGAAGTTTTCGGCTGTCTTCGTATATTTCGGTGAAGTAGCCGACCAATCAGGCTCCGTCATCGTGTCGTTTGGCGAACTTCTATTACCCGACTAAAGTATTTTGGGCAGTAAACGGCAGTAGAAAACTGCCGATGGCGTGGGCCCTCTACCCTATATTACTCACTCAAGGGTTAAACTTCCCTCGGCCCAGGCCGGGTCTAAAGGAGTTGGAGTCCAGTGCGGCCCGACCGCCAAGTTGACACATTAGGTCCGGCCTGGGCCGAATAGGCCTGGGCCGTGCGCACGCCTATGATCTCGCTGCAAGATGAAAGCGTTGAAGTTCATATTTTGTTTGTGCAAACATTATTTTTATTTGTACGATGAAATTTGAAAATCGCCATCTTCAATAGTTTTAGTAGATGAATTGTTTTGTCAGGATGTATAAATCTACCATTTGTACCGATACACAAAATATTCATATAGGTATCAAAACTGTTTAAGATATCGATTTTTCAAACTTCATCGCATCAAGAAAGGTGCGTCAAATACAAATAATATACGAAACTTCACAGTCTCATCTTGCAGCGAGCAAGTCAGCAAGTCAGCAAGTCAGCAAGTCAGTCACTACGGTCCGAAACTTGTTGAAAACAGATTTGGTGTGCTTGGGTTGGTCCGTTACTTGTTGAAAATACTATACCCAGCGATCCGAAACTCAGATCTCGAGTGTTTCAAGAGTGTTTGAGATGCCGGACCTTTTTGTTCGAGCATCTCCAGCAATCTTTTATTATGGCGGCGATTTCAAAATATTTTCAGCTAGGCATGACTGTCTTTCGTGGCTCAGGTAAATAAAATTATAATTAAATTTCTTTATTGCACCTTATACACAAACTATTGAAATATAATTCCTTTAATTTCATGCCAAATTCTTAGTTAATAACAAAAAACAATTGTTCTACCTACAATATAACAAAACTTGACGCGTGATTATTTAGTCCACCAAACCTTGCTTGATAGTTTGATAGTGCTGTCGTGCTGGAGGACGCTAAAACCAAAGCATGTCCATCAAGTTTCGGATGTAAAACGTTATAGACTTGTTGAGTGGATGCGTTGTCGACAGTGTATACATAAGTTTTAGTTTTAAATAGCATTATACAATATATGTTACGTCCACTCAACAAAATGTCCTCTTTGTTCATATTTAAAAAGACGAAAAAGTCTTTGGCACAGTCTTAAATGTAAGATCTAAATGTATTATGTAGGGAGCTAAAAGCCCATAGAAGAACTTAGCATATTGAGTCGTATATGCGAGATATTATATAATTATGAGTTGTAAACTAGACCCTTTCCTTAAAAAAACGTAAACATAATATTATGTTTATGGTAATATTCTGTGAGACCTAGCCCGGCCTTCCAGAATAGCCTGGAGATTGTATTGAGCAACAAGTATTTAATTTTATAGCAGCGCTTCCTATCTAGTATAGACTACTTACAAAAAATATTGAAATATTGATCGTAGAAAAAAGTGAAACTATCTAAACAATAAAGATCTGTGTATTATGTAGCTATGTTTCATAAACTAATTATATAGAATGATAGCTAATTGTCACTGAAGTCATAAAGCTTGGATATTAATCGTGAAAAGGTTATAATATCAAATTAAGGTACCCATTATCTCTGCTTGGAGGTCGAATATGATTGATGTATACTGACTAATCACTTATGATCCTTAGTATAGGCAAATAGAACCGAAATTCGGCTCGAGACGGAAATAATTATTAGAAAGGTGATTTCTTTTGCAATGTGTTCCTTGGGGTCTCCTTTACATCTCCAGAAAAATCCCCAAAAATCCTACGTGGGCAACACTCTTAAATTTTGAAAAATCCCCGCCATGTTCCAATTTTAAAAAAATGCCATAACTTAGGAACTGTCTGTTATAAAAAGATGTAGTTTACACCAAAATGCGTGTGGTGACGCCTACCTGCGCAAGAGAAGAGAATTAGTATATATCACCGCGGTGTGTTTTATTAGTGGCCAGTGGAAGATTCAGCTTGTTCTTTTGTTTCACGTGTTATTGGTAAGTGTATTTAGTATTTATACCTAACGAGGCGTTGAACGCGATGTATACAACCCCATTTAAAATAGTAAATTGTGAAATAGGCTAGGCAACCAAACGCACAGCAACAATCATTGTTATTATTAAGCGAGCGTCTCCATTAGACCTTTATGGCACTTCGTTCTTTTTTTTATGTCGATAGCGGTCGAGCGGAAAGTCCGATCAACTTGAAATTTGGATCATCCACAAGCCTTGATGTGGATTGAAGGTGTATAGTTTTGAGTCAAAATCGTTCGAAAAGTTACAAAGTTACACCATAGTTACTTCAAAATATTTTTCTGAAACAAAATGGTGGCAAAATGTGAGATAGCCATATTTTTCTAAAGCTTTTTCCAAGCACGAATATGTTCATCTTATGGCGATTTGATAAATATTGGCAAAGTAACACAAAAGTTACTCGAAAATATATTTCTGAAACACAGTTACAGCAAAATGTGAGGTGGCTTTCTTATAGTAAATGTTTGCCGGTCACGAATATACTAATTTAAACTCGATCGGATGCGTACTAGAGGCATAAATTACATTTCTATTGCTGTCAATAACTGTTTGTAACGGTGGCGGACCGCGGCGAAAACACTAGACAGAATGACAACGAAAATTCTTAGCAACGCACATTGCACTGCATTCGACAATGTCGGGAAGTATAATAGCTATGGAAATTAGAAAAATGTTTGCAATGCGCATTCTTGAATTGTTGTTAATTGTTGTTTGTATAAGCTTTGAGATCTTTTCGACAGAAAGTTCGTAGATATGGACGCGCTCGCTTATCAACGCGTCAAACAGAGCGTTTTCCTAGTTTTATTTACAGGAGGTGGTGTGGATGGGCTATGGTATTGGAAGTGGGGGTTGTGTTCTGAACGTGGGGGAAAGGTGGAAGGAAGATGGACGAAAAGTGCATTTTCTGCTGTGATGGAGTGGTAGGAGTTGATAGTGTCACCGTGGTAAGAGGTTTAGATACTATTAGAGAACTTAGTGTACACCGAAAAGATGGAATTGCGGAAAAAATTGAGGGTGTCAGTAGTGTGCGAGTTCACGTAAACTGTAGGAAAGCTTTTACAAGACACCCAAACCAAGTTTCAGTGGTACCAAGTGAAAGATCAAATTCACCAAAACCCCTCCTAAGACGTGCTGTACAATCCTTTGATTTAAACGTGCTGTCTCTTTTGCGGGGAGAAGGTTGATAAAAAAAAAAAAGCTTACAACAAGCACCCTAAACGCTTCTCAAAAATTTGCGCCGTGGCGGTTTTATCAAAAATTTCCAGTATTCGAATGGCGTGTTCAAGGAGATGTGACAAATGGGCGGAAATAGTTCTCAATCGCATCAATACCTCCATTGACCTGATTGCTGCCGATGCACGATATCATAAAAACTGTGATGCGCGTTTTTCAGTTCTTGGTTCTAGTATGCCGGGCGAGGTGTCTGAAAATGTTGGAAGGCCTATTGACGAGTCCAAGGTAGAGGCTTTCAATGAATTATGGAACTTCCTTGATGTACCCGATTATTGCCAGTACCTTCCGAACTTATAGAGAAGCTTGCACAGTTCAGTGCCGGTGCCAGCAATGACAACATGTATAGCGAAAAGCGACTGCGAGATCTCCTATCAGCGCACTATGGTGATAGCGTTCTGATATTACCCAGCATGAAGAGGTTCGGGACTTTGGTTTCGTTCCGGTTTGTAGCATCACGGATTTTAACGGACACTTGGTATTACTGCCGAAAGAAGGAGACTGCGGAAGAAAAGAAGAGTATTTTAGACGTGGCTGTCACCATTCTCCAAGAAGAGATAAGATCTGAAGTTTATGACTGCACGACATATCCAACTTTTGAAGAAATGTCTGGAGGGGGAGCGAATCAAGTTGGGGAGATGCTAACTTATCTGCTTAATGGTTTAATGAAGCCAGTCGAAGGTGTTAAGTGTTGCTCACACCATCATATCTTCGGTGCATTCAGCTGTACAGGTTGGACTTGGTGTATTTCTTCACAGACGTTTTCGACCGCGACATCTAATTAACGTTCTCCATAAATTAGGCTGCTCCGTTTCCTACAGCGAGATTTGCAAGTATGAAGCCTCCCTAACCATCAACAAGTCAACTGAAGTTCAGGATAACGGATTTGTGCAGTAAGTCTTCGATAATGCCGATCACAATACTCGAACTTTGGATGGGCACGGAACATTTCATGTGATGGGAGTAGTGCAGTGTGTGACGCCTGCTTCAGCCGTCCAAACAACTTCGCGAGTTACAAGACCGAAGCTTCAACCGGGGGCAACTCTTGTCGGAAAGTTTGGCTTAATCCCGATCGTCAGTCACGACCGGCCAATGAACAGTGGTCTGAATCGCGTGGTCGTGGAAGACGTCCTTTCTCTGAAGTTGCGCCCAATGGATGCCGATATTGGGACGAAATACTAATGGTTTTGGATGGCGGGTCCGAAGTCACCAGACGAACCTCAACGCGGATGGAGTGGTTTTATGGAGATTGCCTCGGGGAAGAGATCCTACCAAATGCCAGCTGTGGTACCTTTGCCCTTCGCCAATCTGCAGCCATCACACCCCACCACAATCAACACTTGTCTTCGTGACGTGATGAACCTCGCCAGCCTCCCTCCTACGTCGGCTGCCGCCCGCCAGCACAGTCTACGCGTGTATCACCAGGTCCAGGCTTGGAGGGGGGACGTCGTTGAACCGAGAGATTGAGGCTGGACCGTCGAACAGGAAAAATATATTCGTGTTCCATCCACCTTATCCCCGGCGTCGGAAAAGCTACTACACCTGATTTGCTGTGGGTGCAAGGTAGACTGCTCCCGTAACTGTAAATGCAGACAAAGCATCCTAAAATGCACCACTATGTGCAGAGGGTGTGCTAAGGAGTCTTGCCTCAACAGGAATATCCCGGATTACGACGAAGAAGACGAATATGAGACCAAGCAGGACCACCGCGAGCGAAAGCGCAGCAGCGACGTACTACCTCATGTAAAGGATTTGGTAAAACGAAGTCGGGTGTAATAATGTTTTTTTTTTTTACATTTTGAAATGTACATTCGCTGCCGCAAGTGTCTTTTTCATCTTAGAACGAGTAAAATATCTAGACAAGTCCTATATTTAAAAGGGAAAACATGACACATTTTTTCTTGCGCTTTTTAACGTGTATATGTACTATTTTGTCATTAAACGTAAATAAACTGACAATTTTCATTTTTTCCTTGCAACATGAGTTCTTCATTGAAAACGAAAACTTTTGACACCAAAAGCACCTCTATAGGACTATCTATTCCTAACTTATGGAATTTTTTGGAAAACTGCAAGATGGCGGCGATTTTTTTCCAAAATTAAGGGTGTTGCCCACGTTGGATTTTGGGGGGTTTTTCTGGGAAAGTTAAGGTGGCCCCAAGGAACCAATTGCAAAAGAAATCCCCTTTCTAATAATTGTTTCCGTCTCGAACCTTAATTTGCCTATACTATAAGTGTTATCGACTGAAAAAACAGAATACTAAGTTCACGTTCACGTGACAACTTAAATCTCAGGAGTAGAATGAGTCTATAGTAGCTCTGCATGTCGTAAGAGTCAACAAAGACGCCGACGATAATGAATCATGTAGTGCGAACAAACGGAGGATGTCTATGGGACCTATTCCGATTCGACACAAAATAGCATGAAAAGTGTGAGACTTTATGGGTTTTTGTTTCTATCTTTAATATGAAATTCAATATCAAGATTTTCGAGTGATGCGGGGCTAGGTTTTAACAATATCTTCAGGTATTCTCAAAAGGATTCAAAATTAATTGTATTACTATTTTGACAAAATTGTACGATTTCAATAATATCCCAAAATGGCTGATTATACAAACTAAAATTTTTTGTAATACTTAGTAGTATATCTTAAGATCTTGACAATATCTATATTTAGCAAGTTATTCTACAATTTGCATAAAGAATACCATTTTAAAGGTATGAAGAATATACCTTAAATGTTCAAGCTTTTCGAGCAATTTGTTTCATGAAAGTGACAAGCTAGACTAATGTACACGATCACAGCCTGACTGCAGTGACCGGACCGTATTCAATAGTTTGTTACGTGACCACGACCGATGACCCAGAGTATAGACTACTGAATACAGTCCGGTCCGGTCGCCGTTCACGGTCGTATCTGGGGCGACCAAAGTCTGCAAACATATTCAACTACTCGATCTGAATATAGAGGTAAAAGTAATATTATGACAATCGACTTGTCTTGTTTCTGTGCTTATTTGAATTGTAATATTTCCTGTATAACTAAAGACTAATCGTCGCACGTAGAGGGTTGTATGAGAAATTTAATTTGCAAATTGCATCAGACATATTCTCAAAGCGAGTTTTTCTAAGATTAATTTTAACGGGCTTTATCTAAGAAACATTGTAAAAGTCCCACAAAGCTAATCCTCAAAGGATCCACGTATAGTTTAATCGTTTAATCGGGCATCTGTAAAGCGAAGTCTGTTTGGCACCAATTCTGTAAGGTGACCATATTTTGAATATTGCAAACCGGGACAAACAAAGTGTAAGGATGCGAATTCCATGACTAGCACGGAGTCTTGGGCAAAGCCTCAGACGAAAGAGGCGAAACATTTTTAATTCAAATTTGCGTGAAATATTCCCAGAAAAAGCTTTCTAACATGAATCAATAAAACAAAATAGATATTAATACATTATTATTCATATTAATTTTAATTAATACATATTAAGTATTTAAATTAATGTGGGTACGTTTTTGTAGTCATGTTAAGCCCGGTCGTATTTCGCCAGCCGCCTGTTGATGGTATGAACTCTGCTGACTGTGAGTTGAGTGAGTGCGTGAGTGCGTGAGTCAGCGTCTGCGAATGCGACCCGCAGCATTTGTAGGCCTCCCCCCCCCCCCCCCCCTGTTACAATCGACCGCGTTGTCTTTATTGACAGAATACCGGGACACCTTTTCCCCAAAAATTACAAACCGGTAAAAATACGTCTTTTCAATGAATCTCTCGGGACACCGGTACAAGTGTTCCGATATGGCCGGTACACCGGTACGTCTGGTCACCTTACATTCTGAGTGTGTCTTCGTGGTCAAAGCAGTTGTTCAGATTGGGGGTGCCCAAATCGGTATTATATTTATTTTCCGCCCGTAACAGTAAAAATGTTCGCCTTAACTTCCCCTTTCTCCTTACACCCCTTCACATCCTGTCCTTAGCGATTGGAAGATGGACATGGTACGGTTAACAAAAAGGTAGTTTAAAAAAAGAAATTGTGAAATGAAAACAAAACGTTGTTTAAAGTCAATATGGTTTGGAGCTGATACTACAAGGGATGGTGAGTACTGTGCGGAAGAAAACCATTACTGACATTTGTGGTCTCTAACAAGACCAAAACTTGCTTTAAATTTGCATTTTACCGGTGTGTATCTTGATTCAGAAAATAGTTATAAACCTTACGGCGACAGCGAAGTAACCTCAGGCTATAACCTCAAGTGTCGTTAAAGTCGTTCCATTGATCAAACTACCAGTTTCAAGCAATGATTTTAATATTTATTTAAAATCACAAATAATTATTTCTTTGGCAATTATTATGTTAAATTAATATAAAATGTAAAATATATTCAGTAATCAAGTAAGAATACTTTTTTAAAATCCAGTATTTACACGAAAATGCAGTTATTTATAATGGCATGATTCTAGACACTAGTTTGACTGCAGAATAGCCAATCCCTAAAAACGAAATTAGTTCATCAAAACTCCAAATAGTAGTCAACTTCTTATCTCGCTTTTGGCTTTAATTACACCACAACACATTCAAAAATTATAGACTTTATAATGGATACAAATCTAAATTGATTTACAAAGCCAAGGAAACAAAAAACTCGTTTTTAATATTCATCGACAAAGTATTGCCAACCTCCAATATACTTGGCAATGCTGCAAAGACATTGTTATTGTCAGATGGTGAAAATGGCGTCGAAAAAATACGGAATACGAAGCGGAGGACGTTTTATTACGATAAAAGAAAATGATAGGATTGTATATTTTGTATCGTATCATGTTGTTTGTGCAATTGTATACCTGACGACGTGATCTCAAGTAACTTAAGTCCATCTAGGACATGTGAAGGCATGAAATGGATGTAAATTATTTCAAATGCGTGTAGGGGGGCTACATAAATGGTAGGCCTAGGCCTTGCACATGTCAAATGATCACAAAACGTCCATGAGTGGCCTTAGGGCTTGGCATATTTTCTTTCATATTATACAGATGCCTCCTGGCATACTATACTTAGCCTATCTACATTGGGGAAAATGTTTGCGTTTACGGACGTACAATACATGAATTTCATTTCGGATCAGGCAATATAGGCCTAGGCCTAAGTCTAAATAAAGGTGGCCTAGGCTAGGCCTCACGTACCGTATTCAGATATATTCCCGTTTCTAACTGTGCCTTCAATTTGAATTAAGTGCATTATTTGTATGACGCAAAATGTTAATTGGAAATAAGCGACAGTAAATGTAAATAAGAAAAAGTCCAGTGTGGAAAGGTGACAGCCTGCTCATGTTTTGACGTGAGGCGGAGGCGGGCTCAAAGAGAAATGACGTCATCGCCCGCAGTGTTGCCATAGTTTCACGGCTCGCCCGATTTCCCATCAAATGTTCTTGTAGTGAAGCCAATATTGACCGAAAACGAGTCGAGAGATTGTATTCATACATACATATTTAGAATTGTCGTTCAATTATCTTCAAATTGAGTATAAAATAAAGAAAATGACAAATGTTTAGTATCTACTTAGTCAATGCTTTATATTCGAAAGTGTATGATTTTTGACAGTTTCAATGGTAGGGGATAGGGAAATCGACGGATTTCAAATATTTATATTAAAACAAGTAGTCGATGAAACTACTTTATTTTTCGCTAATATTTAACATGATATTTAAGTGTATATTCAACATGATTTGTAGCACAATGACAAATAGTTGGGTAAACAGTGGATCGACTTTAAGTAATTACTTTAATTACATGTTTGCATTATCAAGATTCCCGCGATCCGGAAATTCAACTATATGATATTGATCTTGGCCTTGCCCCTATTAAGGTGCGTCCGGCCTTGCATCCCCTATGATCCTTTCACGCTCCCTGATTGGTTGTTCGATGTGTGACGTCACACCACTGTCCTCGGCGTAGGCAACCCGCGTTGCTCCTCATTGTGAGCGGGCAGGCCGGCCAGCGAGCGTAGCAGATATCAAACACTTTCACAGAAAAAACCTCGCCGTGCGGACGTGTGCGTATGCGTGTGCGTATGAAAGTGACAGGCTCGCAAGTGTAGGCGTAACCGTGGACGGATTTAGTCTTTGGAGAATACCTGTTCGATATAGGACGGTTAGAAATAAACAAAGTGAACAGATAAATTGGATTGTGAAGACTGGTTTTGGATGTGGCACGTGTTTTCTTACACGCAAGGGACAAGTGGATTTATTTTTTAAATAAAGGTTAGTATTTAGATTAATGTTTCTATTCTGTAACTGAATCTAATTTAAATCAATAATGTTTAGCAAGTTAAGCTAAAACAACAATTGTGTTTATTTTATGTGTATCTTACAACAATAATATTGATAACATTACAAATAATGTAAACACCTTACTTTATAATTCTGTCATACAACAATAAAATAATAATTTACATTTTAAACTTTCGCGGCCTAGCAAAAATGAAAATAATGTATAAACACGCAGTGTGGTTCATTATTTGTGATTCAAAACGTGTTTACCTGTTGTATTTTACTCATTGTGGGGTGAAATACCTCAAATATTATTACATTATTATTTCTCTAAAATTTATTCAATGATGAAGGTAGAACTAAGAATGATCTAAATGCCATTGCTGTTTTTGTTAAATGCTAATTACACCATACCAATTACCTCCTTTACAAATGCAATATTTTCCACGAAACCAAAAAGGTTCGTCAGTAGGTCTTCTTGATTTCATATTTTGATATTCAATGTTATTATTATTGCGGGCAGGACAAGACAATAACATCAATGGGACTGGAGCTTAAGTAAAGGATATTTAAATGAACTCAAAACATAATCTGCGTGTTACACTTACATTGACTCAATTTACAGCTATTTTTGATTGTATATAACAAAACATTGTAACGATGCCAATAAAAAGGCGTGAATCATTCACCCAAACAAATGATGCTTTAAAACGTTATCCCTATCAACCTTGATCTTGAGTGTGTGCGGTATAAACAATCACTCACTTTGTCATTATAGATTAGACGCTTTTCAAGAAGATGCATCAGTTCTTAGAAAATAAAGATAACACTATCTTAACACTATCTTGTAGTGCAACGACATATTGTTTTTATTTTCAGTTAAGGAGTGGCGCCATTCTATGAACAAGATCTTGTGATACTTCATCGTGTGGTATAAATACGAACAAGTGTGTGAGTGCGCCACGTGCTAGTGAGAGCGCCACGTGCTAGTGAAGCTGCGCCACGTGCTAGTGAAGCTGCGCCACGTGCTAGTGACTGCGCCACGTGCTAGTGAGTGCGCCACGTGCTAGTGAGTGCCAGTGAGTGCGCCACGTGCTAGTGAGAGCGCCACGTGCTAGTGACTGCGCCACGTGCTAGTGACTGCGCCACGTGCTAGTGAGTGTGCCACGTGCTAGTGACTGCGCCACGTGCTAGTAACTGCGCCACGTGCTAGTGAGTGCGCCACGTGCTAGTGACTGCACCACGTGTTAGTGACTGCACCACGTGCTAGTGACAGTGATGTAGCCTAGTGACAACACTGACACTTTGTCCCCACGCATTGAGGACCATGACGTCGGACAAAGAGAACTCGCGCCTTGTCCTACAGCTGGATGACCACGTGGAATCCTATTGGCTGTTGGAGAGCGAACGCGAGAGGTCATTGGAGGATGATTACATCATCGGAAACATTATTGGCCGGTAAGTTTTCAAATTCATGATCCGCGTACTTCTGTGAACATTTTACATAATATTTTGCCTAATATTATTAATAGGTACTATATTTAATATTATTACATTGTAGTATCATATTATTATTATTATTATTATTATTATTATTATTTCTATTATTATTATTATTACTATTATTACTATTATTATTATTATTATTATTATTATTATAATAATAATAATTATTATTATTATTATTATTTTTATTATTATGATTATTATTTTTTTTTTTATTGTAATGTAAGCGTATAAAGTTTATTCTTATTGCTGAGCAGTAAAGTAAACCAACAAAGAATTCGTATGGAACTTGTCAAGAATATCAAGGTCGTGTAAAAGATTGAAGATCTTTGTAATAATTGTCCTGATCGGGTCACGGGGTCATGCGTGAGTATGCGACCTCCCGATCACCAACCATCCTGTACAATACAATGGGGACGTGGGTGCGAATCCCAGTCCCACCATCGTACCAATAAACAAACGACCCTCATCTATTCGTGCACATAGAGTGTTGGACACAAATAGCTTTTGAATTTGTTATTCTTTGTTATTCTTGTTATTCTCATGTTCATATATCGCTTCTCGTCGTGTCGATTAGCATCGTTGTCTAAATATGGAAGGTGTTTCCCGTACATCATAATCATTTAATGAATTCACTTTCAATACAGAATTGTTTGAACAGTACGGAAGTGTAGACAATCCAATACTCTAGGCTACTCTCCTGTTTAAATATGTACTTATCTTAAAAGATAAACATGACTAAGCTGGATATTATGTAACCGTTTGAAAACATGTTGTCTAGATTAATATTTGCTATAAAAGAAGAACAAATTATCCTCAACCGAAACTAATAAACCCGTTCCTAGGACTTCAGAGTTATTTTTATAAAAGTTGCCCTGCGGCTCATATTTCGCAGACATCGTTCGTATGACTGTCATGGAATTCAATCAGGCTCTTGCTCGTCCCTTATATTCAAGAATTGGGCAGATCAACGATGTCTTTCAATATCGGGGCCGTAAAAATAACTCATGATATGAACTGTTGTTTTATTAAAATTTCCTTTCTTCCTCGAAACTTTTGGTTGCCGTTTGGCGTTTACCCGTACCTTATTGGTTTTATTCTCCCTTTTGTTTGAAGGGCATAGTAATGTTGTTCTAGAGATGTCGCAAGGGTTATTTTACATTACCATGAAAAAACATTGAATCGAAAAGTATTAAAATGGTTTTTGTAACTGTCTGGCAACGTTGGATATTTGTCTGGAGGTGGGTGGGGGTTGGAAGTCGGAGGTGAGACTGAGGGTTCGTATTGGAATAGTTGTGAAGTAAATTAGAGTGGAAGTAAAAGCAATGCGACTCAGTCAGATATAGCCTGAGTACGTTGTAGCAGGGGAGGGGGTAGGCCTATACAGATGTCTTATTGTATAGGAAGCGAGGAAATCAGGACGAGATTGGTTGGAATTGACTCATATTTTAGTTTCTTTCTACTTTTCTGAAATTCGTTTCGTTTCTACATAGATTCATTGCAACCAGGGGCGGCTCTACTATAAGGGCACACGGTCACGTGCCCCACCTATTAATTATTGGTAACCATTAATCATTATTATAAATAAAATAGCCTGGCCAATAATACGTTGCTTAAATACCTATACTTATATTTAATTTATAAAATGTTTTGAAATGCTGAAAATGTTTCTATTACGTTTGTGAAGCCAAATGTTTTAGTTTGAACAGTAGTTCTCGCTCTCCGGGCACAAGCCTGATGAGCCGGGACTGCTCTAGCTAATCTTATGGGGTCTAGTCAACACTACCTGCAGCTATGAATCCCACACTTTACACGTCAACGCATATCCTAAATTTATATTTGACATATATTGTAGTCTTATTAGGTTGGAATACATAGAGAGGCGCCCGTTGTTTCCAGGTTACAATTTCATGCATGTTATTTCCCACAAAGAAAACAAATCCTTAGCAACACCGGGCGCCCCTAGGGGGCAGGGGACGACTATGAATTCCAGCCATTCTGCTTATACTATTTTTGTCAATAATTACACAAACCGTGAATGATACTGTTACAAGAGCGTATAAATATTAAACATAACTAATCCTCTCAGCCACAGGTGTAGGTACGTGTAAAGAGTACAGCAATACAATCATCCTAAAGTGTGTTTGCTCAAAGACATAATGTATTTTTCATTACACGTAAAGTGGATGAACTGTTTGCCCTATTCGCAGCTGTTCAAATATTGACAGTACGCACTCACGGTACTAACACTTACAGAGCATCTCTTCAAACAACCAAACGAAATCGTGAGATGACTTTCTTATGCAATCTAGTAATAGGTTGGCAATAGCAAATAGCACGTAGTAACTGAAACGCTCTGTGTGACGCGTTGATAAGCGAGCATGTCCACAAAGGATCTCAAAGTTACTGCCACATTATTGAAAGCAAGAGTAATTTAATTTCTACCTACGATATTTATCGGATCATTTTAAAATGAACATAGTGATGGGACGGACATTTACTATGATATGACTATATATATCACATTTTGCCGCTTTTTATTTTGGAAAAAATATTTGGTGTAACTGAGTAACTTCTTCCACAACGTTGCCACACAACTAAAAGACTTTCAATCCACACACAAGTTTGTAAATGTTCCAAATTTCAACTTCAACTTATTTTTTTAACTTTACCTTTTTTAAAGTGTCTGCGTTCGACCGCTTTCGCGAGACATAAAAACAAGTAACGAAAAAACAAAACAAATGCCATAAAAGTGAAATCGAAACCCTTGCTTGTATACATTTATATTGAGTTTTTATACACATATAGTTTCAAAGAGTTTTTTTAGTATAGGGACCATTAATTTAATAAGTGTCGGCTATGTCGGCGCCAAGCCACGTATACTTAAGTATTGTAGCGACGGATTGAAGTCAATTCCAGAAGTAATTAATCCCTGTCAGTAACAGTTATCGAACCCAATAACTTCTACTTCCAAGCAACATCAAACAATACTACCCGTTACCCAATAACGTCACGTTTCAGTGACATGACCATTTGCAATGGATTGTGAACACGATTTTCTTTTCCTTGATAATTTAAAAAACCAACAAGTTAGGAATGGTGACCCATTTTCGCTCGTTGACACATTTTAATACAAGTGTACGTATACTGAATGGTAAACGTATTGGTTACTAGAAACTAGTTCACAACATATCACATACATTCTATATTCCATCAACTACAATAAAACATATGTTGTGAGTAAACTTTATTATGTCATTTGCATTTGAAAACAGCGTTCTAGGCCAATAGTTTTTGATACTCCCAACATTATTACCAGTCAAGAATATGCTATAAAATAATATAGTTGCCATATTTTTGGTTTGTCCAGTATCGTGTTAATAAACGTGTTTTGCACGTGCCAGTGTTTTTGTTGTGATGCGCGTTACATAAGCTAAATCCACTCCTGCAACTTTCATCTTCGGTAGAACAGGTTTTCTACGAACTGCGTATTAGTTGTCTAACGACATCTTCCGCGACCAATCTTGCAAACAATCGAACACATCTCCGTGGTAGCAATCGTGCAGACAATCGAACACATCTCCGAGGTAGCGTCACCGCCAGCTGGATAAACAATTGCATTTGACGATGGCGTCGAATTCAATTGACAGTTGGGTAGCGTGACTACTGATAGAAAGGGTGCTAGAAGTGTTTACAAATGCATTAACAATAGCAATTACAACATGCAAATGAGAATGGTTGCGCGTGCGTTTTAAGTGAATGACTACAATGAGGTTCGATATGGGATTATAAGGAGGTTTGCATACTTGGGTATACAAACAAAGCACCTCTCGAGTCGCAAGAAATAAGGGTTGAAAAGGTGAAAGAAAAACTGTTATTTTGCTTTAATGATTCTTACATAGTATTTTGTATAATTATTAGTTCTGTCCGAAACATTCTGTGTAGACTTCCACATACATTTCTGCGTACTTGTTTGACGTGAGCGTCTGTCAACTATGTGTCATAGTTTTTAAATACGAATCAAATATCAAGCATGCTAACGTCTCTCTGTCATATGATTAGATAAGATTCATTTATTTCTGATAGCTCAACTGAACACAGTATATTATACACTTATTGCAACTGTATTAGAGTTACATAGAAAACTTGTACACAGGATTTCGAAACGACACTTTTACAATATTATATGAGACCATTACATAAAGTTCCTTCCCCCCACGTAAATAGTCGAAGAACGAAGCTGGTACACAAGCTTTCGAAACCTCCAACCTGCTCTAACCAACGGTAAAGTGTTTCATAGGAGAGTGGTCACCCATCCACCTCCTGACCTAGCCCGAGGTTGCTAATGAGGCCGTGCAGTGTGCACTCCAATAAACGGAATACTGCGTTTACGAGTGTGTGAAAGAACACCAGGGCCCGGATTCACAAAGATGCCTAACTCTAAGTTGAGTTTGTCACATTTAGGTTAGTTAGGCACATTGCAATGTCATAAAAATAAAATTGAGTAAAATATCAACAATTTTACCTAATAATATTTGATTTGTGAATCTTTAGTAAGACCTAGAGATGATTTATCTTGATGTATCTAGCTAGGAGTTGCCTAACTTAGGACGTCAGAGTTAGGCATCTTTGTGAAACTAGGCCCAGGAATCTGTTTATTTCTTTGAAACAGCGTGCATGAAATGCCCTTTCAGATAAGAATTTGGGGTCGGTATGAGAATAAATTGTTATGTTGGGGCTACAGCATAACTATCATAGAAACAATAACTATATTAGTAAACTTTGATTAAGCAATAAGCTTACGTTTTGCATAGAGACAACTTTCTGTTCGCTTTATATAGATTCTATAAGTCTGTTCTGCCACAAAGCGACATATAATAATAGGCCTATCACGAAGGCCTCGATTCAGTCGTAATGAGAGCGCTATTGCATCGCAATGTCTGGCAAGTCACTACGGAGGGGGGTAGTTTACGTCACGAGCCCTCTAGGGGATGTTATGTCGTATACTCGGCTCAAAACTGATAGGAGCGTCTGGGGTTAACGACTACAATAACTGACATTCTAGGCTCGTCGGTAATCGCGTTCTTAGAAAGCTGCGTGCTGACCTATACACAAAAATTATCTGCCTCTCTTTTCCACAATTACATATAACCTGGTAGGAACTCTTTTTATCATTTAAATAAATAAATAAATTTGTATTTATACTCTACCCACTCAGTGACAAGAACTGATTTTCAGTGGGGGACATTTGTGCAATTATGTGCTTCGTTGTTATTACGACTCTAAAGTCACCGTTTATACATGAATCATATTCACAGATTAAATTTAAGTTCCAAATTCAATCTAGACTATTAACCTTGTGGACCTGACATGCAGCTATTATAACTGACATTTTGGCAGAACTAGCTACAGCTACATGTGACGTCACAATGATGTAGCTCATCATTAGAGTAATGAATACAACCGCGAACTGTCATCCTGTCCTGTCATCCTATTGCGAACTGTCATCCTCATAAACATATTGTGATATAAATTAATATTTAATTGTCTTGGGTGTATAACAACATAGATAACGGATTATACTACGCCTTTATCTGTGGAAGTTGTTATAGCAAGTTGTAAAATACATAATATCTTCAGATAAACTACGGAGTTTCAAAATTTGGGAACAAATATCAAAGGTAATTTTGTAGTTTGAAAGAGCAAAATCTTTCGAATTACCTTTGTCAGTTTTGCCTATGATAAGCAAGCTTACGGATGCTCTCCGGAAGCTTTCCAATATGAATTGTACTACAGACCCACCCACCCACTTCGGTCGTCAACCTCACCAGACTTGTGCTGCTTCCTTTAAATGTGACCTTTTCTCATCCCCTGTCCCTTATCTCCACTTATCATCTCCTCCCAATCATTGATTCAGCTCTGCAATCAATAACACCCGTTACGTTCTGTTTCAGCGGAGCGTCATCAGTGGTGTACAAGTGCCTCCATAAAGGCAAGACAGAGCAGGCGTGCAAGGTGTTTAAGAAGGTAGGTCAGGGTCACAATGTCAGCGCCTTCTATATTATCCTAACCTCGCATGCGCCCATCAAGGACACCGCCGCCTCTAAGACGAGTACCTCAATGCACGGCCCGGAGCTATGGGTCGTTACACAATCCAGACATAATGCTTGACTTTCTCTCTAACATCTCATATAAGCTTTATCGAGGCTGTGTGGGCAAGATTTAGTAGATCTTATTCAGACGAAGTGATTTATCTACACCGACAGAGACTTATACATGATTCGGTTCGGCCGGAGGACAAAGATCGAGGACTCGAGGAAGGTTTCCGGTTCAACAGTGCGCGTGGCAGCCATATTGTTGCCAAAACGGAATCATCTGTTGTTAGAGTGTAGGGCCTATACTTGGATAGAGAGGCCAAAATGCTGGGTTAATTGGAACTCAGAACAAGATAAACATGTTCTAGTGAGGGAAAAGGTACAGAAGGACGACAGCTTACCTGAGAAAGTAGATAGGTCTCTTAGAAAAACATGTGGATGAGAAGACAAATATTAAACAAATATTAAGCAACCATAAACAAATCACATACTCACTGTGGCAGATTGTTTTTATGGCAAATTTCACTCTGCATTCCGCCCTTAGTTGACGTTCTACTTCTACTGTCCAACATTCAAGTTGAAATTTGAACCATTTGAACCATAGCTATGATGCGAATTGAATGTTTATAGTTTTGTGGCCCGTAATCGTTTTAAAATAGAAATAGATTATTACTAAATAATGTTGTCAGGATTAATAAATGGAGATGTAACTTGGCTGCATCTAGAACATATATTGGCACGAAAACACACGATAAAGCATGAGAACTAATATTACTTTTATTACGCTGTCGATAAGTCACATGTTTACGAGGGACTGTCGGAGAAACGTGCTCAGTTATTTGAATACGGACGATGACGCATACACGGATAATTCTAAATGTTTAGTGAGTTAGTGTTCTAGTTTACAGGAAAACTTTTCCTAAAACAGTCGTAGAGAATAAAAATCTATACGAAAATGTGTAAGTTATGTATCCTTATTCTAAGATACTCGATTTAAAGTTAATTATATAGGTTTGGGTACTTGTTTTATTTATTACTTATTTTACTTACTATACTGTATTATTTATGTTATTTATTTATTTTACTTATTTAATGTCTTTCATATTCAATTAAAAAATTGATTTACCGAGGAGGAGGATAAACATAATTTACAATACAAAAATACAAATAAAATGATCAAAAACAGGATATTTCTACTGTACAATATACATATGAAGATGTGTATAAACAATTACTAAAACCCACGACGTTTTGACGTTTTGGGAGCGACGAGTTGCTCTTGCTACCGTCGTTCATCGTTCACCTGGGGTGAACCGTTACTGTAGTGGAGTATTCCTGTTTTTAGTAATTTTTTACTATCAAGCAAGCGAAGCGAGCGTCTCCATTCGACTTTTATGGCAGTCGTTATGTTTGTTTGTTTTTTGTTTTTATGGCTCGCGATAGCGGTTGAATGGAACGTCCGATCAAGTTGAAATTTGGACCATCCACAAACTTTGATGTGAGTTGATTGTGTATAGTTTTGTGGCAAAATCGTTCGAAACATTACAAAGTTACACTATATTTTTCTAAAACAAAATGGCGCCAAAATGTGAGATGCCATATTTGTACAAAGATTTTTATTAATTATTATTATTTTCAAAATCCATTTATAATTTGCTATATAAATATTATCATAAACATTTCCACGGGGCGTAGTAGGAGTTCCAGATTACATTATAATGTGTCATGTAATCAATTTCTGTTACTATTTCGGTAGTGTTTGTACATTGCGTTATATAAAATTAATAGTGTCACCACCAACACACATTTTATGATTTAAAGCAATGATAAAAAAAGTTTAATTTTGATTATTGTTCTTCTAACACGTATATTCTCAAACTTTACAAAGGAAACATTTGATAATAACAATAATAATAATTTATGTACTAAGCCAAAACAGTAAAACCACAAATTGCAAATGAATTTTTCAACTAAAATGTTCTAAATGTAAATAATAACCCCGGATATTTCTCTACGACAAAGTTTAAGTATTATTCGTTGCGTAAATGATACGGTTCACTAATTGGCGTCAAACGCTTTGGTAGCAGCAAAAGTGTATTTTCATCATTTCAGTTTATGAATTCAAAGTTCATCTTTCTTCCACTTACTATTTTTATCTGAGAAGAGTTATTAATTTGATTTGAGTCGGACTATTTTTAGTAAGGTTTTGACAAATACATATGACACAAATATGTTTTTCTAAAATGTGTCGTAACTTCCTGACACAACAATGTCGAAACATTTGCTTCAAGTGTGACTCTACAAATATATTATCATCTGCTTTATCGTATCTTCGTAAGTAACATTGAAATTAATTAATATGATGGTTGATTTATGTACAATTCGGAGACAAGTATTTTTCTATGACATAGATAGGACTATTGTTTAATTCAAATGACGTTTAATTAAATATTTCTTTGTTTTCTAAACGCACGTTTTCGCTTGAAGTATATGGTTGATAAAAGAAATACCAGAAGACGAGCTTCTCAAGAGTAATAGAAAGAGAAAGAAATAATAATGGAACGAGGACAGTTCATGAAGAATAGTAGTGTTCACTACTGTAAGAAGACAACTATCATTATTATCAGTGCTACTTATTATGACCTTGAAAAATAACACGATATGTTGGAGACAATATTTTGCATATAAAAAAACTACTAAAACGTGTACTTATTTCTTAATTTGATCAGGTTTCAACATCAGTTCATGACTCGTATGATGCATATTTGAGAATAGCTACGGACTAGCTACGGAAATTAGAAACATGTTTGTAATGCGCATTCTTGTGTTGTTGTTAAATGTAATTATTCACTGTGGTTTAACGAAGTACTTGAGATCTAAGGTTATATATTATGACGTCGGGGGGTGTTTGAAGGAAAAAACATAATTCAGACATTGAACAAATAATTGCATGCTCGCTTATCAACGCGTCACACAGAGCGTCTTCCTAGTTTAGTTTAATCGACCGGTACAAATACACTCACCGTACCGGCAGATTAAAAAAATTATAAACAAAAAACCAATATAGATAATCCAACTGAATATAGCTTAGGCTGTAGAGAACCGCAATAAACATTGTTGTTCACAATTACGTATTTTTTACAAATGTTATTTCGACGTAAAGTGGATTAAAGTAGCAATATTGCCGGTACTGGGCGGCTGAATAATTAAGAAAAAAAATAATGTTTGTACTTTCAGAGGTCAATCTTTCAATTTCCAAGTTTACTTTTTGTATGTTGTGCATGTTTTAGAAAACTGAAAATGGTGACATATTCCCCTTAATGGAAGCCGACTCGCTTCACGAGACCGCTATGATTTATTAATGTCCGCAAAGTGGATATAAACTTCGTTACCTTCAAAACGGAAACTTGCCGGTGTCACTCGGCATAAACGTCATTCAAAGCGAGACATTAATCAAATTATACACAACGAAAATGTCAGCATTTAATCTAAATTTAGAGTAGTCTTTGGCAATGGGGTTTTAAAGTTACGCTGCACAGTCATGCCTCGATATTGTGTCATTTTGCTGGAAGCATTTCTGCTGCCAGAAAGAATAACCCTCTACGTCAAAAACCGCAGAAAATTTTCATTTTTTAACTATATCTCAAGATTGAAACACAACATCAAAAATCTGAGACTACATAGCGCTGTGGTTTGGTAATCCCTACACACTGAATGATAAATGTATTTAACGTTATCATCAGTATGACTGTGATAACGATTTACTTAAATTACTAAAGAATTACTTATCACAGTCATACTGATGATAACGTTAAATACATTTATCATTCAGTGTGTAGGGCTTACCAAACCACAGCGCTATGTAGTCTCAGATTTTTGATGTTGTGTTCCAATCTTGAGATATAATTAAAACTTGAAAATTTTCTGCGGTTTTTGACGTAGAGGTATCCTTCGCTCTTACATTGATGGCTACGCTATTATGAAATTATTTAAAATTAAAACAAGAATCAGGGTAAGACAGGGATAAAAAAAAGTGTATCGTTTAACCCCGTGAACCTAACTTTAGCTATAGATCGTATAAATTACTTTGTTTCTTTGGTATGCGCGCAACTGATGTGCGGTACAAGTTACAGAGCGTCAAAGCATGTTACATGACAGTTACAGAACTAATAAATGAGACAGTTTTACATCAAATGACTTCATCACTGACATTCAAACATTATTCTACATATGGTCAATATTCAATACATGTATAGTCAATACCTACTCAATATTGAATACATGTATACAGCAGCTTTATCTGTTGTACCCCTCCTCAGTTGGGAAAGAAAGTCCGAGAGTTGTTGACATTCGCATTATGACTTAAAGTCGATCCACTGTTTACCCAACTATTTGTCATTGTGCTACAAATCATGTTGAATATACACTTAAATATCATGTTAAATATTAGCGAAAAATAAAGTAGTTTCATCGACTACTTGTTTTAATATAAATATTTGAAATCCGTCGATTTCCCTATCCCCTACCATTGAAACTGTCAAAAATCATACACTTTCGAATATAAAGCATTGACTAAGTAGATACTAAACATTTGTCATTTTCTTTATTTTATACTCAATTTGAAGATAATTGAACGACAATTCTAAATATGTATGTATGAATACAATCTCTCGACTCGTTTTCGGTCAATATTGGCTTCACTACAAGAACATTTGATGGGAAATCGGGCGAGCCGTGAAACTATGGCAACACTGCGGGCGATGACGTCATTTCTCTTTGAGCCCGCCTCCGCCTCACGTCAAAACATGAGCAGGCTGTCACCTTTCCACACTGGACTTTTTCTTATTTACATTTACTGTCGCTTATTTCCAATTAACATTTTGCGTCATACAAATAATGCACTTAATTCAAATTGAAGGCACAGTTAGAAACGGGAATATATCTGAATACGGTACGTGAGGCCTAGCCTAGGCCACCTTTATTTAGACTTAGGCCTAGGCCTATATTGCCTGATCCGAAATGAAATTCATGTATTGTACGTCCGTAAACGCAAACATTTTCCCCAATGTAGATAGGCTAAGTATAGTATGCCAGGAGGCATCTGTATAATATGAAAGAAAATATGCCAAGCCCTAAGGCCACTCATGGACGTTTTGTGATCATTTGACATGTGCAAGGCCTAGGCCTACCATTTATGTAGCCCCCCTACACGCATTTGAAATAATTTACATCCATTTCATGCCTTCACATGTCCTAGATGGACTTAAGTTACTTGAGATCACGTCGTCAGGTATACAATTGCACAAACAACATGATACGATACAAAATATACAATCCTATCATTTTCTTTTATCGTAATAAAACGTCCTCCGCTTCGTATTCCGTATTTTTTCGACGCCATTTTCACCATCTGACAATAACAATGTCTTTGCAGCATTGCCAAGTATATTGGAGGTTGGCAATACTTTGTCGATGAATATTAAAAACGAGTTTTTTGTTTCCTTGGCTTTGTAAATCAATTTAGATTTGTATCCATTATAAAGTCTATAATTTTTGAATGTGTTGTGGTGTAATTAAAGCCAAAAGCGAGATAAGAAGTTGACTACTATTTGGAGTTTTGATGAACTAATTTCGTTTTTAGGGATTGGCTATTCTGCAGTCAAACTAGTGTCTAGAATCATGCCATTATAAATAACTGCATTTTCGTGTAAATACTGGATTTTAAAAAAGTATTCTTACTTGATTACTGAATATATTTTACATTTTATATTAATTTAACATAATAATTGCCAAAGAAATAATTATTTGTGATTTTAAATAAATATTAAAATCATTGCTTGAAACTGGTAGTTTGATCAATGGAACGACTTTAAAACAACTGTGAAAAAATGTCAGCCAGGATTATATCTGGTGCCAGAATCAGATCAGCACCTTCCTGCACGTGGAAAATTAAATAAAAAAACATTAAATAGAAATAATAATAATAATAATAATAATAATAATAATAATAATAATAATAATAATAATAATAATAATAATGATAGTGATAATAATAATAAAAATAATAATAATAATAATAATAATAATAATGATAATGATAATGATAATGATAATGATAATGATAATGATAATGATAATGATAATGATAATGATAATGATAATGATAATGATAATGATAATGATAATGATAATAATAATAGTAATAATCCCCAAAATAAGCCTCTGTGGGTAAAACTGTACTCGCGAGTCACTGGTATAGGTAAACAATGGCGGCTATCCACGTGATTCATGTCATGGCCGTGGCGTGGACAACATTGCTAAAATGATATTGCCCGTATTCTCGTCAACAACTTATGAGTTGCTATGTTGCGTTCTCACAGCTATATATTTAGTACTCTTATGGTATAGCAAGTCTGAAGAGTTCTCATGCAGTCTTCTACACTTCCGGCATCTCCATCCTGTCGGATCAGAAACTATTGGAGCTCATGATATAGTTGAGAAACTGTAAGAATGCCGGCCCCCTCCTTATCCCCTCCACTGCTACCCGACCCCCCCTCAACTCCGTGAAACAACATACTGAACAACTGAAACAAACTGATTTTCAGTTACGTATTTCATTTTGTCAGGTTGTCACGGAGTTGAGGGGGGTCGGGTAGCTATGGAGGGGATATGGAGGGGGCCGTCATTCTTACAGTTTCTCAACTTTAGCAACCCGTGAGGGTTTTACGGTTTCAAATTTTTAATAATGCCGGGCTAGAAATGTTCAAATCTGGAGAAGACGAAATGTCAAATAATTAATTTATTGTGTTTGCATGAAATCATACAACTTGATAATATCTTAAATTATCTTATTTAAATCAAGGAAAGTAACTGTATTATTTTTAAATACCCCATATAGACTTTGATAATATAACGTACCCCCTTATGATTCTATATTTGTGATATGCATGTTAGTTTTAAGATACTAACCAAGATGGCAACACTAGTAGATTAGTAGATATGCGAGACTAGAGCAGATAGTAGGGTAGATTGTAGATGAACCAATGATGAACACTATCATTTTTATTTATTTTTAAACAATTCACAAAATATTTTAACCATTGCGCGGCCCTACATTCTCCTAAATCCTACAACCGAACACATATATATTTCACTTGCGACCTGCCAAAGTCGTCCGGACACGGCTCAGAGAATAGAGACTGTCTGAACTTTGACAGACGAGTGGTGCTCTCATTTGAATCATTTATCACATCCATTAGTTCATGATGTCCGCCCACCCCTCACATGAACACTCTGACGATCCGATTGCAACGCCATGACTGTTACTAATCAGCGATATTGATCAACAAGGTTGTGTGTCGTATTACCCAGTAACACTCCAGTGAACAAACCACTGGTGTAACACTGTTTAATGAGCTGTGTATCGTGTTACGGTGGGGAGCTCGTTCATATACCTTTGAGGGTAGGCGACAAGTTTTATACTTCAAAGCCTCCTTTATGAAGCAACTTTATCCTCATCATCGTCTACATGATCATCTGCAAACACTTGTTCAAGTTTCAAGCGATCGATCATTAATTTTGCGTCCGATCCGTGCGATGCGTCAGTTGTTTCCGGTACATCCAATCACAGCCCATGCCCATTCGACTTCGATTGCGAGATGCTTCCTTCCTTTCCTTATCTCAATCATCTCCGTTATTCAATAAAGCACCCGACAGCTACAAACCGCATGGACAAATACCTTGACCACTACGGGTACCGCTATACCCTGTATATAGGTAACTGTGACTACGTATATCACAGAGCTCAAAAACGGTTTAGCAAACCGGTTTTGCCCAAGAACGTTTTTCAAATGTTGATATACATATCGGTTTTGCTGAAAAACACCTTAGTTCCAAATCAGTTTGGAAAGTGATTTGGATAAGTCAAATCGCAAGATTTGTGGTTGGTATACGCCACAAACTGTTTTACCATGCGTTTTAGGGTGCGCACGCACATTCCACTGGCTTGACAACTCAACTATGTGGTAGGCGGTGGCACGTTGTTCCATCTTCGATATCAGAGTGTTGCTGTTGTTGTAGTTTTATTGCAGACAGCTGTGCGACTATTTTCTTGTTTTATGTGCATCCCAACCTCAAATATATATTTTCTACGTGAATGTTTAGAGGTTTAAATAGGTTTTACACACATTTATAATAGAATATAGAAGTGTGTGGTCAAAGCATTGAAGATATTGTTTGACGGCCATGTTGGATACGCTTCCAAACCATTTTTACGAGTTTTGTGTGATATACGGAACAAACAAGAAATCGTTTTTGGGCAAAACCGGTTTGCTAAACCGTTTTATAACTCTGTGATAAACGTAGTCTATGTCCACAGAATCGACTGTATGTTGCCTGAGATTTTAGACAAGACTTACGTTTACAACTTCCAACAAAGGAGGCGACGGCTAAGTAGGGCCTAGCCCTTTGAGATTAGTGGTTGGCAGGGTATTATATTCTAGTAAGGTATTTGGTATTATGTTTAGACTGAAACGACCCATAGTTTTATATACTGTCCAATCACTGATTCATATATGTTTCGTATTTGAAATATCGATCTTTGATTGGTTATCGCTCACTCGTCGATGGTGTTTGGAGCCTACAGGGTTGGTTTAGTCGCTTTAATTAAAGTACCCCACTGCAAATCAGTTTCGTTACTGAGTGGGTAGACTCTTAATGTGAATTTATTTATTTTTATTTATTTATATCCATTTACAGCAATCATTGATTTGATTTCTTTGTTTTTTGATAACACGTTTGTGTTTTGTGTAAAGGGTGTTTTTATTGTGCCCACTCCGCTTTGCGATGGCCACTGTTATTAGAAGATGCTTACATTTCATTACATCATAGCGATGAAATCTCCCCCTTGATTCGCTTGTCCTGCAACTAAGTTTCACCGAGAGTGATATAACCACAGATGCTGCATTCAAACCTCCCATTATTCCGTAATCACGTTGTACTGAAGTAATGTCACTGCGTGTTTGTTACTCGCACACGTGAGTTTAGACTCAATTTACTTGATCTGCTGTTGGCGTCAGCCCCACTGTTCTTCTTGTACATTCACACAAGTGATACTTATAAGTTATAGCATTATATACGGGTCGCATATCTGTACATGGGACGTACAGTATTTAGTGGAGCCCAAATCAATCATAACATCTATGTAGAGAACAGTTTACATTTTCGAAATTGAAAAAGAATTAAACTATAGCAGAAATACTCGATTCTTACATTTAAAGCCAAACTTTCGAGATGGGAAGAAATATGAATGCTTACCATTAAGATATGATGCTGCTTTTGATAAATATGTAACTCTTCTAGTCCAAATAATAGTTATACTTGATAGTCAAGAGTGAGAAATAACTGAAAGAGAAAACGAAGAAGCGAGCTTATAGAAAAGTGTAATGGAGCGGAGGAACCGTTTTGAGGTATGAAGGAATAGAGACAACGAACAGGTGAAGGATAAAATTATGTAGGCAACTCACATTGGAATGCTATAGCGACAGAGTCCCAAAAAATTTGCATTGTACTGAATAAGTCAAAATTATGTATTTTATTTATTAATGTAGGTCATTACACTAAAAACTTTAGTACATGATAGGAAGGACATTTACTTAACAGAAATAACACAATTTGATGGTACAATCATTAAAATTAACTTTACACCTGATAAATAAAACAGTAATGTTATTCAAATTAAAAACGAAATAACTAACACAAGAAATTGGTGTTATTGTGTTTTATGTAATACAAATATAAAACAGAAGGAATGATAAACTTATTATTTCACGTGCGTAATACGCAGAAATGAAAAGAATTGCAAAAAGAAGGAAAACATTGAATATTTAATTGAGAATTGTGCAATTCACAGATTAATAACACGAAGGAGAATAATCGGTTTCCTTTAGATAAAGTCTCTATTACTGCAATTGTTGGGAACACGGCCCACTGGATCGCTTTGCACTTCGCAAATACTCCGCTAGGAGTAAATCCAGGAGACCGTGGTTGGGAATTGTTAAGTTAAGAAGGCGGTGTATGTTGTTTTAGAGGTTGCTAGGATACGAGATTTTTTTGTCAGAGCTAGTTGTGTGTGATGGAAGAAGGTGTTGTGTCTACGAAAGTGATGTTAATACTAACTGTGTTTTAATATCATTTCATTTTACATTTTGTCAACCCTGTTGACCAAGAGGGATGGTGTGACGTACCACCCCCTTCTCCTCTTCAAGATTAATCGTCAGTCGAAGTCGAGGCTCCTAATTGTATCGGACTGGTGGGAACACATCCGCTCCAGCGATCAATTCAGTGTCATCAATTCATCATCAAGTGTCATCAATTGTGATTGTAACATAAATATAAAAGTAATAGTAATCATCACACGCGTAATTAGGTCTAGTGATGTGAACTAGCTCCATTGTTTTACTGTCCATAAACTGTTTTAGTTTTAGTCTTTATACAAGTAAAGTGGTCCTCCGGTATTTTAATTATTGTTTATTTTTCAACCTGTGTGCTCCAACATTTGATCCTCCGGGCCAGGACTAATCGCGCGTGTGTGGTTACAACTTACATTTACGGACTACAATAATATTCGTGTGCATCGCGGCACTTGCGTTCTTTCCGTGAAAGCCTAGCAACAGCAGGTTACAAGGAATGCAGACCGTCTTCTCTGCAAACATCTACTTCACCCGCCCGCGCTCTTGGCAGCCCATTGTTGTACGCGCCTAGCTCGCTGACGTCACAGACCAGTTGGGGTAGTTCGACAACAGGGGTGTCCAGCCTTCGAGCCACTCGGCGATCCAGCATCTTGTCATTGTTTCACAACCCGTGTTACAAGGATTCAGGTCAGATCAGACATCCTTCTCTTATTTATTTCCTTGTTATTCCTTCTCTGCAATCATGGATCATTCTCAACTTTCAAAACTTATTAAGCAGAGAGGTGTTCTTAAATCACAACTCACTCGATTGAAGACGTTCATTGAGGGCTTTCAACTAACTGAAAATGTAGAAGAGGTTAGAGTGAGACTAAGGCAGCTACCTGTACTCCGTGAAAAGTATGACACTATACAGTCTACACTTGAAACGGAGGACAATACCGGTACGTCTGACCATGACGAGGATCGAGCTATCTTCGAAGAAGGTTTATTCAAAGCAGAAGGGAAAATGGAGTTAATACTAAGGGATTACCTGACCGAGAACCTCGAACGCAATTCCAATTCAGGAGAAATGAACAGATCTCCTGGATCACAACTTGGATCGGTAAACTTGAAACTACCAGCAGTTTCATTGCCATCCTTTGACGGGAAGTATGAGGAATGGCTACCATTCTCAGACTCCTTTAAGGCGTTGGTTCATGATAACAAGACCTTAGTGACAATACAAAAGTTCCACTACTTGTTATCAGCACTGAAGGGCCAAGCCTTTAAGTTATTACAGAACTTACCGATAACTGAAGGTAACTATGTAGTAGCGTGGGAGCTTCTTCAGGGTAGATATGAGAACAAAAAGCTCATCGCGTCAACCTACATTAGAGATATTTTGTACATAAAAGCAGTTCAAAAGGAATCAGCCACAGATCTGAGGCAATTTGTAAATACAGTTAGGAGTAATATGAATGCTTTAAAGGCCATGGACGTTCCACAATCGTTGGGCGACATGCTTGTGTCCCAACTTGTAGTTGATCGCCTAGACCGACAAACGCGCAGAGAGTGGGAGATCAAGGAGACAGAACAGGCCTTTCCGCCACTGTCAGACCTACTTCTGTTTTTAGAGCGTAAGTCTCAGGCGCTAGAAAACATTACCTCCTTTAGAAGTCGCTCCAATCACGATGACGGCCAAACAGGGGACTCTAAGGTCAACCAACAGAAGGGGACTAAACAGTCAGGGAGTTACGTGGCAGTGAAAAGCCAAAAATGTCCCTTCTGCTCCAACTCGCATCCACTGTTCAAATGTGACGCCTTCTTAGCAGCTGAAGTGAAAGTCAGGAGAGATTGTGTCACAAGCAACAAATTGTGTTTCAATTGTCTCCATCCTAGCCATGCAGTTAACAAATGCACCTCGACTAACTGTAAAAAGTGTGGTGCCAGACATCACACGTTGCTGCATGTGGACCAAGGTAACAACAGACCAGGGAATTCACACCAACAAGTGGCACCAACTGTTGTCACAGGAAGTCAAGAAAATCAGGTACCCAGGGCTGCCCAAAGCTCGTACCATGCTGTCAGACACAAGATGGCGGAAGCGCACATCTTGCTGTCCACAGCCATTGTTCTGGTTGAAGATTCTACAGGTCAACTCCAGCAATGTAGAGCTTTGCTTGACTGTGGAAGCCAATCCAACTTCGTAACGGAGGATTTAGTTCAAAGGCTAAATCTCAAGAAACAACGGAACCAAGTGTGCATACAAGGCGTGAACAAGGCTTCAGCAGAAGCTAAACACACGACCACAGCGAAGATCTACTCCTCAGTGAGTAATTACAATGCGAGCATTGTCTGTTCTGTACTACCACACATAACAGGACTGATGCCGTCAGCATACGTTGACAGTCAGCATTGGAATTTACCGAAGGATGTCCAACTAGCTGATCCTACTTTCTATCAACCTGGACGGATCGATATGTTGATCGGAGCGGAACTCTGTCTCTACATTCTTCGAATGGAAAAACTGTCAAGACCCGGAGAATTCCCAGTGCTTCAGAATACTGAGTTTGGTTGGATACTGTCAGGAAAGTACAGTGACCAGACACCAAGCACATCCATGACGTCTTGCTTCATTCGTCAAGAAAACTTGGACCAACAACTTCAGCGGTTCTGGGAATTGGAGGAAATCCACACGTCTCCAAGGTCTGAGGAAGAGCAGAACTGTGAACTGCATTTTCGGGAAAACACGATCCGGGACGAGAATGGCAGATTCGTGGTAAAACTTCCTAAACGATTACATTCCGATAAGCTAGGTGACTCTTACCAACAAGCAAGGTCAAGATTCTACCAATTGGAGAGGAAGCTTCAAAGGAACGAAGAGCTGAGGGAACATTACCTCAAGTTCATGGCAGAGTACGAGGACCTCGGCCATATGAAGGAAGTAATATTATCAACTGATAATAAAAACAACCAAAAATGCTACCTGCCTCATCATGCGGTGTTCAAGCCATCAAGCTCGACAACCAAAACACGAGTGGTGTTTGATGGCTCCGCAAAATCTTCGAATGGCGTGTCTCTCAACGACACATTGATGGTGGGACCTACAGTCCAACAGGATTTGTATTCCATCATTCTGCGCTTCCGAACACATCAGATTGTTTTCACAGCTGATATCACCAAAATGTATCGTCAAATTCGAGTCCATGAAGATGATACGTCTCTACAGAGAATCGTTTGGAGGACATCCCCTGACAAGCCATTAAAAACACACGAACTAGTAACTGTAACGTATGGTACTGCATCGGCTCCTTATCTTGCAACCAAGTGTTTGCAAACATTGGCTGCAGAGGAGTCGGACAAATTCCCTCGTGCAGCGGAAGTCTTACAAAGAGACTTTTATGTTGACGATGCACTCTGCGGCTCAAGCAATTTGAAGGATGCGTTGCTACTCCAAAAAGAACTGATTGCACTCCTTAAGCGTGGTGCATTTCCCCTTCGAAAGTGGTGCTCGAACCATCCAGATCTTCTAAAAGCTGTACTACCAGAAGACAGAGAAATGCAATTTCCATTCGATTTCACCAACAAGGAAAGCATAAAAACATTGGGATTATCGTGGCATCCAGTTACAGACAAATTCCTAATTGCAAACAACCCGCCAGACCTTTCGCAAGGAAGAGTTACAAAACGGATTGTCCTATCGATTGTAGCTTCAATCTTTGATCCACTTGGACTAGTGAGTCCAGTAGTAATTGTATATAAAATGTTTCTTCAACAACTGTGGTCGCATAGTCTACAGTGGGATGATGAATTGCCAGATGAACTCTCTCTGCAATGGCAACACCTACACAGCCAATTGCTACATCTGAATACCATTCAAGTTGACAGATTAGTAATGGTCAAGGGAACACCCACCAACGTGGAGTTGCATGGTTTTGCAGATGCCTCAGAAAAGGCATATGGCTGTTCACTGTACATCCGCTCAACAAACGCACATGGTACGACAACAGTCAAGCTATTGTGCTCACGATCAAGAGTGGCTCCAGTAAAGAAAGTGACACTGCCACGTCTCGAGTTGTTGGGTGCTGAACTACTCTCCAAATTACTGAAGAAAACTGTGCCAATTTTGAACCTCAAGATTGACCGCACGTTCTTGTGGACCGATTCCACCATTGTATTAGCCTGGATTGCATCACCGGCAAATCGTTGGAAGACATTTGTTGCTAACAGAGTAGCACAAATTCAAGAAAACTCCTCAGTTGGTGATTGGAAGCATGTCTCGTCCAGTGACAATCCAGCTGACCTCATCTCAAGAGGAACACAAGCAGCTGATTTAGAGCAACTAGCGTTATGGTGGCACGGGCCACATTGGTTACGTCAGCCATCATCAGATTGGCCTACAGACGTACCAAGCAGAGAAGACTTCAATATGCCTGAAGAAAAGAAAACCGCAGTCACAGCACTGGCAATGCAGGATCAGCGAGACGATCTACTACATCGGTTTTCAAGTCTAACAAAACTCACCAGAGTCATGGCGTATTGTTGGCGTTTCTATCAAAACGCAAAACGACCTTCGGAGAAGCTGTTGGGGCCTCTTAGTACAACAGAACTACAGAGAGCACTTACACGCTGCATCAAGTTGGTTCAAAGATCGGCGTACACTCAAGAAATTCGGGAGCTAGCTTCCAATAAGCAAGTCCCAGTGAAAAGCAGTCTACGTGATCTACATGCTTTCATAGATATATCAGGAGTTCTTCGAGTAGGTGGAAGATTGCGACACTCGCAGCTTCCGTATGACAACAAACACCAAATCATCCTACCGCCAAACCACCACGTTACCGAATTGATCATCAAGGCTGAGCATCAACGAGTACTGCATGCAGGACCACAGTTTCTGATTGCATCGCTTCGGAAACGCTATTGGATTCCGAGAATTAAGAAAGTAGTCAAGGCACTTATACATAAATGTTTAACATGCTTCCGGTTCAAGGTCTCAACGTCGCAGCAGTTGATGGTCAACTGACTATCTCAACTCGCTGCAACAGCGGGGGAAATGGACTTCTCCCCAATCCAGTCTCCAGCCAGGCATGGTGGTGCTGGTCAAGGAGGACCGTCGTCCGCCTCTGGAGTGGCCACTTGCGGTTATCACCGAGACCTTCCCCGGGAAGGATGGTCACGTCCGAGTCGCTGCAATCCGGACGTCCAGCGGTGTACTCAAGCGCCCCATCACCAAGCTGGTGTCCCTCCCCTACGAGCACTCGATTCCGTCAAACTGATGTGTCGTGTCGTGTACTGATGTGTCGTGTCAGTGGTCATTTTTCATTTTTTGATTGTATCCAATCAACAGGGGGGAGCATGTTGGGAACACGGCCCACTGGATCGCTTTGCACTTCGCAAATACTCCGCTAGGAGTAAATCCAGGAGACCGTGGTTGGGAATTGTTAAGTTAAGAAGGCGGTGTATGTTGTTTTAGAGGTTGCTAGGATACGAGATTTTTTTTGTCAGAGCTAGTTGTGTGTGATGGAAGAAGGTGTTGTGTCTACGAAAGTGATGTTAATACTAACTGTGTTTTAATATCATTTCATTTTACATTTTGTCAACCCTGTTGACCAAGAGGGATGGTGTGACGTACCACCCCCTTCTCCTCTTCAAGATTAATCGTCAGTCGAAGTCGAGGCTCCTAATTGTATCGGACTGGTGGGAACACATCCGCTCCAGCGATCAATTCAGTGTCATCAATTCATCATCAAGTGTCATCAATTGTGATTGTAACATAAATATAAAAGTAATAGTAATCATCACACGCGTAATTAGGTCTAGTGATGTGAACTAGCTCCATTGTTTTACTGTCCATAAACTGTTTTAGTTTTAGTCTTTATACAAGTAAAGTGGTCCTCCGGTATTTTAATTATTGTTTATTTTTCAACCTGTGTGCTCCAACAGCAATCATGATATCGATACGGTATGATGTCCTTGAGAGGACCGCAACATCCACTCTTCATGTTGCATTTGAATCCAAGTCACTTGGCTGCATCTCAACCATATGAAAGCATTATCATTATCAACACTAGAGAAACACATAAAAAGATTAAATCATATCACCGCTACAACAAACAAATTCGAGATAAGAAATATGTAGTTATAACTTTTTAAATACATTTTACAAACATAGACTCGCTTTTATGTCTCGTTAAATTGCCTACTTGTCAACAGAAACAAATGCTCTGCTCTATCTTCTCTACAATGGGAAATAAATAATTAAAATAAAATAAATACATTAAATTGTATTTACTTTCTACCCACTCTCAGTAAGAAGAACTGATTTTTATTGGAGGACATTTTATGCTATGTATTATGTCCCCCGGTCCTTAACCATTTTAATAAAATTTTAACAGAACGAGATCGAGTGTTGCCCAAGATTATGAAGTGAACATATAAGTTCTACATTCAAAAATACCCAGCCCGAACCGGAAATAGAACCTATCTGCATTGGAAGCTTAAATACATCCACTAAACCACTAAGTCTCTTCTCTCCCGCTCATACCCATCCAGGACAAGAAAAACAATTACTGTCAGTTAATTAGTTTCTGCTGTTAATGGGTATTTAATCTGACCCAGATCCATAGTATTAATTAAACAGGTGTATTCTGATTGCTGCTTGTATAGCCTAATTGCCGCCTACTGGCAGCTAACGTCATCCGGAGCTCTAATTACTTACCAAGGTTGTACCTGGTGCAGCTGGAGATCATTCTAGATTCTGTACGGACCAACAAATTCATGTCTTTTTACGTTTAACTTATTTATTTATTTATTTATTTATTTATTTATTTATTTATTTATGAATTGGCCCCATACAGCATTTTATGCCATTTAACAGTGACCAGTATAACAACGGATGATTAACAACGATGCGTCATGATGAAGAAGGGAGGAGGGGAAACCCGGTACCGGCAAGTAGCCTACTCCTGTCGAAAAGTACCAAGGGGACCATCGGCTTTACGTCCCATCCGAAAGGACGGCGTAACTTTGACCAGTCATATAGGTTCCTCCACTAACCTGGACTGCCGAGCAGTTGACGAGAAGAACGAAGCTGTTACACAAGCTTTCGAACCCTCCAATCTGCTCTAACCAACGGTAAATAGTGTTTCAGAGGAGAATGGTCACCCATCCACCTCCTGACCTAGCCCGAGGTTGCTTAGCTTCGTTGTTCGTATGGGAACCGGCTAAGCAACCGCGGCTAAACCGTTGGATTAACTCATAACTTACTACCATTGAAATAACTTAGTGACTTTTAGCCCCGACGTAGTTGCGTATAAATTAAAAACTGGGTTTAAAACTTATCAAATATTGTGATCGATACTGAATGTAATTAGTTTCACATTATTTCATTAAAGGATCACAGCTTTAATATTACAGCAGTTGAAACTTTTCTTGCTCTTTCATTTCTACGTTTTTAGTTCTTCTTACGAATGGACACCGGGTTTCATATTGGGATTTTTTTTATAGAAATCTGTTGTAGGGGGCACAACAGCTTTACCTGTGCTCCCAGACTAAATATAGGCCTAAGAATACAAGTGTATTATATGTGGGAAGGAGTGTTCATGACCGTTATTAGAACTCAATCCTATAAGAGGAAAACCTCGGAAAAACTTCAATCATGATAACCAGTAATCCGTATCGAAACTGCGACCTTACAAATAATAGAATAGCGTGTTATTCTACCTCTATCGGCGCTCATGAGGTGTTTACAGTTAACATGCACACGTACACTATTAATAGAATATAATCCATCTCGTTACATAATCGTAAGTGAATAAAACCGCGTGTGTAATGACTGGTCTCGAATGTTACCGCGCACAAATGACACAGCTCAAGGCTGCGGATATGTTTATTGCACAAGGTTCAGTTACTCAAGGAACTCGAATAAAAAAACATGTTTATGTATAACAACGCAGTGTGTTTACTATATTTAAGTGACCAATTTAATTACCAAGGGGAAGAACATAGTATGTTTAATACTGATCCCACAACTTACGGAAATGGGTGATAATTTATAACGTTGTTTTCGTACCGTTAAAGACCTATTCAATATCAACATTTTGGGATTTGAAGGGCTACATAACATACTATTACCAAGAACGTCAGATGAAAGTATTTAAATGTATTATGTTCTGATGAAATTATACAATTTCAGATATAATTGAGATAGTATCTGGCTCTATGCAGAAGTGCTCTTGCTTATTAAGCTGGCGCTGGAACAAACCTTGTTTTCTGATTGTTGACACAGTCGATGACATTTGAGGATCTAATTGATCACTGTCTCAGTAATATTGTCGTTTAGTCATATATCATGATATGTTCTATACGTACGTTCGCCGGTAGTTTGTAACAAACCGATTTAATTTCGTATTATTAAACTGTATCAATTTGATACAAAGTGGCATTTTATAAATTGCAATATTATCTAGTAAACTAATACAAGGTATTAAACCTTTAACGTTCAATTCTTTCTCAGATTAATAAGCTCGATCGTTCGTTTCCGTGTCCGGAACACCGTTCTAGACAACTAGTTTAAAAAAATCCGCCACTTTTATGGTTTTGTCATTAATTGCTAAAATTAGATCCTCTATTGTACAGGTCTACTCTAGATTAGGGCAGACTAGCAGGTGCTGGGGATGAAATTAGATCCTCTATTGTACAGGTCTACTCTAGATTAGGGCAGACTAGCAGGTGCTGGGGATAAAACTAGATCCTCTATTGTACAGGTCAACTCTAGATTAGGGCAGACTAGCAGGTGCTGGGGATAAAACTAGATCCTCTATTGTACAGGTCAACTCTAGATTAGGGCAGACTAGCAGGTGCTGGGGATAAAATTAGATCCTCCATTGTACAGGTCTCCTCTAGATTTGGGCAGACTAGCAGGTGGTGGATATCCTGAATCTGTCCGCATTTACATCGTTCCCCATCCCCATGAAATCCCCATTTCCTCATCTTCTTTGCATCTCGCCACTCCTGTCCGCAATCTGTTGAGTGATTTCCAGGTGATGTATGGAAGTTAAAAGCCATAAGCTGCATGAAGAAGATAACTTTTCACCGGGTAATTAAAATCAATTCTAACGTCAAGAGCTGTGTTATTCTGATTATTCACAGTCACGGCGTGCAAGTCAAGTCACGATGATGCGAATCTGTCAAGGCTGGAGCAAACAGTTGGTGGATTGCTTGCTCGCCTCACCTCGCCTGCAAACCAAGAAGATAGTAATCCAGTAACTGTGTCATGGCTTGCACACAGCGCTAAAGGCTTATTAAAGGCCAAACAGGATGAGGTCGTTCCTTCATACAACCATATTTAATAATTGCATTTGTAGTTCCGTATTTTGTTTGGTTGTTTGCAGATTATTGTTTGATTTAATGAATTGCGCATTGATGTTATAGCCGTAACTTCAATAAATTGTGGTTTGTTGTTTATGTGTCTATTGAAGCGAGTTATGTTGTTGTTGTTGAAGATAATAGATTAGCATGAATGAAAGGAATATAACAAAGCATTCTTTCTGTGGGAGTCACCTACGCATATTGGTTCCACACGTCTCTATCCTTTGCGCACGACTAGTAGCAATACAGAGGTGGTTATTTTCACAACACATCATTATAACATGTTGGAATATAACAAAGTGTTTGCAGGCATTGCGGGGAAGAGGCGGGGAAGGGGGGGGGGGGTGATTTAAATGTGAGCGCAAGTAAATCACATATTATCATACTACAAAAAAGTAATGAAGTATGCACAAAAGCACAATATTTTGTACGTAGAAATAATATAAATGTACAGCCATGAGATTTATAATAAAGTTAATTTAGAAACAAATACTAATAAATGAATCGATGGGATCTACTTACTACAGTTACAAATAGTGAAACAAGGTACAGCAAGGAAACATTAAAACAACAAAAATAGCAATCGTTGTAAGCCATCTTTTGCTTCCCTTAAAAAACATAGGTGATCAAGTGAAAAAAGTTTGCACGGCCTTGGATTAATCGAAATGGATTCTCAAGAACCACTAACCGACCAGAATAATAAACGTTTAAACGTGTAACCGCATTTAACAGTCCATCTCTACAACGACCTTTCAATTACTCATCTTCTTTGCGTACCCTACAGCAACTGTCTTGGTTATTACAAAAGCTCCGATATAGAATTTGTGCCCCTCAGGGCAGCTTGTGAGATACAACTCACTACACCAGGGTGAACGGGGAGATAACGGGGAGTAGTTTCCAAGCGGTTCGAAGTTATTACAGGGAGAACTATAAGTGAGTCATGACGTCACTAGCGGGAGTTATCCCCTTGCAATACATAATTAAGACAGCCGATCCTTTCATGGGAGGTAGTGAGCTAACATTGACAGAGTCAGTTTTCAATGTAATGGAAGATCAGATTAGTTTAAATGTGTATAAATAATTAAATATATTCAAAGATGTTGTTTGGTTGTATTTCTCAGACATTGTTTTGTTCATTTCGGATCAAGAATAGGAATTGACACAGAGGTAACATGTTCAGTGCTCATGTTCATGTGCATGTGCATGTGCATGTTCATAGTGTGTATAGTGTGTTTAGTCTAAGAGCTGTAGAACGGATCAGGTTGCATTTCCATAAATAATTAAATATATTCGAGTATTCGATCATTGATTATATTTCTAACTAGTTGTTTGGACTGTATGCGAATAGAGAAATACTTTCAACATTATTTCCCTCAACACATTATGCAGAAAACAACGATAGGCCTACATTTTTTCAACCCAACACAAAACTATGCAATCTGAAACTATCTACATGTAACGTAGTTTTAGCTTATTTCAATTCAAGTATTTTATTTGGCCTATACGTAAGATTATTTATAAATTATACACTTTAATTTATAATTTCATTCATACGTAAGATTGTATTAGTGTAAGTTGGGTTAAGCCAGAAAGTGGGGGGTATAAGTGATCGCTTGCTAATATGTTAGGTCATCATCATTCCGGCCTACCTATATCAACTCTTACTCCCAACTTTCCAAGCCCCAAATCTCAATACTTTATAATTTTCTTCAGTGTTCCATTGTTTTTTTGTTTTTTTAGTTTTTCTGGTTTTTGCACTACACAAACTACAGTATTTCACTATTACATTGATACATTCAGTAGGGTATTTTTTTGTGGAACGCTCAGAAATCACTCAAAAACCCCCGATTTAAAAAATTTTCACCTGCGGCGCTGTGGTTGAGGGGCTCGCCCCCCAAACCCCCCTGCTATTTTTTCCTGAATTCACTTGTCTCGCCGTCTTCATTTTGAAATACGGCAA
This sequence comes from Isoperla grammatica, assembly GCA_945910005.1. NCBI lineage: Eukaryota > Metazoa > Arthropoda > Insecta > Plecoptera > Perlodidae > Isoperla > Isoperla grammatica. Next base: position 75,312,986 of record OX246739.1, read on the forward strand.
TCCTAGCTGACCCCCCAACACAAAAGTGTCCCTACGGCCCTGGTAATAACCATGATGCTTGCACTCAGTTTCCACCTCGGTGTGCTTAGAGTGATGAATGGAAGCAGTTGGACGGAAATAGTGTGACGTCACATCCACCCCCTACGCTGCGGGGCTGGGCGTAGCTGATAACAGTGACGCATGGCGGCTCTTGTTAGACGAGAAATTGAACTCGTGAAGGTTTATTGAACGAGCTCTGACAAAAAAACTCCCTTAGTTGTCAACGAGGCTTCGTTTTCCATTCATTTTATAGAGAAAATAAGTACTATGAAAAGAGTTCTGATGTTACAAGTCCTTGAAATGGATTACCACGCATCTAGCAATAAATGAGTATTTGCATAATAGCGTAAACAAGCAGTATTATATAAGGATTAATACGCAAACAACATTTATATGTTTTGATTTTTTATTTATTTTCACTTTGAATATTCAAATTACATTCTATAAACAATTTAACAAACATACGCCATGTATGGTATTGAGTAGAACGGATCCCCTTGAAACAAAGTGCGTTACTGTTAGCCTAAATCTAATGATAGTTACAGCTATTATCTTCTTATGGAGAGGAACGAATTACCATATTTAAATATGCGAATTAATCGGTAAAACGTATTTTCAAAATTGTTTCCTTTTAAGATACATTAGAACACTTTAAAGGTCCGAATGCATGGTCCCGACTCAAGCCTTCCTCAACTCAGCCTCTCCTCAGCCTTGCCTAACCACCAATCACGGAACAGCATTGCCATGCGGACGGCTCTGTGATTGGTGGCTGGGTGGGGCTGAGGAGAGGCTGAGTTGAGGAAGGCTTGAGTGTGAACTATGCATTCGAGCCTGAGTGCCTCTGAAACACGGTTATTTTATATTGCGTTAACAAAAATATAAATAAAACGACGACATTTATAAGTAACGTGTTTAGTGTTTACTTAAAATGATTATCAGGTCATACAAGAAAATTGTCCCGTTGCTTGAGTTCAATTTGAGCAAGTTTAAAAAATGGAAATGGTTGTAAATATGCAAACGTGTATTGAAACATTGTTATGAGAGCGCGTATACGAGAGGGGAATTTTTAATTTTCATTTATTTATACAGGTTTCCGTAAAGCATTTCAATTTCAAAATGTATATTATTTTATACTGATTACACGTAAACTGCTAGATGCCCTATTACGACTTAACTTAATATATCATAACTATCCAAAAACTACGCTAACGTATAACAAAATGTGTAATAATAAGACTAGGAGCGCAACTAGTTTGTTGAGTAGAGCTGTACCGGATAAGTTGCGCTCAAGTTGGGCGGGGAATTGCATGCTCAGAACTTTCATTTCAATAGATACTCGGCAGCCAAGCTTTAATCGTGGAATACAGATGTTGCTAAGAATTCTGTAAAGTATACAAAAAGATCTATTCATGCTCAAAGAACAAAACCGTGGTGAAGCCGTGTATACACGGCTTCACCACGGTTTTGTGTATACTGAATGTATACTGAATACGCCAAACAAAACACTATAGACGCAAAAGCGAAGAGTGAGTGTATAATTCATACACGTGATACTGTTCATAATTGTTTCAGTAAATTTGAAAATGTCAGTGTATGGAAGACTCATCTTTGTTGTCTTAATTAAAGTGTCTCCTGGAGTGCACAAGAACGTGTACATACAAAGAACATTTGAACAAGTCCAGACAGAAAATTAACTCATCTTTAGAAACTGTAAAGATTGCCATATGAAAATTGCAGTATTATCCTGAGCGCATACCTGTGTGGCTCGAAATATCTATTACACATTCAAGTCAGACATAAACTTCTTTTAAGACAAACTTAAATCTAGTTTAAAGAATCCCCCCCCCCCCCATGATTCCCGAATGAAAGGTATGGCTGTAAAAGGGTAATGAATTCGGATTGAAACATCAAGATAAGGCGCAGACAGGGTTCTATTATTTGGAGAAGAAAAATAAGATGTAGAAATATTCCTGAATGAAGTGAGTGGGCTTTAACGAATGAATGAAATATTCCTGAATCAAATGAGTGGGCTTTAACGAACGAATGAATGAATGAGAGAATGAATGAATAAATGAACGAATGAACGCACGAACGACGAACGAATTAATGGATGAATGAATGAGTGAGTGGGCTTAAATGAATGAACTAACAGAAAGCTGTCTGTAAAGAAGAAGCCAAATGTGAAGATGGTGGATGGAAGGAATGGAACGTGAATTTGGAGGTATCATTAAAAAAATAATGTTTTAGAAATTATGTAGCTTTGCCATCTCATCTTCTGCAGGGGGGGGGGCTATCCCCCCCCCCCATTAGTTCGAGTGTGCTTACTTCTTGTGAAACCTTATTCTAACTTCTTGGTCGGGTGAATGGATATTTTAGACTGATTCAAGCACAAACAAAACTGCAACCCACTACACACTAAAAGGCATGGCTGTAGAATCATAAAGGAGAAATACTCCAATGTAAGTAATCTGAAGATTAAAGACATTTTGTTGATAAAACAACCGAAAGATCTCAGCCTCCATCTTCTCAGAGAAAGTTCTCCTCCCCTCCCCCCGTGTTAAAAATAAGCCTATTCCGACGCGTCTTACAAGACCCTGTATAACTCTCGGAGAAGAGAGATTATCCATTATTAAATCAAAGTTCTAACGCTGACTGAAAGAGGCCTCCTGGGCCCTTATTCTGTAACTATCCCGCTTTGGATGCGGGCCGATATGGAAACAAATGAGAAATAATAACACTAGTTTTGGAAACTATTCAGGCAGTTATATTGTTGTGGAACGGCAATTGTTTCCATATCGGCCGCTTTCGACCCAAAGCGGCCCGCTTCCATAGCGGGATAATTATAGAATAAGGACCCTGATCTATTTTTAATATCATAAATCATAATTATTTGGCAAAATTAATACTTTTGTATTTACTTGTTATTGGAAAAAATAATTCAACCGAAGTCTCTAATATTATTAATTTGGGTTGTTTGCCCCCCCCCCCCCCCCCCCCCATTGAGTAACGTCTGCGCACGCCTATGGGACTAGACTGTAATATTATAGCTGTCGAGGATTGGGCACATTATAAGAGAAATAGGAAATAATCAAGAGTTTTTCAAAGAAATCCAACTATTTTGCAATTAGTTATTATTATTAATCACCCTAAATCTAAGTACATGTAGGAAAGCCATTATCTACCATGAATCAATGGCTTATTAGACAGCACTGAGGCCCTGTTTCACTAAGCTTAAGTACGGCGATCTTATGTCAATCGGGAATCAAAAATGGCGCCCGGTACACCATCATGCAAAAGTATGTAATGTTTGTTGAAATCATGGTAACCAAATTTTAGATTAGTAAATCGGGCGATTAAAAAGTTTGATACATTCGTCGCCGCTAACTTTTCTTGCAAGCAATTTATATGAGCAACGGAAAATGTAGATTGATTCCGGACAGTGCGGCTAACTTAGCCGCTGAATATAGACATGCGACTTATATTTCCTCACTAAGGTGTTCATATTTTGAATATTGCAAACCGGGACAAACAAAGTGTAAGGATGCGAACTCCATGACTATTGACTAGCACGGAGTCTTGGGCAAAGCCTCAGACGAAAGAAGCGAAACATTTTTAATTCAAATTTACGTGAAATATTCCCAGAAAAAGCTTTCTAACATGAATTAATAAAACAAAATAAATATTAACACATTATTATTCATATTAATTTTAATTAATAAATATTTAGTCTTTAGATTGATGGGGGTACATTTTTGTAGTCTTGTTATGCCCGGTCGTATTTCGCCAGCCGCCTGTTGACGGTATGAACTCTGCTGACGGTGAGTTGAGTGAGTGCGCGAGTCAGCGTCTGCGAATGCGACCCGCATGTGTCGAGGGCTGGAGAGCCGACTAGCAACTGTAAGCACCACTGTTACAATCGACCGCGTTGTCTTTATTGACAGAAAATACCGGGACACTTTTTCCCCAAAAATTACAAACCGGTAAACATACGTATTTTCAATGAATCTCTCGGGACACCGGTACAAGTGTTCCGATAACAGTACTGTACCGGTACGTCTGGTCACCTAATTACTGTACATATCATTCGCTTGGACGCTACGTAAATATAGAGAGAATAAATACGTTCCTTCAGTACAGCGTAGGGAAATTTTAACATAGTTTATATTCGTATTTGGCCAAACTGGTGAATTTGATCTAACGTCATTTCGATAAAATGAATGCCACTGATAACAAATTTATTATTGGTGATATGAATGAATTGTAAAAACTGGTTTATAGTATTAGCTGTAATTGCATAATGGTAATTAAAAGACTATTAATGATTGTGTGTTATTTACTTCCAGGCTCGGCTAAATCGAAAAATGGTCCAGACCGAAGTTAGCATTTTGCTGAAACTCAAACACCCGAACATAGTAAGTAAACTTTTCTTGTTTGAAACTTATAAATTCCCTTCGTTGCAAGACAAGACAATGATAAATTGCTCTCAATTAGGGACCAGGCTTAAGGGGCTATTGCCTGAGTACGTGCCTGGAATGGGCAACAAAGTTTGTGGTTAAATGATTTGTTCTTCAGTCAGAGAAAAGCAACGAAATGCCGAGTGTGGGCGGTGTAGCCGTTGCAAAATGTGTCTCATCGCATCACTCTTAAGGTGGGAAGTGGAGTTAGTTTAATCTTGTTCAGCCACTCGGTAAACGTTTCAGCTCGAACTGTAGAAGAAGTTAGTGTTACTGTTGACGTCATGTCAATCAGAGCTCACAATGCGCTGAAACTAACGTGTTCAATGAATGTTGTTTGCATCTCTAGTTTCGCAACTAAATCAAATGTCGCGCCAACCGTATCCTGGGGCTTCCGGCTTCCGTGCTACGACCTTGCCCTCCACACGACAATACATGAAACACTGTTTGATGTAGTTGCTTCTCAAAGTGTAGAGTCTGGATTCAGACCAAATTCCATGTTGCGTTATAATAATATGTAGCAAATACATAATCTGACATACCTACATCAAGGGTAATAAAGATATCTTCTATATCGACACTGAACATAGAAGCATAGAAGCAACAAAATTTATTATTTTAAATTATGTATTTGATACTTGTTTTGCCCAAAAAGTTACTTTTCTACGTTTGCATTTTATGGCGGATCGGGAGGGGAGATAGAGGCGATTGTCCCCCAACCCCCTTCAAAGGTTCTGAGTCAGGTCAGCTTATTATGTTTTACTTGTAACAAGCTTTTATGTTATCTGTGCCATACTTGTGCATGTGCAGTGAATTGATATTATTAAACAAAGTAGTGCAACATAAATGTAAGATGACGAAAAAGTCTAATTCATCATTGCTAAAATGAGAGTACGTTTATATTATAATGAACTACATTTGGTATGGGCAAATAGTTTAATAGCCTAAAAAATTCGTGTTTTAACGTTTTAGATCGCTCCTTCCAATGCCGTGAGATGAGAAAAATGACAGATGCAGTAAATTAGCGAAACGTTAGGAGACCTAGGGTAAAACTAAAATTCGTGGTGAGAAAACATTATAATAGTAGACGGGTAGTAGGCTCCGTTGTAAGATACTTGTCTTCTTCTTTAAGATATATATGTACAGTATATACACACACTACTGTGAAAAAATGTAAACGTTTAAAGGCACATCCGCGTTTAAACGTTTAACGTCCAATCCCAATACTAAAGAGGGTGCAGGATATGTTAAAATTAAAATCTGGTATGCATTGTATTTTTGTTGTTATCCCATCTCGTACTCCGTGTAAGATTGTAAATGAAATGAAAGCGAAAGTAAAACATTTTCAGATCCAACTGAGGGACGTGTTCGAAACCAAGACTGAAGTGCAGATGGTGCTGGAGCTGGTGACTGGTGGCGAACTCTTTGAACGAGTTGTCGAACGCGGCCAATACAGTGAAGAAGACGCAGCCTCGACCGTGCGGCAGATACTCGCGGCTCTACAGGTGCGTCATGTTATCCATACCACATAAAGTGGTATGAAAAGTATGAGAAAATAACAGATGTATGAATGTGGCAGGAGTGAGGAATGTGTATGAGTAGGAGTGTACCGGTGATTATTCACACGATGTGATATGACTGTCGCTGTAGTAAGTTATATGGTGACCCTCCACATACATACGCAATCATACTGACAGTAAATTGAATCAAGCGAGACACGGTCATGAGTCATGACGTTGACGGCTTAGATTGCGTTGAGTTACGCTTGCACACAGCCTTCCACATTCCACAACCCCAAGTCAATGGATTGGTTTCCGAATCGTGGAAAGGATTGGACAGGGACTAAAGTAAATATACAGAATACTTGCACATTACTGGTATCTGTATCGTGAGGCCCAATACTCGGAATAAAACGATACCAACAAAGAATTGCCCGGGGACATCGCTATTTACAGAGCGTATTAGCAATTTGGAGTGAACTTTACCAGTCATGGTGAGGGGGCGGCAGGGGAGGGGGGGGGGGATGGGGGTTGCTGCCCTGCTCTATAGCCACCCACCCACACAATTCGCTCAGGGTGCGCGGAATTACCCCCACACAGAACAAGACCCATATTTTGCAGTCCGGAAGACAAACAGTAATGCGTTGCCAAATGTTTAATATTGATTCGATATCCGTTATACAAATCTAATCAGAACTTATCCTAGCCCATGCTATGCAAATTAGGTGTATATAACGACTATCAACATTATTATTGACAACGCAGCCTGGTGGGCGTCCTTTGGGATTGCAAAATGTGGTAGTTGTTCCGTGTGACAATATTTCCGTGTGGGAGTTATTCCGTATGGCAGTTGTTCCGTGTGAGGATATTTCCGTGTGAGAGTTATTCCGTGTGGGAGTTGTTCCGTGTGGGAGTTATTCCGTGTCGGTTTTATTCCGTGTGGGAGTTATTCGGTGTGGGAGTTGTTCCGTGTGGGAGTTATTCCGTGTGGGAGTTATTCCGTGTCAGGATATTTCCGTGTAGGAGCAATTCCGCGCCCTCTCGCTCACAACCACGCGGCCCAAATCTTCGGGGGAGTAGTTAACATACTGGCATAGTAAAGTTATAACTTTTTACTTTATCAAACAAAAAATTTTATAATATATACAATTACGCTCCCATTGTTTCATCCAGGGATGTTAATTTATTAATACTAATTTATTTTATTGTGTTTCTAATATGAAGATTCTTTGACAGAATGTATCTAATAATCTACTTTTCATACTTCCAATCCACAGCTGGTACTATTAGAGGTATATACTAATAGTAATAGGGGTTCTGAATTTGAGGTATTTCCCGTGGGTCAATTGGGGTCAATGGATGATTTTCAGAATTGGTCTAGAAAGCCGTGATTTGCTCTATCTAAGGGTCCTTTGTAGTTATGTTAAGATGCATTTTTCACTGTTGTGCATTGTTGTCATTGAAGATCTAGAGAGCCGTGATACGCTCTATCTACTAGATCAATTCTGAAACAGGTATATAGACCTTTTTCAGAATTAATGATTAGCTAAATAATTACAAATGATGACAAGAGATAGTGATTAGCTTAATTAATGATAATCTCTATGTAAGGGCCCTAGATCAATCACAGCCTCTAGATCTTCAATGACAAAAATGCACAACAGTGAAAAATGCACCTTAATATAAACGCTGTTGTAGTCTCCTTTGCATGATGCATCACTCTATTTGTGTCTTACTAAACTGGTTCCACAGCAACCTTATGAATGCTGACGTCACAGATGAGTAAGTCCGAGCCAATCAGCGGGCGGCTCTTTCAAATACTGACATTTGGTTGGTCAATATCTCCCCACTCATCTATGACGTTATATCCACAAGGTTGCTGTGGAACATTTCACATGACGAGTGTGAAAGCTAATGGAGGTGACATTGTTCCAGTACCTCCACTCCCACGGGGTCGTCCACCGGGACCTTAAACCCGAGAACCTTCTGTACGAGACAGACTCGGAGAACGCGAGGCTGAAGCTGGCTGACTTCGGTCTGAGCAAGATGTTACAGGAGGGTAGACTGACCATGTCCACGTTATGCGGCACTGTGGGCTACTGCGGTGAGTAGCACATCGTGTAACATGTGGCTACAGACAGCTGGCTGACTTTGGTCTGAGCAAGATGTTACAGGGGGGTAGACTGACCATGTCCACGCTGTGCGGCACTGTGGGCTACTGCGGTGAGTTGCACATCGTGTAACATGTGGCTACAGCTGGCTGACTTTGGTCTGAGCAAGATGTTACAGGGGGGTAGACTGACCATGTCCACGCTGTGCGGCACTGTGGGCTACTGCGGTGAGTTGCACATCGTGTAACATGTGGCTACAGCTGGCTGACTTTGGTCTGAGCAAGATGTTACAGGGGGGTAGACTGACCATGTCCACGTTATGCGGCACTGTGGGCTACTGCGGTGAGTTGCACGTCGTGTAACATGTGGCTAGAGACAGCTGGCTGACTTTGGTCTGAGCAAGATGTTACAGGGGGGTAGACTGACCATGTCCACGCTGTGCGGCACTGTGGGCTACTGCGGTGAGTTGCACATCGTGTAACATGTGGCTACAGACAGCTGGCTGACTTTGGTCTGAGCAAGATGTTACAGGAGGGTAGACTGACCATGTCCACGCTGTGCGGCACTGTGGGCTACTGCGGTGAGTAGCACATCGTGTAACATGTGGCTACAGACAGCTGGCTGACTTCGGTCTGAGCAAGATGTTACAGGGGGGTAGACTGACCATGTCCACGCTGTGCGGCACTGTGGGCTACTGCGGTGAGTTGCTTATCGTGTAACATGTGGCTACAGACAGCTGGCTGACTTTGGTCTGAGCAAGATGTTACAGGGGGGTAGACTGACCATGTCCACACTGTGCGGCACTGTGGGCTACTGCGGTGAGTTGCACGTCGTGTAACATGTGGCTACAGACAGCTGGCTGACTTTGGTCTGAGCAAGATGTTACAGGGGGGTAGACTGACCATGTCCACGCTGTGCGGCACTGTGGGCTACTGCGGTGAGTTGCACATCGTGTAACATGTGGCTACAGCTGGCTGACTTTGGTCTGAGCAAGATGTTACAGGGGGGTAGACTGACCATGTCCACGTTATGCGGCACTGTGGGCTACTGCGGTGAGTTGCACATCGTGTAACATGTGGCTACAGCTGGCTGACTTTGGTCTGAGCAAGATGTTACAGGGGGGAAGACTGACCATGTCCACACTGTGCGGCACTGTGGGCTACTGCGGTGAGTTGCACATCGTGTAACATGTGGCTACAGCTGGCTGACTTCGGTCTGAGCAAGATGTTACAGGGGGGTAGACTGACCATGTCCACACTGTGCGGCACTGTGGGCTACTGCGGTGAGTTGCACGTCGTGTAACATGTGGCTACAGACAGCTGGCTGACTTTGGTCTGAGCAAGATGTTACAGGGGGGTAGACTGACCATGTCCACACTGTGCGGCACTGTGGGCTACTGCGGTGAGTTGCACATCGTGTAACATGTGGCTACAGACAGCTGGCTGACTTTGGTCTGAGCAAGATGTTACAGGGGGGTAGACTGACCATGTCCACGTTATGCGGCACTGTGGGCTACTGCGGTTAGTTGCACATCGTGTGACATGTGGCTACAGCTGGCTGACTTCGGTCTGAGCAAGATGTTACAGGGGGGTAGACTGACCATGTCCACGCTGTGCGGCACTGTGGGCTACTGCGGTGAGTTGCACATCGTGTAACATGTGGCTACAGCTGGCTGACTTTGGTCTGAGCAAGATGTTACAGGGGGGTAGACTGACCATGTCCACGCTGTGCGGCACTGTGGGCTACTGCGGTGAGTTGCACATCGTGTAACATGTGGCTACAGCTGGCTGACTTCGGTCTGAGCAAGATGTTACAGGGGGGTAGACTGACCATGTCGACGTTGTGCGGCACTGTGGGCTACTGCGGTGAGTTGCACATCGTGTAACATGTGGCTACAGCTGGCTGACTTCGGTCTGAGCAAGATGTTACAGAAGGGTAGACTGACCATGTCCACGCTGTGCGGCACTGTGGGCTACTGCGGTGAGTTGCACGTCGTGTAACATGTGGCTACAGACAGCTGGCTGACTTTGGTCTGAGCAAGATGTTACAGGGGGGTAGACTGACCATGTCCACGCTGTGCGGCACTGTGGGCTACTGCGGTGAGTAGCACGTCGTGTAACATGTGGCTACAGACAGCTGGCTGACTTCGGTCTGAGCAAGATGTTACAGGGGGGTAGACTGACCATGTCCACGTTATGCGGCACTGTGGGCTACTGCGGTGAGTTGCACGTCGTGTAACATGTGGCTACAGCTGGCTGACTTCGGTCTGAGCAAGATGTTACAGGGGGGTAGACTGACCATGTCCACACTGTGCGGCACTGTGGGCTACTGCGGTGAGTTGCACGTCGTGTAACATGTGGCTACAGACAGCTGGCTGACTTTGGTCTGAGCAAGATGTTACAGGGGGGTAGACTGACCATGTCCACGTTATGCGGCACTGTGGGCTACTGCGGTGAGTTGCACATCGTGTAACATGTGGCTACAGACAGCTGGCTGACTTCGGTCTGAGCAAGATGTTACAGGAGGGTAGACTGACCATGTCCACACTGTGCGGCACTGTGGGCTACTGCGGTGAGTTGCACGTCGTGTAACATGTGGCTACAGCTGGCTGACTTCGGTCTGAGCAAGATGTTACAGGGGGGTAGACTGACCATGTCCACGCTGTGCGGCACTGTGGGCTACTGCGGTGAGTTGCACGTCGTGTAACATGTGGCTACAGACAGCTGGCTGACTTCGGTCTGAGCAAGATGTTACAGGAGGGTAGACTGACCATGTCCACACTGTGCGGCACTGTGGGCTACTGCGGTGAGTTGCACATCGTGTAACATGTGGCTACAGCTGGCTGACTTTGGTCTGAGCAAGATGTTACAGGAGGGTAGACTGACCATGTCCACACTGTGCGGCACTGTGGGCTACTGCGGTGAGTTGCACATCGTGTAACATGTGGCTACAGACAGCTGGCTGACTTTGGTCTGAGCAAGATGTTACAGGGGGGTAGACTGACCATGTCCACACTGTGCGGCACTGTGGGCTACTGCGGTGAGTTGCACATCGTGTAACATGTGGCTACAGCTGGCTGACTTCGGTCTGAGCAAGATGTTACAGGAGGGTAGACTGACCATGTCCACGCTGTGCGGCACTGTGGGCTACTGCGGTGAGTAGCACATCTTGTAGCATGTGGCTACAGACAGCTGGCTGACTTCGGTCTGAGCAAGATGTTACAGGAGGGTAGACTGACCATGTCCACACTGTGCGGCACTGTGGGCTACTGCGGTGAGTTGCACATCGTGTAACATGTGGCTACAGCTGGCTGACTTCGGTCTGAGCAAGATGTTACAGGGGGGTAGACTGACCATGTCCACACTGTGCGGCACTGTGGGCTACTGCGGTGAGTTGCACGTCGTGTAACATGTGGCTACAGACAGCTGGCTGACTTCGGTCTGAGCAAGATGTTACAGGGGGGTAGACTGACCATGTCCACGCTGTGCGGCACTGTGGGCTACTGCGGTGAGTTGCACATCGTGTAACATGTGGCTACAGACAGCTGGCTGACTTCGGTCTGAGCAAGATGTTACAGGGGGGTAGACTGACCATGTCCACGCTGTGCGGCACTGTGGGCTACTGCGGTGAGTTGCACGTCGTGTAACATGTGGCTACAGACAGCTGGCTGACTTCGGTCTGAGCAAGATGTTACAGGAGGGTAGACTGACCATGTCCACGCTGTGCGGCACTGTGGGCTACTGCGGTGAGTTGCACATCGTGTAACATGTGGCTACAGACAGCTGGCTGACTTTGGTCTGAGCAAGATGTTACAGGAGGGTAGACTGACCATGTCCACACTGTGCGGCACTGTGGGCTACTGCGGTGAGTTGCACATCGTGTAACATGTGGCTACAGCTGGCTGACTTCGGTCTGAGCAAGATGTTACAGGAGGGTAGACTGACCATGTCCACACTGTGCGGCACTGTGGGCTACTGCGGTGAGTAGCACATCTTGTAGCATGTGGCTACAGACAGCTGGCTGACTTTGGTCTGAGCAAGATGTTACAGGAGGGTAGACTGACCATGTCCACGCTGTGCGGCACTGTGGGCTACTGCGGTGAGTTGCTTATCGTGTAACATGTGGCTACAGACAGCTGGCTGACTTTGGTCTGAGCAAGATGTTACAGGGGGGTAGACTGACCATGTCCACGCTGTGCGGCACTGTGGGCTACTGCGGTGAGTTGCACGTCGTGTAACATGTGGCTACAGACAGCTGGCTGACTTCGGTCTGAGCAAGATGTTACAGGAGGGTAGACTGACCATGTCCACACTGTGCGGCACTGTGGGCTACTGCGGTGAGTAGCACATCTTGTAGCATGTGGCTACAGACAGCTGGCTGACTTTGGTCTGAGCAAGATGTTACAGGAGGGTAGACTGACCATGTCCACGCTGTGCGGCACTGTGGGCTACTGCGGTGAGTTGCTTATCGTGTAACATGTGGCTACAGACAGCTGGCTGACTTTGGTCTGAGCAAGATGTTACAGGGGGGTAGACTGACCATGTCCACGCTGTGCGGCACTGTGGGCTACTGCGGTGAGTTGCACGTCGTGTAACATGTGGCTACAGACAGCTGGCTGACTTCGGTCTGAGCAAGATGTTACAGGAGGGTAGACTGACCATGTCCACGCTGTGCGGCACTGTGGGCTACTGCGGTGAGTTGCACGTCGTGTAACATGTGGCTACAGACAGCTGGCTGACTTCGGTCTGAGCAAGATGTTACAGGAGGGTAGACTGACCATGTCCACGCTGTGCGGCACTGTGGGCTACTGCGGTGAGTTGCACGTCGTGTAACATGTGGCTACAGCTGGCTGACTTCGGTCTGAGCAAGATGTTACAGGGGGGTAACCTGACCATGTCCACGCTGTGCGGCACTGTGGGCTACTGCGGTGAGTAGCACATCGTGTAACATGTGGCTACAGACAGCTGGCTGACTTCGGTCTGAGCAAGATGTTACAGGGGGGTAGACTGACCATGTCCACACTGTGCGGCACTGTGGGCTACTGCGGTGAGTTGCACGTCGTGTAACATGTGGCTACAGACAGCTGGCTGACTTCGGTCTGAGCAAGATGTTACAGGGGGGTAGACTGACCATGTCCACACTGTGCGGCACTGTGGGCTACTGCGGTGAGTTGCACATCGTGTAACATGTGGCTACAGCTGGCTGACTTCGGTCTGAGCAAGATGTTACAGGGGGGTAGACTGACCATGTCCACGCTGTGCGGCACTGTGGGCTACTGCGGTGAGTAGCACGTCGTGTAACATGTGGCTACAGACAGCTGGCTGACTTCGGTCTGAGCAAGATGTTACAGGGGGGTAGACTGACCATGTCCACACTGTGCGGCACTGTGGGCTACTGCGGTGAGTTGCACGTCGTGTAACATGTGGCTACAGACAGCTGGCTGACTTCGGTCTGAGCAAGATGTTACAGGGGGGTAGACTGACCATGTCCACACTGTGCGGCACTGTGGGCTACTGCGGTGAGTTGCACGTCGTGTAACATGTGGCTACAGACAGCTGGCTGACTTCGGTCTGAGCAAGATGTTACAGGGGGGTAGACTGACCATGTCCACACTGTGCGGCACTGTGGGCTACTGCGGTGAGTTGCACATCGTGTAACATGTGGCTACAGCTGGCTGACTTCGGTCTGAGCAAGATGTTACAGGGGGGTAGACTGACCATGTCCACGCTGTGCGGCACTGTGGGCTACTGCGGTGAGTTGCACATCGTGTAACATGTGGCTACAGCTGGCTGACTTCGGTCTGAGCAAGATGTTACAGGAGGGTAGACTGACCATGTCCACACTGTGCGGCACTGTGGGCTACTGCGGTGAGTTGCACGTCGTGTAACATGTGGCTACAGACAGCTGGCTGACTTTGGTCTGAGCAAGATGTTACAGGAGGGTAGACTGACCATGTCCACGCTGTGCGGCACTGTGGGCTACTGCGGTGAGTTGCACGTCGTGTAACATGTGGCTACAGACAGCTGGCTGACTTTGGTCTGAGCAAGATGTTACAGGAGGGTAGACTGACCATGTCCACACTGTGCGGCACTGTGGGCTACTGCGGTGAGTTGCACATCGTGTAACATGTGGCTACAGACAGCTGGCTGACTTTGGTCTGAGCAAGATGTTACAGGGGGGTAGACTGACCATGTCCACACTGTGCGGCACTGTGGGCTACTGCGGTGAGTTGCACGTCGTGTAACATGTGGCTACAGACAGCTGGCTGACTTCGGTCTGAGCAAGATGTTACAGGGGGGTAGACTGACCATGTCCACGCTGTGCGGCACTGTGGGCTACTGCGGTGAGTTGCACGTCGTGTAACATGTGGCTACAGACAGCTGGCTGACTTCGGTCTGAGCAAGATGTTACAGGAGGGTAGACTGACCATGTCCACGCTGTGCGGCACTTTGGGCTACTGCGGTGAGTAGCACATCTTGTAACATGTGGCTACAGAACGCTGGCTGACTTCGGTCTGAGCAAGATGTTACAGGAGGGTAGACTGACCATGTCCACACTGTGCGGCACTGTGGGCTACTGCGGTGAGTAGCACATCTTGTAACATGTGGCTACAGACAGCTGGCTGACTTCGGTCTGAGCAAGATGTTACAGGAGGGTAGACTGACCATGTCCACACTGTGCGGCACTGTGGGCTACTGCGGTGAGTAGCACATCGTGTAACATGTGGCTACAGACAGCTGGCTGACTTCGGTCTGAGCAAGATGTTACAGGGGGGTAGACTGACCATGTCCACACTGTGCGGCACTGTGGGCTACTGCGGTGAGTAGCACATCTTGTAGCATGTGGCTACAGACAGCTGGCTGACTTTGGTCTGAGCAAGATGTTACAGGAGGGTAGACTGACCATGTCCACGCTGTGCGGCACTGTGGGCTACTGCGGTGAGTAGCACATCTTGTAGCATGTGGCTACAGACAGCTGGCTGACTTTGGTCTGAGCAAGATGTTACAGGAGGGTAGACTGACCATGTCCACGCTGTGCGGCACTGTGGGCTACTGCGGTGAGTTGCACGTCGTGTAACATGTGGCTACAGACAGCTGGCTGACTTTGGTCTGAGCAAGATGTTACAGGGGGGTAGACTGACCATGTCCACACTGTGCGGCACTGTGGGCTACTGCGGTGAGTAGCACATCTTGTAGCATGTGGCTACAGACAGCTGGCTGACTTTGGTCTGAGCAAGATGTTACAGGAGGGTAGACTGACCATGTCCACGCTGTGCGGCACTGTGGGCTACTGCGGTGAGTTGCACGTCGTGTAACATGTGGCTACAGACAGCTGGCTGACTTCGGTCTGAGCAAGATGTTACAGGAGGGTAGACTGACCATGTCGACGCTGTGCGGCACTGTGGGCTACTGCGGTGAGTAGCACATCGTGTAACATGTGGCTACAGACAGCTGGCTGACTTCGGTCTGAGCAAGATGTTACAGGGGGGTAGACTGACCATGTCCACGCTGTGCGGCACTGTGGGCTACTGCGGTGAGTTGCACGTCGTGTAACATGTGGCTACAGACAGCTGGCTGACTTCGGTCTGAGCAAGATGTTACAGGAGGGTAGACTGACCATGTCCACACTGTGCGGCACTGTGGGCTACTGCGGTGAGTTGCACGTCGTGTAACATGTGGCTACAGACAGCTGGCTGACTTCGGTCTGAGCAAGATGTTACAGGGGTTAGACTGACCATGTCCACGCTGTGCGGCACTGTGGGCTACTGCGGTGAGTTGCACGTCGTGTAACATGTGGCTACAGACAGCTGGCTGACTTCGGTCTGAGCAAGATGTTACAGGGGGTAGACTGACCATGTCCACGCTGTGCGGCACTGTGGGCTACTGCGGTGAGTAGCACATCGTGTAACATGTGGCTACAGACAGCTGGCTGACTTTGGTCTGAGCAAGATGTTACAGGGGGGTAGACTGACCATGTCCACGTTATGCGGCACTGTGGGCTACTGCGGTGAGTTGCACGTCGTGTAACATGTGGCTACAGACAGCTGGCTGACTTTGGTCTGAGCAAGATGTTACAGGAGGGTAGACTGACCATGTCCACACTGTGCGGCACTGTGGGCTACTGCGGTGAGTAGCACATCGTGTAACATCTGCCTGGTTGTTGCCAATGGCCACCACGACAAACTATATAGGCCCACTAAACCAAAACATACATGTCGAGTCATTAGACGCTGACGCTTTTACGTAATGCTTGTTGCACTACATGGACGTCGACGAGCGCCGAGCGCCGGAAGTGGATGATCCGAAGAAGTTGGAACCAAACAACTTCGGCGCTTGCAAGCGCTGCTTCATCCTGATTGGTCGGATCATCCACTACCGGCGCTCGTCGACGTCCATGTAGATAAACGTTCCACCGCTCAACGAGGTCTCAGCGCAGGTTTCGTTTTGTCTGTGACGTCGACCGATACGGATTCGGTGATGTGGCTGAAATCCCCATTAAAATAAAACGCGAGGAACAACGTCTCACTTCCACGTCTTCGTCTTGTAACTCACTCAATTGTAGCCCGATTTCCAAATGAGTGACATCGACGTATTCTGTGAATCATTGTAATTTTTTTTATTGTTCTTCTGGCCGATTCTTATACATGCGAGGTTTTTATAATGATGGAAACAAAACCTGGTAATCGCCCAACCGTTAACAGCATTCGCGATATATACCGTGACCACGCATAAAGTAATAGTACACGACGATTGACTTTGGTACAAAATTCTGTATCAAACTGTCATCTATCATATGATGGAAACAGCGAGTACCGAAGCGCACCGGTGTTTGGGCGCGAAAAGACAGCGTGCCCAAGCCGCGGTTGGCCTTGGCAGCCATTCCTACAATAACAAACCAATTTACTATTCTACAAAAAAGGGAAACGTCGTAGATGTAAGCTATCAGGTTCTCTTACTTTATTTATATGATACTACCTGTTATAACCTTGTTGTGCAATAATTGATTATAATGCTCAGGGACAACAGTCAATTATTATAGAATAGAATACATCATCGTGTCAACAGTGTAAGCTTGTCCTTGATATACATGTTTACAAACAAATCATGGTTTCATCTCCCATCGTGCGTGATGCACACGTATGAACTATGTAAGAGCCTATATTAAGATGTTTTCCAACTTCACAAACTACCTTGCAAATGTAAAACAATACCTATAATCTAATGAGGGTTGTTTATTAGCAGAATACTTTAAATTTCAGGGTGAGTTTTAATTTTCTTACAGACACACACAATCAATACCATCTATATCTGTAGTATGTCACGCAGGTATGTTACATGTGCTTTTAAATAAGATGTAATTGAGATTAATTAGAAGAAATCAAATTAATTGAATATTCTCAGGTTCTCTTACCATTTGCTACTATGTGTGACATTAAGGAATTTTCGAATGACAGCCCGTCAAATTTACGTAATTATCTCAAAATCTTAAGTATGTCACGCAGAAATGTTCATATATGATTAAAGTAATTGAGATTAATTAGAAAGAAGCAAATTAAAAGAATATACTCGGGTTCTCTGACAAATCGATACCATGTGTGAAATTTCGTAATTTTCGAATGAGAGCCTGTCAAACTTTCGTAATTATCTACAAAATCTGTTGTATGTCACGCAAGTATATTTATACTTGATTAAAGTAGATGTAATTAATTCTCAGGTTCTCTTACAAATCACTACTATGTGTGACAATAAAGCATTTTCGAATGACAGCCCGTTAAACTTCCGTAATTATCTCAAAATCTGTAGTATGCCACGCAGGTTTGTTTACATATCCTTAAATAAGATGTAATTGAGATTAATTAGAACGAATCAAATTAAATGAATATTTTCAGGTTCACTTACAAATCGATATTTTGTGTGAAATTACGTAATTTCCGAGTGACACCCCTGAATCTTACGAAATTATCTCACAATCTGTAGTATGTCACGCAGGTATGTTTTTATATGCTTCAATAAGATATAATTGACATTAATTAGAAGGAATCAAATTAAATGAATAAACTCAGGTTCTCTTACAAATCGCTACTATGAGTGACATTAAGTATTTTTCGAATGACAGCCCGTCAAACTTACGTAATTACTGGTAATTATCTCAAAAACAGTGGTACCTATAGGTTTGTTCGCCCGACGTACTCTACTTGATCTGGCTGCTCTAGATCACGGAAATGCGTTCGTTCGTGCCACATTCCTACTCGAGTTGTGTTCGCCCGACCAGAGTAAAGTGATCTGAGCAACTCGTTTTGAAGTCAGATCAAGCTAGAGTAAGTTACTCGTGCGCGAAAATGGCCGATGAAGTCAGTGATGATTTCAGGCATATCCCGGGGGGGGCTACGCCCCCCCCGGCATTTGTAAATGCCCCCCCTAGCAGATTGAAAAAATCACATGAAGTAATAGGCTATAAATTTGCAAAAATAAAATGCAAAATACAAGAAAATGAGGTATATTTTTCCACCTCATAAGTCATATAGGACTAGGAAATAAATCGATTTCCACGAAAAACTCATCTACATAAATGTTGCAACATTTTATTTTCTATTTAAACGATGTTAGGTAAAGGTAAGAATGGCAAATAGGAATCACCTCATATTCGAAAACTGAAAGATGGCATCAACAGAGACCATAACCCCCTCCACCCCTGCCTTTTGTCACGGCGTAAAAAAAAGCCATAAAATGAGTTACTAATTTAGTAACACCCCAGATTTTTATCAGCCCCCCCTCGGAAAAATGTCTGAAATCATCACTGGATGAAGTGTTCTGTGTAAACATGGAAGAAAGTGTCGACGGATGTTTCGTGTACAGGACAGTTGATAAGAAAGTTGTTAATCACCGTTAGTTATTATTATTATATGCCTAGTTAGTTTGTTTACTCTCGGCACTGGAAACGCGTTCGTCCGTCATCAGTGCTCGGAGTTGCTCTGACGTTTTAGAAGCCTATTCGCGGTTGCTCGGGTCTGATCGAAGTAGAGCAGGGAGTAAGTTAGTGTACGTCGGGCGAACAAACCTCTAGTAGGCTAGTAGCAGAATGTAAACGCTACACGAATCACTGATCCGTACTATCATGTGCTGACAGCGTCCACACACTTGCGTTCTCTACTAGCCAACTAGATCATGGGCGGCGCCGCCAGGATATTTTTCAAGGGGGGGCAAAGTGAAATAACAGTTTCCATCCGGATGGATGGAAGGAGGGAAGGGCGGAAGCCCCCAGTTTTTTTTATAATCTAAAATGAGCTGCTTTATAGCGTGTCAAATACAAATAGTTGTCTTCACTTATCAGTTATCAGCTATAGAAGCTAAACCGTTTGATGTCCTAATTGCGCTTTATAGCTAATTAATAGTTTAATTACACAGTCTGATGCTTGTCCAGTGTCCATCCATACATATACACACTTTGTGGCATTAACTACAACAATAAGCCCAGGGGATATAGGGTACATAACTAGATTGAAAGCGTGGGTTTACCTATACAGGAGTCCGTGTAGACATGAAGGGTTTGAAGCATATCAGGGGTCGAATGATTGATGTACAACGTTGTAATGGTCTCTCATACAAACATTACTGTACTGCTGGATTTGCAGTAATAGAGACCATGATTGTATCGTTTTGGGGAGGGGGGAAGGGGGGGGGGGGGGGGGTTACGTTGGTGTACTGTCAGTTTTTTCTGAGATGATTGAAGTCTTTGTATGACTTGATCGAATGTCACTCAATGTTTGTTGGGCTGTCCTAATAATCGTGCCGACGTAGTTCCTGCCATACACGTGGAATCAGTTTATTACTAACACTTTCAGCTCGTGTATTGGTACGGGGAACCCCCATATATAAGGGACTAGAGATCTTACAAACTTTTTATTATCTACATTGATTTTATTTTCCTAGGGCTGCCCAAGAATCAAAAAATCATATCGATATCACGGGAAGAGATCGCGATATCGTATCGCGATATCGAAATTTTCAAGTGACGTATCGATATCGGCGATACTGGAACTTTTCACTTTTGTCTTTCTGTCTTTCTGTATCGAATTATCGATATCGTTGGGCAGCCCAAATTGTTACGCATATATGTAGTTTGCGCCAGTCAGAAGCTACATTGGACACACTTGATTGTTCCCGTTCTCTCCTATCGATCATGGCTTTGCTGTCTATCACTGTTCCATTCATTACACGAAGCTGCTCAACCATAGCGGGAATTAGTAATGATAGTATTTCACTTAGAGCATAGATAGCTAACTATACATGCTCTAAGGTATTTCATTGAGAGGCTCTGTAGGCGGACTACCCCCGCATCTAATGGGATCTGATGGGGGAAGAGGGGAGGGGGGCGAGGGAGGGGGTTGATTGGAGTGCGCTAGTCGGCATAATTGCTTGTCAGAAAGCACGGATTGAAAATATGGTTCAATAAATTCATGAATAAGTGATAATAGAATTATCAATTTCATGAGAATGCTCGCCAGCTATGTGCGACTGGTTGCAAGCGGCTTTGCAACATAGAGCCACCCAAAGGTGGCCTAATGATCGCCACACGAAGTCGAGTATACTTACTTCTGTATGAAATAATAGCTCTTGGCAACCTAGGGAAACCAAATGACAACCAAGAGTTCGCCAAAAAAGGTAGTCTATTATTTGACACAAAATTTCAATTTTTCTCTCTTTTTTTTTTTTTTTTTTTTTTTTTGAGGAAATTCGTGTTTATTTTTTCCTTTTTCCTAATTTGTTTCATGGTTTGTTATTCTGTTGTATTTGGATTTTGACGAGAAAAGTACAATTTACCCAATCATTGTTCTCTTTCTCCTGGAGGGAAGGGTATTTATAAATCAGCATACCATCCTGGGGGGAGGGGGGATCTTTCTGCCCCAGGGATATGCCTTAATTCATCGCTGCTTCCATAAATGTCCAATTACAAACTATAGTTCATTATATGTGACACAAACAACACAGTTACTTTAATTTGTTTCCAGCCCCAGAAATCCTGCTGAACAAGGAGTACGACTCGTCTGTTGACATCTGGAGCCTTGGGGTGGTTACGTACATAATGTGAGTATAATATCTGGAGCCTTGGGGTGGTTACGTACATAATGTGAGTATAATATCTGGAGCCTTGGGGTGGTTACGTACATAATGTGAGTATAATATCTGGAGCCTTGGGGTGGTTACGTACCTAATGTGAGTATAATATCTGGAGCCTTGGGGTGGTTACGTACATAATGTGAGTATAATATCTGGAGCCTTGGGGTGGTTACGTACCTAATGTGAGTATAATATCTGGAGCCTTGGGGTGGTTACGTACATAATGTGAGTATAATATCTGGAGCCTTGGGGTGGTTACGTACATAATGTGAGTATAATATCTGGAGCCTTGGGGTGGTTACGTACATAATGTGAGTATAATATCTGGAGCCTTGGGGTGGTTACGTACATAATGTGAGTATAATATCTGGAGCCTTGGGGTGGTTACGTACATAATGTGAGTATAATATCTGGAGCCTTGGGGTGGTTACGTACATAATGTGAGTATAATATCTGGAGCCTTGGGGTGGTTACGTACATAATGTGAGTATAATATCTGGAGCCTTGGGGTGGTTACGTACATAATGTGAGTATAATATCTACTACACTGTAGCCTCGTTGTGCTAAGTTGCATCATTGGGGGGATGATTGACCTGGTTACTCAAGCACACTAGACAAATAATGACAATGACGGTTTTATCCAAGTATCAGACGTTATACAACGTTACACCACTTTGCACGGTGTCCCCCCCCCCTCACTCTTTTGCGCTTAATTGATTAGATTTCGATCAAGTCACACACAATTTTTAACCAAAATAGACCCTCTTATAAAAAGAGTGACACGTCCCAATCCCTTTAATGATGTCTCAAAAATTAAATCCTTCCCCCGCCCCAGAATCAAAAATAACACGTAGAAAATTGAACTGTTGGTAAAATCAGTTTACACCAGGTACTGTTATGACAAGCATGAATTGGCCCAATATTTGAAAAATCAATATTTTCTGAAAACTACGTATATAACGCCGATATCATTTTTACATGACCATCTTTCACCGAAAAGGTAGATTTTTTCCACACTCTATTTTTGTTATATATGTATTTTTCCCTCATATTTAAATTTATAAAGTATTTTTTCAACTAATTTACCGTTTTATTGTTTTTCTAGTATATTTGGTTGTTTTGTTATTATTGCTATTTTATGATTTTCCATCATCATTTGTATACATATTTACAATTTTTGTCCTCCTTTGTAAATCAGTTTTATAAGTGAAAAGGATACCTTTTCAATAAATAAATAAATACATTTCAGTGGCACTCGATCTTGATGTCTAATACTTTGGACCACTGTGTATGTTGAAAGGTTGTGTGGCTTCGAACCCTTCTGGGACGAGACAGGAGAGATTGGAGTTTGCCGCAAGATCGTGGACGGAGCCTACGACTTCCCAAGCCCGTGGTGGGATGACATTTCCATCAGTGCAAAGTGTCTCATAGCACAGGTAAATACAAGTAGTTGACCCGTGCGGTATAGTCTATAATATCTCCAACCATAGCCTATCTCTGTCTTCTCTAAAGGTCACCACTATACTTAGGCTTAAAACTCATAACGCTATACATTATGTTCTCGACCTCGAGCATTGTACAAATCTCTCCCTCCATTTCACCCTACTACAAGTCTAATGTCAAACCGTTCCTAAATTTAAAAATATTCTTCTCACTCCAAGAATACCTCTTCTACTTGACCTTACTCTGCAGTTCTGTATTACTAACTTCAATGTGGTATTTATATTTATATTTAGTAGTAACTTCTAATATTCACACATTCTCTAAAAGACATATACAATACCTCGATTCTAAGAATCTAAGAACGAAGGGAGCAGACATAACACCACCCCATGCACTCAATGTTGCAGCTACTACACGTGAACCCTGCGAAACGTCCAACAGCGTCTGAAGTGTTGACTCACCCCTGGGTACGAGGGGAGACCGCCAACCAGACACACATGTCTCAGACAGTCAAGAAGCTCAGAGAGTTCAATGCCAAACGCAAGTTCCGAGCGGCAACACACGTCGTCCTGGCAACGCAGAGAGCGAAGTATCTCATTTCTCCCGAGAATAAACCCAAGTCCCCGGCAGAATCAATCTGAGGCAACTGTGACGTCACAGCAGCGTTGAATAAGCCCAACAAGTCCCCGGTAGAATCAATCTGAGGCAACTGTGACGTCACAGCAGCGTTGAATAAGCCCAACAAGTCCCCGGCAGAATCAATCTGAGGCAACTGTGACGTCACAGCAGCGTTGAATAAGCCCAACAAGTCCCCGGCAGAATCAATCTGAGGCAACTGTGACGTCACAGCAGCGTTGAATAAGCCCAACAAGTCCCCGGCAGAATCAATCTGAGGCAACTGTGACGTCACAGCAGCGTTGAATAAGCCCAACAAGTCCCCGGCAGAATCAATCTGAGGCAACTGTGACGTCACAGCAGCGTTGAATAAGCCCAACAAGTCCCCGGCAGAATCAATCTGAGGCAACTGTGACGTCACAGCAGCGTTGAATAAGCCCAACAAGTCCCCGGCAGAATCAATCTGAGGCAACTGTGACGTCACAGCAGCGTTGAATAAGCCCAACAAGTCCCCGGTAGAATCAATCTGAGGCAACTGTGACGTCACAGCAGCGTTGAATAAGCCCAACAAGTCCCCGGCAGAATCAATCTGAGGCAACTGTGACGTCACAGCAGCGTTGAATAAGCCCAACAAGTCCCCGGCAGAATCAATCTGAGGCAACTGTGACGTCACAGCAGCGTTGAATAAGCCCAACAAGTCCCCGGCAGAATCAATCTGAGGCAACTGTGACGTCACAGCAGCGTTGAATAAGCCCAACAAGTCCCCGGCAGAATCAATCTGAGGCAACTGTGACGTCACAGCAGCGTTGAATAAGCCCAACAAGTCCCCGGCAGAATCAATCTGAGGCAACTGTGACGTCACAGCAGCGTTGAATAAGCCCAACAAGTCCCCGGCAGAATCAATCTGAGGCAACTGTGACGTCACAGCAGCGTTGAATAAGCCCAACAAGTCCCCGGTAGAATCAATCTGAGGCAACTGTGACGTCACAGCAGCGTTGAATAAGCCCAACAAGTCCCCGGTAGAATCAATCTGAGGCAACTGTGACGTCACAGCAGCGTTGAATAAGCCCAACAAGTCCCCGGTAGAATCAATCTGAGGCAACTGTGACGTCACAGCAGCGTTGAATAAGCCCAACAAGTCCCCGGTAGAATCAATCTGAGGCAACTGTGACGTCACAGCAGCGTTGAGTAAGCCCAACAAGTCCCCGGCAGAATCAATCTGAGGCAACTGTGACGTCACAGCAGCGTTGAATAAGCCCAACAAGTCCCCGGCAGAATCAATCTGAGGCAACTGTGACGTCACAGCAGCGTTGAATAAGCCCAACAAGTCCCCGGCAGAATCAATCTGAGGCAACTGTGACGTCACAGCAGCGTTGAATAAGCCCAACAAGTCCCCGGTAGAATCAATCTGAGGCAACTGTGACGTCACAGCAGCGTTGAATAAGCCCAACAAGTCCCCGGCAGAATCAATCTGAGGCAACTGTGACGTCACAGCAGCGTTGAATAAGCCCAACAAGTCCCCGGTAGAATCAATCTGAGGCAACTGTGACGTCACAGCAGCGTTGAATAAGCCCAACAAGTCCCCGGCAGAATCAATCTGAGGCAACTGTGACGTCACAGCAGCGTTGAATAAGCCCAACAAGTCCCCGGCAGAATCAATCTGAGGCAACTGTGACGTCACAGCCGCGTTGAATAAGCCCAACAAGTCCCCGGTAGAATCAATCTGAGGCAACTGTGACGTCACAGCAGCGTTGAATAAGCCCAACAAGTCCCCGGTAGAATCAATCTGAGGCAACTGTGACGTCACAGCAGCGTTGAATAAGCCCAACAAGTCCCCGGTAGAATCAATCTGAAGCAACTGTGACGTCACAGCAGCGTTGAATAAGCCCAACAAGTCCCCGGCAGAATCAATCTGAGGCAACTGTGACGTCACAGCAGCGTTGAATAAGCCCAACAAGTCCCCGGCAGAATCAATCTGAGGCAACTGTGACGTCACAGCAGCGTTGAATAAGCCCAACAAGTCCCCGGCAGAATCAATCTGAGGCAACTGTGACGTAACAGCAGCGTTTCAAACTCTTAAATCCCGCCAGTTTTCCCGAAATATGTTGTTATATAATAATAAGGTTGTGTACATTTTACTGAATAATATATATAGGTAGGTACTAGTATACATAGGTACTCTTAAAATTAAAAATTGTTGTCATTATGAAACAATGTCGTTCGTGAAAGTCTTTATAAAAACTAATATTATATCATAAAACGTTATTTAAAATTTAAGTACCGGTACCATGGCTAAACACACCATGACTGGATCTTCTATGGTTCATTCTATGATACAGTTTAATATAGAGCACTATTTTATTATATTCTATGTGTCAACTGCATCGGGCACAGATGATGCACTCAATTACACAGGGTTATGATTCAAACAATCACAATAAACAGTCGAATGGAATGCTGTCAACTCGAAGTAATCACTTCTATACGTAAGACCAAAATGAATGAGATTGTATAAGTATAGAATATAATAAGCTTACATTCCTTTCCACATTTATTTAGTTTTTACTATTGACGGGCAAAGCATGTAATAATAATGAAAAGATTTCAATTTTCCACCCTTATTTGCTTCAGCTGTTGAACTGTTTTCCAAAATGGCAAATAATATTGAAAGAACCCTTCCATGTAGTATATTTTCACATAAATTATTAATGAATCATTGCAGATTACTAGTAGTATTAGAATTAGTATTACATTTAGGTTAAGTATACAATATTACTTAAACTTAAGTTTAGAATCTATTTTACCTGGATAATATATTTTATGTTTATTTATGTATTGATTTACGTGAACGGTATAGGTATTCGTTTGTAAACCTTGAGTGGTAATATGCCATAATACAGTATATTTTTATCAGATTAGCGTTTCTATTTTTCTAAACTCGTGTATTTTAATAGTTTTGATTTTTTACTGTTATAACTTACCAGTAAACATATTTTATATACAATCTCCTACAAGAATTTGTGAAAAGGACGAAATGTCGATCTGATGAAAGTATGCTACACTACATTATCCTTAAATCCGTACATATATATTGACAAGATCATATCCTCACCCAACCATACATGTGTTCTGTCATTAAAATATCAACTGTCCTATTTGCTTTGTAAGTTGTATGAATGAACTACTATATTAATACTACAGTATTCAAAATAAAAAAGCTATGTATATTGCAGTCATTCTATTTATGACTGTATGTAATGTCTGATGAGAGTATACCATAATCTATGTGCAATGCAGTGATTGAAGAGTGTCAATGATATCTGGACAATGTTATCATTTTGTTTATGTTTGTCTATCACAAATATATCACATTATGTGAATAAATCTGCTTGTGTTAATTTAACTTACATATTATACTATGGATGTTTGGGCAAAGTATCATGACTGCAGTATTTAAAATATCTTAACAGTGTATTGATGTGACTGCTTGGAAAAACTAGATGTGTATATTAATAGAAAGTACTGTACTTTGTGTAACAGATACGACAACCAGATAACATGTTAACCCAGAAATATGACTGTCAGCTCAATTATAAGCAAAATAATGTATTTTGCTTAACTTGTACACCCATATTAATTGTATAAAGTCATGCATGTATACATGTCCGTGGCTCCCACAATCCACAGCCTACTTACAAGAATTTGTTGTCTATAGGTAGTTCTTATTTTTTTCAATTTAGTCTACACGTAAAATTGATGTTTTGAATAAAAGTACAACGTATGAATGTACGCCTGTGTTGCAGTCTTGCATCCTTTGCTCATATGTGGGCTGAAATTATTGTTTAACATAATTGTTGTAACTAATGTAAAATATGCAGACGGTAGAACTATAAACGCTGTTTTATTTTTTTGAACGTGTACTCGTGTGCACTTACGGACGTGTATACGCCCCATCCACAACGTACCTATGTTTTGCAGTGTGTATAATTGTATCTTTGGGTATGTTCCCATATTCGACCGGTCTTATTTGGCCGTTTGTCAGCCGGCTTTGATCACATAAAATAAAGGATCGATTTAATACAGCGGCCGGTCGTCGAAAATGGCTGAGGAACGAAATTTGATTTGCTTTATGTTAAATGAAATAATTAATGTAATAATTCTTGTGGATACAGATTTTCCTTCCTCAAGAAAGGATGTATCCCTTTCATAGGTTGCACGTACGTCACATCTTTGCGAGTGGCGGCCACATTTGTGATCAAACTGACGTTGCCATGGAGAAACAATTGAATCCTGTTGTGACAGAACACAGACATTCTTAGTTCTTTAAAATTATCCTGTTTTTGAAATAAAATGAGTATGTATCAAAATTTTGTATTTTCTTATTACTTGGGCTTTTTAAATTCTAAATTAGGATTATTTATTAAATTTTGATAGTATATGCCAAAGTTCTAGGATTATCATGGCCGCTGTGACGTCACGTGGGGGTGGGAACTGGATTAAACTCTTTGTATGAACATGTTTTTCAGATTGCGCGCACTTTTGCACCCCCGACCAGCGGACTTGGCCAAAATCTTCGGTTGTATCACTTGACCGGTTCTGACCGGTCGAATAATGGAACACGCCATTTATAGTTTTAAGGAAAGTTCAAATGGTACCTATACTCTCAACACATTAATTTTAAAATTACTACACTATTTAGCATTACAAACATTGTGATAGTAATTTGTCGTCAATTTTAAAATAATAAACCTTTACTTTGTCTACCGAAAGAAATGTATTTTTTCCTGTTTGAATTTTGGTAAGAAAGTAATAAAAATAATATTTAGTAAAATACTACTGGTATTTATTATGTAGCATACAGTTAATGTAGCTGCATTGTGCCAATATCTGTATAAGTGTTGTTAGTCAGCAGTACTTTATTGCTACGGTGCCATGGATAGGTATAACAGATGAAAGATGTATTAATGTTCAGTCCTGCGTACCGTGAATTTGATATTTTACCAAATAATGTTAATCTGGTTGTGTAAATTCAAATGTTCAGTATAGGTATGCCCTATTGATTGTTTAAAATTGTACATTTCATACAGTACAGTAAGTCTAGTGTGTAAATTGCTCTATAAATGTTTTCAACTATGTTTATATTTGTATATTATATGTTGCATAAACTTTCTCTCATTATCTGGTAATACCCTTAATGTATCAACATTCAACAATCCCAAAAATATCTAAAGGTCTATACCATTAAACGAGGTTTTAAATTAAGGAGGTCACCGGTTCAATACCTTCTACCAGCAATCAAGATTATCCCGAGATTACCCCTCGGACATTCCTATTCTGACTGCACAATACTACTAGTCAGACACTAGTCAGTCAACTGAAGGACATTCCTATCCTGACTATCCTAATTACCACAATACCTAGTCAGTCAACTGAAGGACATAGCTATCCTGACTATCCACAATACCTAGTCAGTCAACTGAAGGACATTCCTATCCTGACTATCCTAATTACCACAATACCTAGTCAGTCAACTGAATTGGACATTGCTTTCCTGACATTCCACAATACCTAGTCAGTTAACTGAAGGGCATTCCTATCCTGACTATCCTAATTACCACAATACCTAGTCAGTCAACTGAAGGACATTGCTATCCTGACTATCCACAATACCTAGTCAGTCAACTGAAGGACATTGCTATCCTGACTATCCACAATACCTAGTCAGTTAACTGAAGGACATTCCTATCCTGACTATCCTAATTACCACAATACCTAGTCAGTCAATTGAAGGACATTGCTATCCTGACTATCCACAATACCTAGTCAGTTAACTGAAGGACATTCCTATCATGACTATCCTAATTACCACAATACCTAGTCAGTCAACTGAAGGACATTGCTATCCTGACTATCCACAATACCTAGTCAGTCAACTGAAGGACATTCCTATCCTGACTATCCTAATTACCACAATACCTAGTCAGTCAACTGAAGGACTTTCCTATCCTGACTATCTTAATTACCACAATACCTAGTCAGTCAACTGAAGGACATTCCTATCCTGACTATCTTAATTACCACAATACCTATAGTCAGTCAACTGAAGGACATTCCTATCCTGACTATCTTAATTACCACAATACCTAGTCAGTCAACTGAAGGGGGCCATCAATTATTGTCCCTGGCCCAGTTTCCTACGAAACACTAAAATACACCCTTACAAAAATTTTTAGTAGTCAAAGATGAGTTAAAACATTGCTAAATGGTCGTTCAATCACCAAAACATAGTCAACGATGTGTTGCAGACCTTTTGGTTGCTATCTTACACATCTCCAAATGATAGTTAAAAGAATCCATCACCAAAACATTGCCAACACATCGCAGGAACACAATCAGCTAGGTCGCAGAATCATAGTCAAAGGGTAGTTAAACGTATCCATCATCAAAACGTCGCCAACACATCGCAGGAACACAATCAGCTACGTTGCAGAAAGGTAGTTAAACATCCATCATCAAAACGTCGCTGAAACATCGTAAATTGCTAGTCAGCTATCTTGAAATTTGAAATTGCCCGCGTCACCGAGGTCTCCAACTGCCATTTTTATTACGTTGGGACTGCGACTGTGGTGAAGTGTGGTTTGGAATTGGAAGTGTATGCGACGGCAGACAAATTCCGGTAAGTACAGTGGTAATGATTAATATTTACACATAAAGTGATCTAGGACAAAGTGAATGTACGGTAAATGTATAATGTCGCGCGTATTGTCGTTATGCCTTGGCTGTAGATGCAAGTTTCAATCATGCAAGTTTCCCTAGTCCTACCTAGGCTACCATAACCTCACTTTAGGCGTAACCTAAATGCATCTAGGTCGTAGATCTCACAAATACCATAGCATACCACATACTTGATAGGCTGGCCTCGTTCAACAAGCATATGCCTACCTCATATAAGGTCCTTTGTATAATAAATACCCGCCCAAGTAAGCTAGGCCTAGATAGGCCTAGGCCTAGGCTAGACTCCTAGGGCCCTAGGCCCTAGGCCTAGCCTAGGCTAGGCCTAGCCTAGGCTAGGCCTAGGCCTAGGCATTGTGTTTAAAATTAAACACAATGGCCTAGGCTAGCATTATCAGCTTCACAATAAATACGAATGGGCTTATTTTATTGTGCAATGTAGGCCTACAGAAAAAACTCAGAATAAAGACTACAGTAGCCTACAATAGGGCCTAGGCCTATTCCTAAGCTGGGCCTACAATATCTGGCAACTACATTCTGTAACAATAGGCCTAGCAGGAAATGCTGCAGTGCACAATAAAGTAATAGAATCCTAATAACACACTTATTAAATATTATCATCGTAAATAGCAGGCAGATCCATGTAAATTCTGATTCCAGCCAACTCCGGTAATGGGAACAACATACTGCATCGAGTCGTACAACACATAAACAAATTTTATCGTTTACAGGTTGCCGAACTTTGCCGTTACAGTTAGGCGTAGGTCTATCGTTATAGTGGCCATGTTACTGTGGACCGAGCTGTATGGCCTGCCTAAGAATAGGATTATCCTACCAGTAATCAATTGCCTGGAGTCAACATTGCCATACAGCATAATTGCTAGCCATAGGCTAATTCAGTTAAATTGTTGAATATTGGCCTAGTAGGCCTGGGCTATGAAACTGTTAAGTGTGTATTGTAGGGTAGAGACTCAACCGCAGCGGCTGTTTGTCCACTGCTTTGTACCGCTAGGCCTAGTCGGTTAGTACTTAGTAGGCTATTAAGCAGAACGTAAATGCATGACGATTACAGCACACGATAGTAGGCCTACTCACATGTATGAATCTGTGATTTGTGCTTGCGATTGATTACATCTGCTACTAGGCTAGCCGACTACCATAAGTTACTGTACGAAGCAGTAGACAAACAGCCACTGGCATTGAGACTCGAGGGACTACCCTAAAATACACACTTGACAATGAATTCCTTTAACTAGGCTAATGCAAATATTGATATGGCATCATTTGGTAATTCTACCATTCTATAGGCCTCTAGTACAGAAGATGGCCGAACCTGTCATTTGGTTTAATGGTAGTGGGATGTCGATGGCAAGTTTGCCACTTCAACATTGTGAAGTGAAGACCATGTTTCAATTAACTGTTTTACCAACTGGGCGTTGGTAAAAAAATCCCGTAAAATAAGTGGTATGTACTTTTTTTAGGCATAGCTATGCCTAAACAAGAGTCTAGCCAATCATATCGAAAGAGTCTACACAGTAATAGCAGACCTGGGTAGCAACATAACGGACGTTGGCCCTAACGCATTACTGTAACGTAGTCACTTGTGTCAGTAACATGGCAGTAATAGCCTATCATTACAAAATTCTCAAAAGTAATAGAAAAGATAACTACAATTGGCTTATACTGTATCCAGATTCCTTGTGGCATCCCCCCCACACATTCATCCCATTAATAAGAATACAAAATGTTGCAGTTTTACAAATGTTGCATTTGTTGTAAATTTCAATGCAGCTCCTGCTAAAATCAATGTGAATTGTTATTTTTTTTTCAGAGTCAGTGGAACTACATGGCCTCTAAACTGTGCCCGATGACAAACGTAACAACCAAAATAACTTCTCAGTATTGACCAAGAAAATTGTGCTTTGACATTGACTTAACAATGTATACAGGCTCTCCTGTCACAAAAAAGATTTAGTGATAATACTATCACAAAATCTTTTTTAATTAACAAGGCATGTTTCTCATGTTTAGATACTTGATTTAATTAATTGTAATTAACCATAAGGAAGGTTCTCAATGTAAGAGACAAAGATAAAAACAACAATAATTAACAAATAACAATAACTATAAGAATGCGCATTGCAAACATTTTTCTAATTTCCCTAGCTAATTATATTTCCCAACAAAGTTGTGCAGTGTGCCTTGCTAAGATTTTTCGTTGTCATTTCTTCAAGTGTTTTCTATTTTAAACGCAGTCCACCACTGTTACTCATACTTATTGACAGAAATAGAAATGTAATTTCTGCCTCATACTTGTTAGATCGCGTTTAAATGAGTATATTCGTGACCGAACAAAACTTAACTATAATATAGCCACCTCACATTGTGTCGGTAGGCCTACTAGGTTTCAGAAAAATATTCTTTTCGAGTAACTTAGTGTAACTTTTCCAATACTTCAGATCGCCATATAAAGTGAAAATATTCCTGACCAGACAAAACTTAGTTAAAATATAGCTATCTCACATTTTGCCACCATTTTGTATCAGAAATAATTTTTCAGTAACCGTGGTGTAACTTTGTAACTTTTTGAACGATTTTGCCACAAAACTATACACTTTCAATCCACATCAAAGCTTGTGGATGGTCCAAATTTCAGCTTGATCAGATTCTCCGTTTGACTGCTATCGCGAGACATAAAAACAAACACTAACAAAAAAACAGAACGAGTGCCATAAAAGTACTATTAGAACGCTCGCTTAATAATATATTCATCGACTTCTTCTGTTAGGTTCAATTGGGTTTATTTTATTTGTTTGTAGCTAATAGAGAAATTATATTAAGGTCGTCAGAAAAGCACAAAATGATTTGAAATTTTGACCTATTATTGTAACTGCTTTCATTGTGCAATTATAATTCCAGTTGTAGCCTACTGTATTTTAAAATAAAATTACAATATGAACGTATTCAATTATTTGCTGCATTAATTATTTTACAAGATCACTACAATCACTTTCCAGTATGGTCCTGATCCTGGCAACCTTTTGATGAGGTAGGCTTTCTGACAAAAAAAACAGAGGAACTAGGCTTCTTTGCTTGGCTCTATAAAAGTCACAGGTCAGTAGTAATTAATTACTATCTTAAGAAATAATTATATAGAGCCAAGCACCAGCCACGCACCCGTAGTTTTTTCATCATTGTCAGAAGGTCGCTATTTAGTAGTTAAATGGTTGCCAATTGGTATCGTAATGGTAGTTGGAACACATTCAGCTATGTTTTAACTATTGAATGACTACCTTTTGGCAATGCTTTAAATATTCAGGAATGTTTTTTTTCATTCAACTATGTTTCGACTAGGTAATGACTATCTTTTGGCGATGTTTGGAGGTCACCATTTAGTAGTTGAAAGGTAGTCAAAACATATCCAGATATGCTCCAGATATGCTTTGACACTGCGTATTAGTAAGAAAAAACGAGTATTCGGTTGTGTGTCAAAGAATAGTGAAAGAATAGTCTTGAAAACCTAGTCGACTAGGTTTTGACTACTAAAAATTTTTGTAAGGGCATACAAATAAGTAGTGCAAAAGTAAAAAGTGTCCATAGAGTAGGTTATAGATGCTAAATATACTTTGCTGCCAATCCCTTCCCCGTTTCAAACAAGGAATTGGATTATATTGTGGTCTCTAGAATTCATTGTAACTGAACTGAATCCACCACTGAATCAATATTCATCCCAGCATCACAATAACAGTTTCAGCCAAACATTATGAATGAATGTATGTACACTGTACACTGTACACTGTACAGCCTCACGCAGATATTCAGTCATCTCCACCCGATAGAAACTCAATAGAGTTTCGGCCCATGGGGTGGAGTCGAGTTGTAAATTCAAATTTAAGTTTATTCCGGGACAGTGTGAACGCAGTCCCGACTACCAAAAATTACGCGCTCGAGTATCTGGATTTGGGATTATCGCAGCTCGCAGGGTTCAGCTCGACCGAAGGGGAAGTGCAATGGAAGAGCCTGGACCTGGGGGAACCGTCTTGTTAATCACAACCCCTACGCCAGGGGATGGTGACAATAATGCTCTTATTTCCTTTTGCTTATAAGTCTCGGCTGGCATAGGCGTGCGGAGGGGGAGGGGGGGGGGGGGCAAGGGGGGGCAGTGGCCCCCTTCCCATTAGGACAGGTGAGCTTTTTTTTTTAAACAGAATTTGGCCCAGGGTATACCGTATACGCCTGCCGATCGTAAAAGACGAGAAGAGGACCTATAGCACCTTCCTCATATTAAATATATTCCTCAAACTGTCACTGTTGCTCCAACTGCCTTGCCCGTTTGACCCGGCAAAGAATAGGTCCAGGATAGTGCCTGTCGAAATGGGCGACAAAAATGCTGACGCCTGACATAATGGTTCTAATCTTACCTGAAGTCCTAATGTAGATTGGAATGACGTTGGAATTGGAATGACGTTGGCCTTACCGCCAAGATTTTGGCTGTGGGACTGACCACTTCCTTCACTTTGTAACAATGATATCACTGATATCCACAAATAATTGTGTGAAATTAACCAATTGAACAGACAACCTGTACTCCTCTTAATACGCTTAAAAACACGTTTAAAAAATGCATGTCTTAAAGGCTGATCCACACAGATTTTTAAGACATAATGTAAAGGTTTTAAGACGTTGTTTTAAAAACAACAATGAAAACAAAGTCTTAAAACTAAAACTTTGTGTGAACGCCAGTACGTGTTTCCTATGATCCAACTTTACGACTACGCGTTAAACCTTAATTCGTATGTCTTAAAAATCTGTGTGGGCCAGCCCTTAAAAAATCTCCTTCGGAGCTTCTTGTGGGGGGCATCCTCCCCCCCCCCCCCATTGATCAACCTCTGCGCACGCCTATGTCGGCCGGATAGTGTCAATGTCCTTAGAGAAGTGTGAAAGAGTACAGAAGTGATGGATATGTTGCCGAAGGCAGATCGTTAAGAAAAAGATTGCAAATAGCCCAAAGGCAGAATTAATTTTATTGGATATGTGAAACTTAATGTATAGGAGGTTGGATTAGAAACTACCAAACGAATTATTACTATGTGTTGATGTGGGATACATCATACTCAATTTCGGAAAGTTTCAGGAAGGGTCCTGGGATGGGAATGATTTGAAGTTACACCTTTATTTCATCTTTTCTTGACACGGAGGGGATGCGGTGGCGTCCACATGCTTTCGGATTTGAGGGCCTCTCGGCTTTTCCGGGATACTTACGTCCAGCTTGCGGGTGTGAGTAGCGGAGCATTGGGTGTTTTTGATTTTCGGAGCGTCTTGACTCTTGAGGGTTGAGAGTGTTTCCTACAGTACACTAGCTGCATGAGCCGAAAAGCAGAGAGGCAAAGAGGCAGAACACATGTGTTTTCGTACTGATTCAGCCAACTTCCTGTTTGATGACGCGTTTCCGCTGTGTCCTAACTTGTTACCGAACAGTTACAAACACGACAAGTGAACGAATTTCAGTGTAGTGTAATGAAAAAGCAATTCAAAATAAGAAGAGCACTAATCATGAAAAACGGATCTGTTTCCACCGATGGTAAGCACTTTCATAATAAATAGATACCTTAGAACTAATAGTAAGGTCTAAATGTATACTATATAGGCTTCTTTGGAACTATATACGGAAATAATGTGAGCAAGCACATCATAACCTCAAAACGTAAGTAGGTCAGCGTAGTGTAACGTGGAGAAGAAAAGAGCAAAATCAAAATATAAAACGAACAAACCTCTAACACAACGCACCCATGTAAAAGTGTATAAAGTACACAAAGTGTAACTGTGAGGTGAAACAAACGCCGCATTGGATTAAATAAATCCAATGCGGCGTTTTATACGAAACAAACACATACGAAACAGATGTTGACCCTACACTTGTAAAGTGTAAGTTAGTGTAAGTGAAACAAACGAACCTACTGTCAAGTGTCAAGTGTCAAATTTCAATTAATTTGTTGTTTTCTTATGATTGTTGTAGTGTGGTGTCGTTCAAGTACGTAATTACAAAATTCATGTATAGTTTTGATTATCGAGATTAATTCGTTCGTATAAATTGTATTTAGGCCTAGGCGGAGGCCTACTTATTATTCACATGGAGATATTTCTTTTCACAGTTGACAGCATTTTCATATGCCTGGGTAACCAAGGGCTAGAAAACCTGCCTGCCTCGCTAGCAAAGTGTAGGCCTACTTGAGCATTGATCCATCACCAGAATATCCTAGGCCTATTTGGATTTCATCCGTTCACCCTGGAATTGTCAGATTGACTTCTTTGAAATACAAGGGCCTAGGCCTACCTAACCTGCTAGCCTAGACTACGACCTACCAGACCTACCTAGTCTACATACTTCGAGCAAATTCAGTTCTAGCAAAATGGATTTTCCTTTTGTTGTTAATCGTTACCTGAAAAATGATATAAATAAAGTAACTAACACCTTGGTGCCAAGTAATTTCACTGGAGATCGACGAAGCATTGTGTGAGTAGCTCCAAGTTATAAGCATGTTTTATTCAAGTTACTTTTTACAACTACTAGGCTACCTAGGCTTACTAGCCTAGGCTAGCCTAGTCTAGCAGCTAGGCCTAGGCCTAGGCTTGTATAATATGGATCTATCCTGAAGCATTGTCTAATGGTAGGGCCTAGGCCTAGACAGGTTGGAAAAAGTAGACCTAGGTAGCCTGTTTTGTGGTTCACAAAAGGTGAGTTGACAGATGAGGCACATTTACTTACTTTCCGTGTCCGGTCAAACAATGTTTCAAAAAATTTGCCACTGCTATCCCTTTCGCATTGTGTCCTAGATGTGTCCAGGGTAGAGGTCTATAGGTTCGTCGAAGCTTTATTGAAAACTTGTTGACCACAATTAACATGGAACTAGGACACCGTAGCCAGTCAACCCTCCAAAATTCTACTCGCTAGTTCGCAACTTCCGATGACTTTTGATACGTTGTGACTTGCGAGTCAACCAGTCAACTCTCCAAAATTCTACTTGCTAGTTCGCAACTTCCGATGACTTTTGATACGTTGCCACTAGCGAGTAAACATTGTTATCTGAAAGTACCATTGCATTGTTGCATTAGCCTCTGCCTATCAATGTAATTGACTTTCGTGTTCTATTGTTTCTTATGACAAGTTATCAAAACGTGTTTTAGGCCATCAAACATAATGCAGGATAAAAAATGTTTGCGCTTACGGCGAAATTGCCTCAGGCGGCAGGGGCAGCTATACAACGCACCCTCGTTGCGAATACAGATTACATGATACGAGTAGAGCAGTAGACAGCTGTGTAGTGGATTTGTGGAGGGTTGCTATAGTAGGCCTAGCCTAGTAACATGCGTAAACACGTGCCTCAACATTGACAAGCTCGGCAAAGTGTTGACTAGCTGTAATGGTGATAGTGACAACATTCTCTAATGGCTGACTGATATTTTTTGTCATGTGATCATATCTGTAACAGTGTGGGGTAAGTTCCTAAAAAAATGGAACTAGACCTAGTTCTAGTTCCATTTCCTCGTGAGGCTAAAGGAACTCATTTCAGTTCCAAGTTCCTCTAAAATAAAATTAACTAGTATGTTCCTAAGTTCCTTTCAAATTGGAACAAAGTTCCACAATAGTTCCTTTCCGCAACAATCATTTTTCTTTAAAGATTGCCGCGGGCTATACTAACCATTGATTTAATGGTTATTATCCGGCATTTTGCATAAAATCAAGGATTTGCAAAGAACGCATAAAATATGGTTGAGATTTCGAGGAATAAAAAATGAGGATGATTGTTTGCGATGCAACTGATTAGGAACACCCCCGGGCAGTGGCGTAGCTAGGAATATTTCGGGGGGGGGGTTAATTAGGGAAAAGTGAGATGAGGGGATTGAAAGGGGTCTGGGGCGAAGCCCCAGCCGCCGGAGGCCATTTCGCCGAAGGCGCAATTTTTTTTCACTTCTATAATTATTTAGTGCCTTTTAGATTCAAAGAATACTACTCGAACCACTTGTCGTTTGTTTGTATTATATTGAAGTTAGTGTTACAGTAGGCATTAATTATCGTTTTAAATAAAAATTGCATAGAAATTGTGTTTTTAATGTTTTATGGTTGTTTAATATAATCTCAACATGAAGTGAAACATTGTGGTCACGTCACATGCTTTTAAATTTTAATCCACAGAACGTGATATTGTAATATTAGATTAATGCATTTTTATTTATAGGTACCCTCACTTTTACTGGTTCGAGCAAAAGGTATATTAGTTGTAGATGAACACATAAATATAATTGAATTATTGAAACAAATTATATATCTTATCTAGAAGTGAAGTGTATAAATATTATGAAAATGTTATTTGTTGCGATTGTCATACACTGAAGAGGTTTAAGGATCTTACAATATAGTATTAAGCAGGGGATCGAACCGGTTCGAACCGAAAACCGGAAAAAACCGTTATTTTTCCCGAACCGAAAACCGAACCGAAAACCATTATGAAAAAGTGGTCAAACCGCAAAACCGAAACGAAAACCGATATTTTGGGTTTCAGTTATCGTTTTTTTTTCGGTTCTTTTCGGTACGAGCCTCCGTATATCAAAATCTCAAAATTGCAATAAATATAAAATTATAAAACAAAAAATGCAGAGGGAAAAATTATTTTTGGAAGTTCTGCGATTTGTTCCACTGGGATTTGGGAGGTCTTCCTTTCAAAGGTCGGTTATGACAATACTCGATGGATGGACGAGTTCCTTTTATATTTGCAATAATAGGAACGGAAAGTATAAATAATGGTAACGCCTGTCACAAGTACAACTCACAAGTCCCAACCTTCGGCACTATGACAGTTGATTGACACATTGTTAACAATTGGAAGATGTGTTCGGCGAAGATCACAAACGCACCGAAAGAAGATTTTGGTTTCCACTTTCCTGGAAGTTATAAATCAAGAACCTTGGAGACGAATATGCCTACATAAATATTATGTTGAGTCTTGCCCGTTGACACTAATCTGATAATTACAGGGTTAAGACGAGACTCCGCTGTCGGAACACGTGCAAACCCCACCCTCAAACGTAAAGCAAACTTTTGTGGCAAATGACCATGCACTGTTACTTTTATGTCAGTCGGGTTTCAGCTTCCGTTTCGTAAATATGGGTAGTAAAAAAGAATGTGTTCCGTAACTTTTTAATTTAACGCAACCACAAATGAGTCGTCGTGCCAGATACAAGACTGCAACGTGATCATGATGATAAGAGATTCGATAACACAGTATTACAACAACAAAATAGTGATTTTTTTTATGCTATTTTCTCACTTTGAAAATGTCGAATACGAACATTGCTGAACCGGTTTACACCGGTTTGAACCGAACGGTTATTTTTTATTTGCTCAAACCGAACCGAAAACCAAACCGAAATGATTCTCCTGAACCAAAAACCGAACCGAAATTAAAATATTTTCGGTTCGATCCCCTGGTATTAAGTTAATGTAGTATTAGGTAAAATCATTCTCGATGTAGTTTCGGGGGGGGGGGGTTTTAACCCCCTAAACCCCCCCCCCTTAGTTACGCCACTGCCCCCGGGGTGTAGGAAGGGAAGGTAAGTAAAGTAAGTAGGCCTAAGTAAGTAAGTAAGTAAGTAGAAGGTGGGGGGGAGGGGGTTACAATTGACTAATGGGATGAGTTGACAAAAAAAGCAGCCGCAAGCATCGTGTCGACACCGGCTATTTTGAAAGGATATCATATAGGATAGTTTGACAGAAACAAGATGTAGGCTAACTAGATTTACACATTTTAATAATGAGCCTGCAAACTGACTTTTAAACAACATGCTGTTGCCACTCATCTGCGCTAAAACTTTTAAGTTTTAAGACGGAAGTAGGGTTCCCCAGACCTGGAATTGAAGATCTTGTGCTGGTTGAAATTAAACTGATTCCGGGACGTCAAATGTCCCGGAATTACATGGAAGTGTATTTTTCTGCCTGCGACCCCGTGCCGCCCGAAACGTGATCTCAAAACAAGCAGTAAGAATGAATAATAAATGAATGTGAGCATGATTTGCCCGATGTTTTCTTAATCATTTCATAAGTAGCAGAAAAAATAGATATAGGCCTAGGCCTACCCTATTAATATTGTCATAGTCACACAATAATTAATAAAATAAATCTCAGACAGTCACGAGGACTCCTTATTTCTAATTCTCTTCCATCCTTTAAAGGCAAGTAAAAGGTTTGTGTTCAAAAGGAAAGAAATGCATTGAATTCTTTGGAATTCTTGTTAGCTGTAAGTAAACATATTTCTCGTTAACAGTTAAAAAAACATGTTTTAGAAACGTAAATCACAAAAACATGTGGTTAAAATTGTTTTCGCCTTCAGCGATATCAGCGATAGGGCTCCGTCGAGCCATCGGCAGTATCACGTGAGCCGTTCCCTTTTCCTGCGTTATTTGTCCCGGAATGTTATTTTCCAAAGTTGGAACTCTAGACGGAAGCTTAAAAAAAATAAACGCACCACACTGTCTAGTCTATTGTCACCATATTGACAACGCGGATCTTGCAGAGGTTGGGGTCCGGTAGGGCTATTATCGAAACATGTCAGTTTCCATAAATACAACCAATAAAACCTTCACTCATTCCCCATTCATCCTCCTATTGAATCTGACCGGTGTTGACAAGCGCCAAGCGGCTGCTTTCAACTAAGTGTGTGACTAATTGGGAGGGTGGTTGACTGCTGTCTGTCAGATTGGGATGGGTTGGCAAGAATTAAATAATACGAAATAACCGTGTCCATCATTTTGTAAGTAAACTATGGTTTGGCTCTTTCATCCTTCAAGTTTGTACAGTCCAGTAAAAATAAAAGGAACTTATGAAATTAAATGACAGTTCCTGAAAAACTGGAACTATGGCATTCTACAGTTCCTTGCTAGAAAAAAGGAACTACCGGTAGGCCTATAGCGTTCCTTAGTTCCTTAACAGGGAACTAGTTCATAGGAACGA
Organism: Isoperla grammatica; assembly: GCA_945910005.1. Classification (NCBI taxonomy): domain Eukaryota; kingdom Metazoa; phylum Arthropoda; class Insecta; order Plecoptera; family Perlodidae; genus Isoperla; species Isoperla grammatica. The sequence continues at coordinate 75,354,002 of OX246739.1, forward strand.
AACTAAAAACATCCATTCCTACCAACACTGCATATCTGTGAGTAGACTGTATTAATATTGTATATTATAGTTTGTATATTATTGTATATTAGTACTTTGCTACTCCCCCCTACCCGATAATTAATGTTGGAAACGGGGTCAAGATATATATATATATATAGTTTTATACTGGCACCTTTTATGAAAAGAGTTTGTACCATAGACTACCGGTAATTGAGTCTTTTGACACTTCAGTAGCTTCACAAAGAAATTACAATGCAAATAATTATGTAGGTAGCCTACTCATATTTATTCACTTTTTTTAATGCTGAGTCAGTTTTGATATTGGTGTTGTTCATGAATTGGACAGACTATAAAATAACAAGGCACTTGTGCACAATAAATGTTAGGGAAAATAATCTCTTGACCCAACCCTTGATTTACATGTTGACGTAGGCCTACACGCCTACATACTGCCCAGAAGACTAACTACAGATGACTAATTTTGTTGTTTACCACAAGTTCGGAGACATTATGCCCGGTTCCCATGCTTTTACATCGAACGTTGGCCAATCGTAGCCATTTATGTCAATGCTGGCCCCGCCTCTTCGATGTTGGTCGAGAATACTACGGGCTACGGTTGGCCAACGTCCGACATAAAAGCATAGGAACCGGCCATTATTCTAGAATCTAACGACTAAAAAAAATGTTAATATAATAATCCAATGATATAATTATTTTCCAGGGATTGCATGGAAAAAATGTCGGAGATCTTAGATGATATGGGTGTAGCCTCTGCAAAAGCTCAAGATCTGAAAAAAGCGATCACAAGTAGTGAAAAGACTAAAAATTCCGACCATGATATTTATTTCTTGGTTGACCAGGATGCAAAAGGGTAAGAGGCCTATAATACTAGGACTAGGAATGACATCGAACAATAGATTCCTGTACTAATCGATACCAAATCTGTAAAATCGATTCTTGTTTTGGTGAACGGAGGAAAATAGATACTCCAAATGGCAAAATCTTAAATCCTAGGAAAGTGTGTAAACACCATAATGCTATTGGCTTGATTTGATTTTGTTAAACCTAAAATCTTAAATAAATGTGTAAACCAACCTTTACTAAACATTCAAACCGACCAGTGGCGGGAGGGGGGGACAACCCCCCCCCCCCTTTTGCAAAGGAAAAGTGGAAATTGCATTGGATTGAAAAAAGTGAAAATATAAATATACAGTATTTTTGTTTTAAATACCAAATACTAGAGCTGTGCGAGTCTCGAAATTTCGAGACGAGATCGAGATAAAAATTCTGCTCGTGTATCGCTCGACTTGCTCAAACACCTGCTCGAAATTTCGAGTCTCGTGCGGGCTCGAGAGGGCTCGGCCTAGGCCTGGGCCTACCCTAGCCTAGGCTTTGTATAATCTAGATACAACATTTAGGCGGCCTATTTTCGTGATTGTACTACCAAAACATGGATTCTAGTAATATGCCATGGACTTCAAAAATAGTCTAAACTCTTTGCAAAATTGCTTGCTGGTAAAAATTCCGCAGACCAAGGTTGCGTTCCGTTACATGCTGGGACTGCTGGGACCCAGTGAGCGCCGGCGTGAGCCAGCGCGAGCCAGTAGGCTTAAGAAACGGAACGAGCATCCACCTGCAGAGCACTGAGCACAGTATGGAAGACGGCGCGAAAATAGTCGTAAGCTATAACTGTCAGCCTAGGCCTACACTAATTGCACCCTGCCAAGAGAAATATACGTCCAATAGCATATACAAAACATTCTTACCTTTCTCCAGACGCTCCTTTTCATTGTCGTTCACTACTAATTTCACTACTTCGTTTGTTTCTGGACAAACCAGCGATATTTCGTGCCACTGGTATGTTATAGTTTGGTGCGACGCCATGACAGTTCCAAGTTTTACTGGGGCTACTGCGTGAAAAAGGGCCAGTACTTCCAGTGCACTGGAGATGCTGGAAGGGAACGCTCAGTAGTCGCTGGCAGCATGTTTCGGAATGCATCCAGTAAGCTGGCGCACTGGATCAGTACATCCAGCATGTAACGGAACGCAACCCAAGTCATCACTTTTCATTGACAACGTCCATCTTGGATATCACCCCACTCCCAACACTCTTGGCGTTTTCCACTGGGCCGCACTGAGTGCGCCCTGAAACGTCACAGTCACGTGATGCACGGCACCAGTGTTGCCCTCAGTGCAAATCCCAGTGGAACATATTTATTTTTTCAGTGCAACAAATTGGCGGTAAAAGTGATAAAAATCAAGATGTTTAAACGATATGAAAGGCATTTTAGAGGATAACAAAGCAACTTAACTCAAGTTACTGCAGCTAGAAGGTACAGTCGTTAACTAGGCTACATAAGAAGTACTAGAAATTAAGTTCCATTAAATAGCCTAGGTAGAGGGTAAACATAACCTCAAACTTAATAACGCCATACTGCGTCTATATCAGAATAGTGGTAAATAACATCTTCCAGTTGTGTGTTTATGTTTGGTTTAGATGTTGGTTCGATTTTAGCTTCACTATCTGACGAAAATACTTGGAAGTTCCATTTTCGCGTACAATTTTCCCGCGTTTATGGCCGCCATATTTGCACTGAAAATACCGCACTGACCCCCGAAGCCAGTGCGGCTCAGTGCGCACTCGAGTGCACTGCGTCAGTGCAAGTCCGCCAGTGGAATACGCGAAACCCGCACGAGTGCAATTTATCGTTACCAGTGGAACGTGCGACTCGCACTGAGTGCGCACCAGTGCGGCCAGTGGAAAACGCCATCTGTTCCTCCCTTAGAAGTTCTTCAATTAATAAGTGGTTGCGCTAGCATCTGGGCTAGACTGGGACTACTTGATCGACTTGCCGGTATCGAAAGTTACTACTTTATCGACTTTAGGCGGGAATTTCAAACATCGCGAAATGCGTTTGGAAATTTGTAGTCTCCAATTCTAGCGCGAGCGAAGATATGGATTTTTTTGTTTAAAAAAAAAACATCGCGTTATATTCGGGCCTTTATGGTACTAGGAAGGTAATAAGAAAAGTCTGTTTTTGTCTTGAATCTCGCTCGATATTCAAGAAAATTTTTGGTTCGCTCGATCTCGAATCTCGCTCGAGATTCAAGAATATCTTCTGAATCTTGCTCGATCTCGCTCGACTTGAAAAATCCCTGCTCGCACAGCCCTACCAAATACATTAGTTTTTGTTAAAAATACACACATTGCCCTATAATTCTATTTCTGTGTAATAACACTTCAGTTCAATTGTTGTTCTTTGAAGCTTTTATTCGTTTCTTAAGGAGAAAATCGTTGCCAGAAATTTATAGATTTTAGTTCAGTTGGCCGCTGTAAAACGCACAGATTTGCACCAAAATGACCTTGACGAGAAAATTTTTCCGGGCCCCCGTTTATTTTTGGTTCCACTCTCTATAATGAGTTAAACCCCCCCCCCCCCCCCCTTTCCAAAATCCTGGATACGCTACTGAAACCAACTGGTGTGTGAATTAAAATTAAAAATATATACATTACTGTACACTTAAAATTGTTTTTTCTAATTCACAGTGGTGATGGCACGGTTGTTGGTCTCTTGAAAGTTGGCTGGAAAGACTTGTATTTGTATGATGCTCGTGGGGGACATCACAAGATGCAGGCACTCTGCGTTCTTGATTTCTACATTCACGAGTCCAAGCAGCGCATGGGCTGTGGAAAGTATCTCTACGAGTTCATGTTGAAGGTAAAACCTTTTATGTACTGTATTATCTAACCTACATGTGAAAATTCTGGTGGCTATATTTTGTGTCCCCACTCCCTTTTCCTCCCCCTTCCCCTTTCATCCCCGCCCTCCTACTTGCCCCTTTCCTCCTACTTGCCCCTTTCCTCCAAACAGCCTCATATTCCATTTCATCTTCATATTTCACCCACTCATCGTCTCGATTAGCCAAGTTGCACAAAAATGAGACGTTAAGCCCAAATATCAATCTCAATCCTATGTTTTGTGAAAGCTCGATAAATTTATTAACTTAGAGAAACTTCTTTTATAAGCTCTTTGTGGGGGGGGGGGGATATATTTCAAGATGATAACAAAATATTGAACATGGTTATGCTTATGGTTATACTTAGGGTTATGCAAGTAGGCATATTTTAAGTCGAACAGGATCGAGCAAATTTCACAATTCTGCTTGAATTTCAAGCTAGATTTGGTATCGAGTCTCCCAACTTTCTTAGGCCTAGGCCTACAGCAACGTAATGTAAGAAAGTGGGTAGACTCTAAATGTGAATTTATTTCTATTTTTTATTTATTGTTCTAAACTTGGGATTACCTAATTGTTGATTACTGCCCATCTTAATGAACTTACCTTTAGTACATTATAAATATCAAAGGAATTTGATTGTCGTTATCTCAATTTTCGGGGCCCTAATTAACTTCATTTTATTTTAATGCTAAATTTAATAGAACACTTCGTAAAGTGTGGCTGAAAAAGCTATCTTGGCATTGAGATAGAACATAGTATGGGGCTGTTTTCCTGGGGATGTGATTTACATAGGCCTACACCTACAGATTATACGCGTTAAACGTCATGCAGTGAAATTGAATTCTTTTTCATGTTCTAGGATCAGCATGTAAAACCTGGACACTTGGCAATCGACCGTCCATCTGATAAGTTTATTGGTTTCTTGAATAAACATTATGGGCTGAAAACAATAATACCGCAGGCTAATAATTATGTGGTCTTCAAGGATTTTTTTCTTCAAGAAGAGGGTAAGTAGGCTTATGGAGGAGTTTGAGAGAAAAAGTATGTATGTATGTTTATTGCTTCCAATGAACATATACATCAATATTTTACATAAAAAAGCTTAAAACTAGATAGTAATTATATATGAATAATAATTATGTTGTGAGGGATGCCGTTCACTTCCCAATTTCTACTTACATTAATGTAAAGTGTAAATAAATGCTATCCAGTAAATATGCATTGTAAATTATAGTGCACTGCACTGTACATTATTATAGTACGACGTAAGTGGAACAAGACAAGAGTCAGTGATATTGTAGTAATTCTATTTGTTTACATTGAAAGCTCCGCTGAAGTTCCCAAAATACTATTGAAAACTTACCCAATGGCAGACCTATTCTCGGTCCCAATTCAAGATACACGCCGGCAAAATGAGAACTAAAAGGAACTGTTTCTTATTGTTGGAGACTTATGCTGTCAATCATCCCCTTTATTTGGCAAACCACTTAGCTTCTAACATAGTAAAGACAGATCCAAACCACATGGACCGTCGAAGCAAGAGATAATTATGGTCGACCCTTAGAAAAGGGACAGAATCCTGAGCCCCGTCTTCCTATTGTCAAGTGGGTGTTTTTCTTCTTTGAATAGATATTATTGGTGGTCACTTTTTTTTTAAACTGTGCATCCTTCCTGGTGACAAGCTTGACGTTTACAACCTTGCACAGTGAGCGGGAAATAATCCGCCCTTTGAGGAGTCCTCTTTACCGGCGTGTATCTTGGATAGGGACCGAGTTTAGTATGACACTAAACTTAATGCATGGGATTGGATTTTCAATGTTGTGCGACTACCTGTACTTGTAAGTTGTAACTTTCACGCACTGTCATGCGTAAAGTGATGGACAAACGGTGCTAACAATTTAGTTTCACCATTTGCAATGCTGCTCCTATTGTACGGTCTCCCATGAACTTTCAAGTGTTTTTTTTCTCTAATTAATTGGTTTTTCTTTACTGTGATTTTTCTTTACTTTTGTCCTATCTAGATCAAAAATGTTCTACGAAACATTTCCAACCTAGGTAGGCCTATTTATATTTCCGGAAAATTTTCGCAGTGTTATTTTATTCATTTTTATTTATTTATTTACTTATTTATTTATTTATTTATTTATTTATTTATTTATTTATTAAGCGAGCGAAGCGAGCGTTTCCACGAGACTCTTATGGCACTTCGTTCTGTTTTTTTTTTTTGTGTACCGTACTAGACTCTAACGGCACTTCATTCTGTTTGTTTTTTTTTTTGTTTTTTTTATGTCCGTCGATAGCGGTCGAACGGAAAGTCCGATCAACTTGAAATTTGGACCATCCACAAGCCTCGATGTGGATTGAAGGTGTATAGTTTTGAGGCAAAATCGTTTGAAAAGTTACAAAGTTACACCATAGTTACTGCAAAATATTTTTCTGAAACAAAATGGCGGCAAAATGTGGAATAGCCATATTTTTTAAAGCTTTTTCCAGTCACGAATATGTTCATCTAATTGCTATCTGATCAATATTGGCAAAGTTACACAAAAGTTACTCGAAAATATTTTTCTGAAAAACAGTAACAGCAAAATGTGAGGTGGCTATCTTGTAGTACATTTTCATCCGGTCACGAATATACTAATTTAGACGCGATCGAATACGTATTAGAGGCAGAAATTACATTTCTATTGCTGTCAATAACTGTTAGTAACGGTGGCGGACCGCGGCGAAAACATGACAAAGAAAATTCTTAGCAACGACATGGCACTGCATTCAACAATATCGGGAATTATAATAGCTATGGGAATTAGAAAAAATTTTGCAATGTGCATTCTTGAATTGTTGTTAATTGTTGTTTTTATTAGCTTTGAGATCTTTTCGCCAGAACGTTCGTAGATATGGACGCGCTCGCTTATCAACGCGTCAAACAGAGCGTTTTCCTAGTTTATTTATTTATTTATTTATTTATTTATTTAAAGATACATGATAGCAATTAGCAATACGTATACATTTTTACATTTTCTGTTTACATTCAATGTTATATGTTACATGTTGCATAATACATTATCCATTATAAACATAAACGCTCCATAACACTACTGAATGGAAGAAGAGGAGATCACATAAGTCGTGAGTCGTGTGTGTGACCCGCCTCTCTGCCATTCAGGACTTTATTATTGAATTGTATTTTGAGTACCTAAACAAAGTTTGAACAGTTAATTCAAAGTTACTAAACTAGACTTAACTAAACTAAACTATACTGACTGTAGACTATACTGAACTGATATTGATTTTGTAAGAAAATATTTCCTGTATAATTTGCTAGGGGTCTCGACACTGGTTCACATGGAATACAATACAGGCAACTGAAAGGAGAATCGCAGGTGTGCAATTCACGGACCTTGAGTCCTTGATAGTATTTAATCTCGCAATTTCCGAACATCAATCAACAGTACTGGACACCGCACCGTAGTTGGAGTTCATTTTATTAGGCCTACCACAGATAAACTAGAGAAATAATATTTTTTTTTTTTTTTGTTATGTATGGTAGATCTAGGATAAAATGAAAACTGTTTTTATATTGCAAAAAAAAATTCCAGAAATGTTTCAGAAATTTTGCAAATCAATCCTTCTGGAAAACCAATAGCCCAATGGACCTTTTTTTTATCCATGCGTTTTGCACATTGGTGTAGGCTACAGTGTACATAACAAGACTAGTGGTGGTAGCTTGTTTGTAATTGTAATTGATTTCAAATAGTATACTTTTCAGATAACCCGGATTCATTACTGACGGAGAATGGCAGCAGTCGGTCAAGTCCAAAAATTCTGGCGAGTTTCCCTGCTTTCGATGGTAGCAGGCGAGAAAGCTTCAACGGCCTACAACAGCATGCACCCCCATCATTTGGACGTCATGCTGCACACAAGCATGGCTCGACAATGGCCAAGGTAAATATTCACCAATTATAGGCCTATACCAAGGTCTACTGGATTTACTCCTAGCGCAGTAATTGCGAAGCGCAAAGTAAGGTCATTGAATGAGATCCAAAATCGCCATTTTGGATCCAACTACAAAAATTGCATTATTATTTAAATAATCCTCACCAATAATGTGAATTTACGCGTAAAGTATTACAAAATATATATATAGGTTCTGCTCCGTCCTGGCAGCCCAGGGTAACACTACGTGCACCATGCGTAGTACTATTGCTTGTTTCTAATACAGGTGGCCGTGTTTGAGCCGTGGCCTATAGAATGTGAAGACAAAATCTCATTACCGATTGTTATTTTGTCTTTTTGACCCATCATTTGTTTTGACAGATCAATTCATTTGTTTTTCTGAATGATTCTCCCATTTGAATAACATGGGATGTTTAACATTATGGAAATAGGTTAGATGACCTTACTTCCCGCGCGCTACAAGCGATCTAGTGGACCTTGGCCTATACTAGCCCCAACGAAAGTATTCGCACACCGGTCTCAGGTCATTGTCTACTAGTACACCCCTTTCAATCGCACCAATTGAAAGAAAATCAACAGATACCTGGCGTTCTTTCAAATATTTGTAAATGCATGGTTCGGCTTAGTCGAGTGCACAGGCCGTTTGGCCACACCCACCGTTACAGGTAACCAATGGAGGGTTTTAAATGATTCCCAGTGGACCTGTTTAGGTTAGATGGTAGGAATTACTAATTAGTAAAGTACAAAATTAAGTTGTCACCTTGGACTTGGTTGTGTCGTAAGCATCAGAATAATTTCGTTGGGACAACTTTAGATCAACTCATCAAATCTATCACAAAGTCTTTTTCGTCAAGTTATCTCAAAAGCTTAAAAATAATTAAATTTTTGCAATTTATTGAGCAAGCGTCTCCATTAGACTTTTATGGCACTCGTTATGTTTTTTTTTTTGTGTCTGTCGATAGCGGTCAAACAGAAAGTCCGATCAAGTTAAAATTTGGACCATCCACAAACCTAGATGTGGGTTGAAAGACTGAAGGTGTATAGTTTTGTGGGAAAATCGTTTCAAAAGTTACAAAGTTACACCATAGTATTGAGAGGGAAAGAATTATTAGAACCAACAGCTCACCTTAAAGAAGATCGGCAGCCGTGTTGAGATGGAGATTACATATATTTACAATAATTTACATTTAGACGGAACGTTTCGGCTTACACAGCCTTGATCACCCGTCGGTGTAGAGAGACTAACTGACTAAATTTAAAAAGTACATGAATATATACATATATACAAGGCGCTGTTGGTGGTGGAGGGGAGAGTTAGCCAGGTAAGGTAAGGTAGTTCTCTGTATACCCTCCAGAGCCCCAAGGTTAGCGCAGGTTGAGATTGGGAGGCATACGGGAGCTGGTAACCATCTGGTTCCCTCACTGCAGTTGTGTGGCAAAGCCCTGATGATGCTGGTGTTGAAGCAGTCATTAAAGGCTAGGTTGTGACTGGTCACATGCAGGGCCACTGGTTTCTCATTGGCAATCACAGTGTCGTGCCTGTGCCCATTCATTCTTTGCCTAAGAGTGTTGGTGCAACATGCTGGTAAAGCACGACCTGCAGAGGAAGCCAAAAGATAACGCCCTACCTCACGGCTCGTACCCCTGCGAAAGCAACCGCTGCCACACATGCCCTATAAACCTCCCGACCAAGACGTTCTCAGCCAGAGCTACCAAGATGACGTACAACATCCAACAACACAACATCTGTACGACACAAAACCTCATCTACCAGCTCCGGTGTCTGCACTGCCCCGCAGAGTACATAGGCCTAACCACCAACACTCTTAGGCAAAGAATGAATGGGCACAGGCACGACACTGTGATTGCCAATGAGAAACCAGTGGCCCTGCACGCGACCAGTCACAACCTAGCCTTTAATGACTGCTTCAACACCAGCATCATCAGGGCTTTGCCACACAACTGCAGTGAGGGAGAGCTCAGAAAGTGGGAACTGGCTCACCAGATGGTTACCAGCTCCCGTATGCCTCCCACTCTCAACCTGCGCTAACCTTGGGGCTCTGGAGGGTATACAGAGAACTACCTTACCTTACCTGGCTAACTCTCCCCTCCACCACCAACAGCGCCTTGTATATATGTATATATTCATGTACTTTTTAAATTTAGTCAGTTAGTCTCTCTACACCGACGGGTGATCAAGGCTGTGTAAGCCGAAACGTTCCGTCTAAATGTAAATTATTGTAAATATATGTAATCTCCATCTCAACACGGCTGCCGATCTTCTTTAAGGTGAGCTGTTGGTTCCTATAATTCTTTCCCTCTCAATACTATCCCAGCCTCTAGGCACTATCTATCAAAGTTACACCATAGTTACTGTAAAAATATTTTCCTGAAATAAAATGGTGGCAAAATATGAGATAGCCATATTTTTATAAAGATGTTTCCAATCACGAGTATGTTAATTTTATGGCAATCTGATAAGTATTGGAAAAGTTACACAAAAGTTACTCAAAAATATTTTTCTGAAACACAGTACGTAACGGCAAAATGTGAGGTGGCTATATTATCATAAATTTTTGTCCGGTCACAAATATACTAATTTAAACGCGGTCTGATACGTATTATAGGCAAAAATTACATTTCTATTGCTGTCAATAAGTGTTCGAAGCGGTGGCGGACCGTGTAGAAAACACTAAACGAAATGACAAGAAAATTCTTATCAATGCATATTGCACAATCTTTCAACAATGTCAGGAAGTATAATAGCTATAGAAATTAGAAACATGTTTTCAAGCGCATTCTTGAATTGTTGTTAATTGTTGTTTTTATTAGCTTTGAGAACTTTTCGCCAGAAAGTTTGTAGATATGGACGTGCTCGCTTATCAACGCGTCACACAGAGCTTTTTCCTAGTAGTAGCCTACATCACATCTTCTTATGCCAACAATTGACTTATTTGGTCATCATGCGTTTTCCCGTTTCCCAGTAGAGATAGGATTCTTTTTCTGCCTCCGCCATATCTTTTGGCATTGCATCTCGTATATCTTGAAGTGCCGGGCATCTACGTAGGTGCTCCCTGGTATGCTGTTCTGTTGCACATAGTGTGCATGTGCTTTGAGTCGGTTATTCCTAGTTTATGCAGGTGTGCAGCTAGCAGATCATGACCGGTTTCCAGTCTGAATTGTGCAGTCTCCGTCTGCTGATTTCTCCACTGGGCTTTTATTGTGACTGCTCCTTGCCACTGCTTGCCTTTACTTAGCATCTCCCATGCCTTTTTGATGTTGTTAACTGGCGTATTCACATGAGACGACGCCATTGTAGGATAGGGGCTTCTTGTCTTGCTTCATCGTTCTCCCCTCTTTCGCAAGTCCTGTCTGCTTCTTCGTTCCCATGAATGTTACAGTGTGCTGGCACCCACTGTAAGGTCACCTGTTTTTCCTGTTTTCCAGCCAAACCAGTAGTCTTTTACATTCTAGCGTCTCACTGTCTCTCTCTTCCTTACTCACAATGGCATGTATGGCGCTTTGGAGTCTGAGCGAATGACTGCTTTTGTTATTTACTGTTCCTTTAGTTTAATAAGTGCTACAGTACTTTGATTGCCTTGATTTCTCCATCATAATTGCTTCCATTACGTCCTGCTGCCAATTCTTGCTGGAATACATTGCAGTTTACCCCAGCCCTTGCTTTTCCCTCCCCTAGGGTAGCAGACATGTCTATATATACATGCATCCATTCCAGGGTGGGGTAATGCTTCTTGAGTCCATACCTCCATCTCACTTTTCCAAAAGCTGCGCATATCTTGGTTTTCATTTACCAAACTTAGAATTCATGAACATTATTGTAGTATTTGTTCATGTAGGCTAAATGTGATTTACCTACTATACTGTGATGTGATGCATCCACAATTGCAATCAATAACTTGATTGTTTATTTTTGTAGATTTTGCAAAGCCCAGGGGTAGAGCCTACTCGACGAAACAGGTGAGTGTTTTGACTGAACAAAGGGGTTTGCTGAGATTTGTTTGTACATATTAATATGTTGTACTGTATAAGAACACAAGTTAATAAATGTAAGGTTTGTCATTTGACTTTACATTTGCTTCTATTCTTCCCCCATAAATTAGACCTATATATAGCCAACCCATTAATTGCAATACAATCCATACATACTTGTACATACTTACAATTTTACAATTTACATTTAATACTAATAATTACTAATACTTCTAAAAACAAGTCATATATATATATATATATATATATATATATATATATATATATATATATATATATAGTAATTCATTTTTAATACAAGCATACGAGGGGGTACCCAAAATTAGCCGGAACGCGTTGTGGTGCGCGGAGATTCTGTAGTATGCGGTTTTCCCGCTGAGACAGCGTAAAGCTACTTCTCGTAAGTCAGTCTGCCAAGCGCCATTGCTTGGGAAGGTTGTGTTTGGCCGCTGTGAATTTTTCCGTGAAAGCTGTTTTGCCTGATCTTCGTTTTTTGACATGGCAGACTTTAGTGAAAAGCGCGCGGCCGTGAAGTTTTGCTTCCCGCTCGGAAAAAAACATCGCAGAAACTATTGTGATGTTGAAAACAGTTTACCAAAATGTTACTATGAGGAAAACTCAAGTGTACAAGTGGTTTTCCCGTTTCGAAAATGGTGAAATGTCGATTGACAACCAATCTCGCTCTGGACGTCCCTCAACTTCCCAAACAGACGAAAATGTTGAAAAAATTCACGCAATTGTGCTTGAAGATCGATGGGGTACCATTGAGGAGATCGAGAAATTGTCTCGAGTGACTCGGAGCTCGGTTCAGCGAATTTGAGTGGAAGATTTGGGCATGAGAAGGGTCGCTGAAAAGTTTATGTCTCGGCATCTGACTCATCAGCAAAAAGAGGGCCGCTTGGAAGCCGTTCTTTGAAAAACAGTTCCAAACCGAGCCAGATTTGTTTTCCAAGATCATTACTGATGACGAGTCATGGTGCTATGGTTATGAAAGAAGAGGGACCTGAAAGGAAAGCGTTTTGCCGACGTGGATTAGGTGAAGACAAAAATGAAAAAGGCACTGTCAAGCATCACTTCAAACAAATATAAAAAATGTTTTGAACAATGGAATAAAAAACTAGACAAGTATATTAGCTCTAATGGAGATTGCTTTTAAGGGGAATGAAGGTTTTTGTAAAAAAAAAAAAAAAACATGTGTACATACATACATACACGTACATCAAAAACAACGTTTTGGTTAATTTTGAGTACCCCCTCATATGCGTATAAGACATTTTCATAAATTTTAGTTAAAAAAAAAACATTTATAGTAACTTTTTATTAACTTTTTTGATGGCTATGTTGGAAATGTTCCTCTGGAAATGTTAAGTCTGACTTTGAAATACAGTAAAACTTCTTTATATACAGTAACAAACTCTTGGGGGCCAGATTATTATTTTGTTATAGATAGGGTTGCCAACTATTGAATGTGGAAATACGGGAACTTTGAAATGGACGTTAAATCCTGAGTTAAATAGGTTGCGTGAGCCACCAAAGGCAAAACAAAATTGTTGGTGCTAGAATAGAGCCCAGAAAATGAATTTAAGAGATTTAATATTCATTTTAAAGGTATACATTTTCTCATGGAATTAATGTTAAGGCCTAATGTGGAAACAGGAATGGCTGAGTGGGTAAACCGAATTAACTGTTTTGGTTGTTACTTTTTATTATTGTCAAGCGATTTTGCATCACGTAGCATTCTTCTATCCTTTTTTTCAAAATTATAAAATTCTCGACACGAAAGAGAATAATTGACAACAACTTGCAACTCAGCTTCAATTAAATTGGTTAAACATCGATTTCTGTTGTCTGACCATTTATTGACCATTCGTGAAAAAACTCTTTCAACATGAGAGTTTGAGTCTGGCATACTCAAAACAAAAGTAATCAACTTAACAAAATTAGGCATATTTTGTGTACCACATTCTTTAAAGATATTAACCCACGTTTCATTAACATTGACCACCTCTCCCTTTTCCACTGAAGACAGTAGGCCCTGTAGTGTCTTTGCTTAAACAGAACTCTTAACACATCTCATCTAAATTAATGTGCCCTTCTAGCTTTAGAACACGGACAGCTGATTGAAGATCACTGTACTTAAGTTCTTTTTTAAGAGACGGTGGTGCAAGTTTATTGAAAATGTCTGGTTCACGCGGTAGCGGCGGGAGTTAACGAAATTTTGTATTTTATATAACAAATTCTCAAAATACGGGAAAATCAATTCCCGTGTAGAGTTGATACGGGAAGCGGGAAATTAGTGTGAAATACGGGATTTCCCGGGAAATACGGGAGAGTTGGCAACCCTAGTTATAGAGAACATTTCTTTATAAAGATGGTACTGGTTACATGCATAAGAACTAGGGATGTCAAACGATTAAATTATTATAATCGATAATCGAATTCACTTTCACCTCCATAATCGATTATTAATCGATTTTAATCATTTTGTTAAATGTCGGTATAGTAGCAAGTTTCTTCCAAACTTCGGTCTGGTTTCGGTTAGTTTGAATTGCCCGCGCAAGCCACGAGTTCGCAATTCGACTTCTTTTCGACTATCGATATATTTTACGTCACGGAGTATTTTTGTTATGTTCTGTCCAAGATTTCGACGATAATTTCTGTCCTAGTTAGGCCTGAAGGGCTATAGTTATTCACTTCCCGTTTTTTTTTGAACCAATAAGTAATTAAGTATGCTGAATATGCGTCGTAATATTATTATTTTCATGTGCAGCGTAATTAAAATTTACGTGATGTGAACTAAAAATCGTAGCGACTTTTCTAACCTTACTTCTCTTGTTATTTGTGAACAAACATAACAACTCGTATTTTTATAGATCGTAGGCGTCGAATGCTGGGTCTAGGGTAGGCGACTAGACACAGCTATTCAAAATATGACTGGAAATTCGGCTCAAATTATGACGCAAAGTTATGCTGTTGCTGTTCATAGGCCTAGGCCTAGGCCTACTGTAAATGAAACTGAGCAATAGCGATGCTAGTGCTAGCGCTCGCGCTCGAATAGGCGGCAGATCTTGAGAACTAAATTTAAAAAAGCGCGAAAATTTAAAATCGATTTTTTTTTTAAATAATCGATTAATCGTTTTCGATTAATAATCGATTAATCGAATCGATTTAATCGTAATCGTTGACATCCCTAATAAGAACCTTTTGGGACCTCAAAAACAGTTTGTTATATAGATCATCAATTTGTTATAAAGAAGTTTCACTGTACAAATGGACAGCCATAATGTTAACACATAATTTTGATAAGCCTGGAAAAATGTAGAATTTGTAGTTGCATGTGAGGCAAAGCTTCCATTATTGCATCCACCATTTAAAACAATGTTTAATCAATCAGAAAGTCAACTCATAATTGTATATTTAAATTTTGAGTAATTACTTTTGATGTACATGATTAATAAATACCTTGTTCTACCAAGATTTATAGTATAGTCATTCTTTTCAATACTTGCATGTGTTAGCGAGACTTTTTGCAACATGTATTGTAAAATAGAAAATGTTACATTAAGTCCACAAAGACATCAACATCAAGAAAGTTCTATAAATGTGGTGTTCTCTAAACGTAGAGACATTACCTATGTCTTAAATTCCCATGTAGGCTAGTATGAGTGCAATAAACTGCATGTGATAACTCTGATTTTAAACAATTACAGCAGCGCAACAGCTTCTGGTGCTAGCAGCTTAAACGGGAGTAGAAACACCAGCCCAGATCGAAGAGCTAATCAATTACTGCAAGAGCAAGTGCCCAAGAGCTTGTTCCTACATTCCAATCTGTGGTAGATGCAGAGCCCCCACCTTTATGTTCAAACACTGTGCATGGGATACTAGTATTTATTATTTGACAACTGCACCCAACTCCTAACCTTAGCAAGTAACCTCGAAGCAAGTATGCCATCATTCTTAATTAAATTGTGTGTGGTTGATTGCATTTTAATAACATATGCCTAGGCTAAATGTGCCTATTTTCTCATTTTACTACGGTACATCGTAACCTACAAAATAACAAACATTTATTATTGCAGTGCAGTCAAAATCAAATGTAAAATTCCTTGCTGTGAAGGACTTCCTTAATTCAAATTCTAGTCGGTCATCAAAGTTTAACATCTTGGTACCTAGATACATAACGTGTAAAAACTTATACACACTTCATGAAAAGCAAATTCTTAGTTTAAATGGTACCAAAGAAGTTCTTATGAGATATGATCAGCAGGCAGGTTGCATCTAGGGTTGCTATTGTGAAACTAATACCGGTACCATAAAAATCAACCATTAACATACAATCAATACCTAGTTGGATAGAATAGAATAGAAAGTTAGAAACATATCG
Organism: Isoperla grammatica; assembly: GCA_945910005.1. Lineage (NCBI taxonomy): Eukaryota > Metazoa > Arthropoda > Insecta > Plecoptera > Perlodidae > Isoperla > Isoperla grammatica. The sequence continues at coordinate 75,370,095 of OX246739.1, forward strand.
GGGTTATTTTCATTTTAAAGCATCGCGACTGACATCAACTTAATGCATATCTAGCTCTGGTAAAAGCATTCCCTAGTTTCAATTTTCACTTTTCAGGGTTTGTTAAACCTGCGGTAAAAACATTTCATGTATTAATAATTATGGGATTTGTTCTCACAACTGGGGAGGGGGGAATTGCCCCCTAGGCCCCCTTTTGGCCTGCGTGGCCTGTTAAGACTATGATCTTTCACACTTGTGATGTTGTATGGTTGGGGTAGTTTGCAAGAGGCTATGCCATTCACTAATCACTAATCAGTCACTAATCAACACCACTAGCCAACCAATTACAATCAAGCATGATTTTAAATGATTTAGAAAATTAACAATATCACTTCTATTTCATTTTATGACTGACAGCCTGACTTATTACTTAATACTATATAGTGCTGTATTATGAGTACTGTATCAATGGCAACCCTAATTTGACATATGAGTATGTAGTGCTTATGCTATTTGTAATTAAATTTACTAAACCAGAAACCCTAATGCACAGTGATTGGGTAAAGGTTCTTAATGTTGTTTACACTTTTTGTTTGCTATTCACTAAGCGTTTCATGCAATCGATGCTAATGCTAAAAAAATCCTTTTCAAGTTACTTTTGTTGTCATCGATATTAGGTAGGTAGGTATTAGATAATATTTATTCCCTACTGTGAGTTGGCCTACATTAGCTAGATGGAATAAATATTCTACTATTGCTACAACTACTACTCAAATAGACACAGGCATTCTTTAGCCTACTCAAAATCATTTTATATACAGTATGCACTTCTTTGAATTAAAGATTTTTATTTTTTCACTTTTGTACCAAAAAAAACAGGACTGCAAATTTAGATTTGTGTTACCAGAAAAAATCTAAATACTACTGCTAGACCAGTAGATATTAACATTGAAACTAATGTAGTGTATTCTAAGCTCGTTACATTGTGATACATCGATACTAGGGCTGCCCAACGATATCGATAATTCAATGCGATATCGATAATAGAAAAATAATTCGATTTCGATATAGAATTAATATATCGTACATATCGCGATATGGAACTTGCGCCTAATAAGCTAATTGTTAAAAACAGAATGATTATGTCATGTCATGCCAATTACAACATCGCTGTTTTGTGTGGATATTTTAAAATTTGAATAGTACAACACATAGTTTGACACACATATTAAGACATTTCAAAGTAAAAATATCTATTAATGTAATATTGTTTATAACGAATGCCAGAATGGCCTCTGGCTGGTCTGGAAATCCTTAAAACAGACGAGAAAAGTTTCGATATCGCAATATCGCCGATACCGATACGTTAATTGAAAAATTCGATATCGCGACGCAATCGATATTTCTTCCCGCGATATCGATATGATTTTTTTATCGTTGGGTAGGCCTAATAGATACTACATAGTACTAATTTAGAACTCTCACGACACAAATGATAATGTTGGGAATGAAGATTAAGGTACAAACAGGAAAACTAAACCAGTAAAGCACCTTAGCTCTTCAAATTACAAGAACCCTTATGGGTCCTTACCAACGATTTAAGTCAGGTGATTAACTTGTATCCAGCCTTTGTGCTAATACACAGCAACACATAGTAGGCCTAATAGACGGAATATACAACTTTTGAATATGTAGATAATGCATGTAACTAAAGGCTTAGCCTACATTTACAAACATATTTTTATCAAATCAACTACATAGATCTGTACTTTTGTATGCTATTGGTTGCTATGGTTTGGTGTTCCTGTTGGTCATTAATATAAGTTTATAATATTGTGACATTATTGTCCGATTAAGGCGCGTTCAGACAGAATGACTATGGACTAAGACTAACAACCAGTGACTAAGCCTTAGGAAAACAAAACTCCGCCCCCCATATCTTGCAAAGAAATACATGACGATTTTGAAAGATGGCCGTCTTTGAGTGCTTTGACAAGTGAGTAGCGCACTCTTCCCGTAAAAATTAGTACTATGGCGTAGGCGTGTAAAACAAAAACGGTTCCATGTTGTCCCGAGGTTGACAGCTGATATTGTATTTGCTGAAAATGGATGAAGATATGAATGATATCGCCATATTCACTCATTATCGGAATTCATTTTCAAATAGTAACTGATATGGACTTATAACCTACAGGCTGCAGCAGACGACGTGAAACTTTGATTTAAAATTAGGTTCGTTTGATTTACCGTCACTTTGCACTTTTTGACATTTACCCCATGAAATAACATGGAGTGAGTGCAAAAAGTACAAAAGGTGTAGCCAAATCAAACGAACCGATTGTTTACATCCGTATCGGAAGCCGTGACCGGAAGCTGTCAAAACAAACTCTGCGTAAAAGTGAAAACCTAAACAACATTAAAACTTAACTTGACTCGGATGGTACGATTTTCATTAGCTGAACTACTGTAATGTTCCACGCAGCGATTGGTTGTTACTAACGGTTAACAATCGTGAATAACAATAATGAACTTTCTTAATCACTCGGTCTTAAACACTAATCACTAGTAAAGTATGTGAACGCTTCAATGTAAATCGTATACTTCAACTTTCTTAAACACCAATCCTTAGTCTTAGTCATTTTGTGTGAACCCGCCTTTAGAACTTAAAAATGCACCATATACGACTGAAAATAAGTTGTATCAAAACTCAAAAGACATGATTTTATCTGTGAATCTAAAACTGGTAACATTAAATCTTTTTAAAGTTACAGTATTTCATATGGCAACTGAGAAACTAAGGAACTGCTTTACACTCTACATGCACTGCTAATTGTTTGCTCCCTATTACATTGACGTGCTAAAATGTGTTAAAAAGACATTTTCAACTAGTACGTAGGATATAGTGTATGTGGAGATAGGGTAGGGTAATGGAACCAAAGATTTTGTATTAGTGTTAGATTGTTTTACCAATAATAATGGTGTTAAGTATAATTAAGTACTAATTGAGCTTATTAATTTTAATTTTTTAATTTTTATACAATGAGTATGACTATCTAAAATATTTAATTATTTATTTATTTAACCAAACAGGCAGCTAAAATAACCAAACTGAACCCTGCTATGCAGCTATAGAGTATAGACCTAGCCAGCGTAAACAAAACAAGTCTCCAAGTTACCCACGTTAGTACAAATTGTCTTGAACAGTTCATCTGTCCAGCATGTGGTGCAATTAAGTTAAACCTTTTAAAACTTCAGTGGGCCTCATTTCCCAGATTCTAAAACACGAGTTACGCTATCAACATGTTGATGTTGTATCATGTTCGGCACATTAGCACCACCTATTGTCATCTGTATGGAACTAAATGTACATCTACGCAGCACTCTTGTGTTGGAATAGGAAAGTGTTAAAACAAAAAGTAAAAATGTACTTACAGTATTACTTAAACAAGAAAATATCTGGAGGCAGTGCTTTATACAACCATTTCTAAAATCATTCAGATTTCTGTAGAAGTGTACAACTAAAAGTATAACCACATTTGCATATTTTGCCAATACGACCACATAGTAAATTATTGATTAGCTATTGATTGAAATTCGTCAACATTGCTCAAAAGTTGAATTTTTTCCTACTTCTAAGCAACGTATTATATTATGCACGTGCACGTCCTGCCTCGCAGGCTGGCGCTTGCTCAAAAGAGTCAGGACTTTATCGGAGACAAGATCTACAATGCCCTTCCAAAGGATATTACATTACTAACATAGTGAAAATTAGTACCTACAGACTTAATTTAAAACGTTATTTAACTGCAAGGGCATGGTACCAGTATTGATGGTGTGATGTACGCTTAATTTGTACTTGAAATATCGAGATAAATTGAATTGATAAATGTGCTCGTCAATGTTGAGTCAACATGTTTTAGCGATATCCCAGTTTCTTGTTATCTTAATATGGTCAACATGTTGAGCCAACAAGTTGCACCAGTCTGTTGGTAATGTAACTCGTGTTAAGATAAAAAAAAAGGGAGGGGGGATATTATACACATATGCCTAATGGTGCTAACGCAACTTTTAAACTGTCGTTATGCAAGGGAAAAGTGTCTTGAAAATTATTTAAGATGGTTTGACTATTTAAAAATGAACATATTCATAAGGTTAAAATGTGATTCATATTATAGTACCCATGTTATAGGATTAATATTTAATATTTATGGTTAGTGATTGCTTATAGTATTGTATAAATTAGATTTTTTATTGAGTATTTACTACTATTAAGAATGTTTCAAACGTATTATTTAGCATTTTCTTATAGGTATGACATGGGTAGGCTTACACTAGTTAGATAGCTGGGCCCAGATTCACAAAGGTGCCTAAGTGCTAAGACGTCCTAGTTTAGGCAAATTTTAGTGATATAAATCACCAATATGTCGTTCTGCAATGTTATAAGATAAAATATAGTAAAATATCAACAATTTAACTAATAATATTGGATTTGTGAATGTGTATTAATACCTAGGCATGATTTATCTTGATTTATCTAGCTAGGATTTGCCTAACTTAGGACAACTTAGAGTTACGCATCTTTGTGAATCCAGGCCCTGGTAGAGAAACAGTCAAATGTAAGAATGACAAGTTTGTAGCTTACTCAATTCCTCACTACCAAGCATGAAGCAAGCATCTCCTTATGTCTAGTTCAGTACAGTATTGTGTCAGGTGCGTACAATGCTACCGGTGTTCATTTAACCCCCAGATGCTCAATGCTCATGAGATGAATATATACTAACTATTATACTTGCATGTACTGCAGGGAAACCAGTGATTCTTTGATACCAGCAATATGTCTAATATTATGTAACACACTCGTCTATACCGTATCATATTACGTGTCTGGTGATGCCACTTGACTGTTTCACTCATTGGGCTTCACCCTAACACTTCTCTACTTTGTCTGATACTTTGTCTCTTGAATGTTGTATTATATTTATTTCCATAGGCCATGAGTAATACTGATTTCTAATCAAATTGACATAATTGAAAATTTGAAATATGATTAATAAAAAAATAATTAAAAATTGAATTACTGATTAGTTAAAAAGTGAAAATACTAATTATATTTTGAAACATTTAAAAAAGGACATAATGTAAAATCCATGTGTTTGTTACCCACTGTATAAATTATGTTTCACATGCCACCAGAATTGAGTGCACTTTAATTGTGCGTTGTTGCTTGCTCTACATAGTTCAAAATAATCTGCAAGCTTGTGTTGTGATTTATGCTAAATTATAGGTTATGGCCATGTTATTACACTGGTTTTGTTTTCAGTTTGAGTGTTCATCATAACCATAAGTTATTCTCCGTGGATTTCATCCTGTAAGCCGTACGCTTCTGTAAGTTTTCTTAGTAGGGCACCAGCATACAAGATTGTGTTTTAATGTGTGAAGCTGACCGTGTGATAATGGACTGATATGTTCACAACTCGACATGACTGTTTCACAATGTGTTCAGTTGATGCATCTCATTGAAGGGGAGGTATTTTTTAACGTGTGTAAAATGCTACTCGTTTCCATTTTTTATTCACAGTCTTATTCAAATCTCACAATTTTTTTGAGAGCAGTGAACAAAGCAACGAACACAACGTATCTGTCAGTATGAATATTACTGGTTATCATATTTCTGGGTTAAAGATGTTTAGAAATTTATTTTGTTTGTTGAATATACATGTTGAATATATACATGAGTAAAACTGAAGTAATTTGATATTAACATAGTCTTGATTTCACATTTGATATGTGTGGACAAACATGTAAGGCAAATGAATAGCATGAAGAACTCTATCTTGCTGGAACACGCATTGATTGGGGTTGGGAAACGGCGACGAGGATTGATAAGCACAGGAATCTCATATCTATAAACTATTCAAGGGACCAACTTTCAAAAAATGAATGTATAATAAGAAGGACTGTACAACAAATTTTACTGAATAGTGAATAGAAATGGCATAATAAAAAAATACAAAGTTTGAATCATTAGCGTGGTCAGCCCAAGCGCTACAAGCATGTTATACCACTACCGGCTGCCGGCCATCAGTAATTTCGCTTACTCATCTATTCGTTCCTAATCGAGTAAAAAATGGAATCTTTTATCTGTGGTTGTTGTGTTTTTCATGTCTGGTGGAAATACTTAATCAAAACGTGATTAATTGCCGTTAAAATGAAATAAATAATACACACACTTAGTAACTACTGAATATGGTTTTTGGTGTAAAGAATTGGAATTGTCAAACATTTACATGGTATGGGTTAGAATTAATTGTTTTGAATGTTTATAGAACCCAAATGGCTTCAAAGCAGTTTCTAGAGTGAATGTGATATTGACTTGCTTCATTGTTGAGTGTGTGTCCCTGGAATAATAATTGATAACTAAAATGAAAACAAATTTCAAAATAATGTAGTAGTATACTGAAGAGAAACACATTACATTTACAGATGAGCAAGTTTGTCCACATATTCAGTAGGTTTAAAGAATTACGGCATACTTAAAAAGAATTGCCTAATTCCAGTCAACTTTCAACTTCAATTTGAAAAGGTGAACTGAAACATGAATACTACGTTCATTTTTCTGCCAAAATATCTTTTGTTTTGTTGATTTTAGGAAACATGAAATGTTTGTAGTTTTCTAAAGTGTGTACCTAATTTATAGTTAAATATACTCATTCATACGTAGTCACATACCAGTATTAATGGTAAATATTTTATTCTAAATACTGTATTATTTCTGTTGGCTACTTGAAGGTTTATAAATAAAAAAAAGTACCTTATATCTTTAATATTTATTAACAATTTGTTTTTCAATAACACTTATAACAATAATTTACCCTATTTATTTATATATTAAGCAGGTGATGGATCACAAAATAATGTTTCATGTATGCTGTGCATTTGTACGTTGACTTTGATTACATTCTAAAGAAATATAATTTCAAACAGTAAACAACAAGATTGTACCTAAACTTTACCTTTGCTTTTCAACTTATTTAAACACCATAACTGTGAAATGTGTGCAAATATGGTAGAGTTGACTACAGAACTGACTATTATTCCCAACCAATTGTAATATGTACGAAAAAATAAAGACAATATGAAGCATGTATACACCAAGAGAAGATCATGCATACCTTTCAAATATTGGCTCATTGCAGACTACTGTGAATGTAAAAATAAAACTTAGTTTCTCAATAAATAGTCATTGGTTCAACTTCTTTCATCACAAGGTTAATTTCATTATTATTGCAGTGCATATGAAATAAATTAAATAGTACATAAAATCCCTTTGAATCAAAACTGGAAGGGAATTGAAAATGTCCTAGTTAAGATTAAAAGGAAAATTATTAAATTAACAAGCCTTAAATACTGTAGTTGCCTACCCATGCTCTATATTGTGCTGGCACTCTGTAGTGCACTAGTTTGAAAAAATGCATGTTTGAACTAACCATTTTGTATTAAAAGGGATTTACTGTAAAAAAATGTAGTTTTGATTCCCTTTTGGCATTCCTCTCATCTCCTCACCTATTAAATTAACAAGTATTTATTTGTAGAATATCTTGTTTTCACCATGGCAACCACCAATCAAAATCTTTGAAATCCTTCAAATAATTATTTGGTGCAAACAGGGCTAGCATTTTGAAAATGAAAACTATTCTAGTTCTACTCATATCCACTACTAGCTTACTTTTAACTCGAGTATGTGCAAAGCGCTTCCTTGTACTCAAGGGAGAGGGCAGCACTGTATTGTTGTGATCTTACACCTGTGGCTGTCACTTCCTTCGAGAAGATTTATTTATTTTATGTTATTATTATTATCGGCTCATTATTATTATTATTATTACAGCCCGCTTCGATGTACCTTGGGGCCAGAATAGGATGGGATTAATTTCCTATCCCCTACCCGACTTCATTGTTGGACACAGGGAGCAGATATAAAAAAAAATCTTATCGGAGTGACTATTCCCACGATTATCGTGGCACGAACACACGATTTTCGTGTCACCATAATCGTGGGAATAGCTATTTCCAAGAGTGGCTCGTGAACCTAAAACTCGTGCCCGCAAATGATATGTATAGGCCTACAATTAACATGTAATCTAAAAGGTGAATAAAACAATACAATACAATACAAAAGCTATCCCCACGATCGGGCCACGAGTATCGTGGTAGAAAATACGGAAACCTTGCAAACCTCCCTTTTTGATTTGCACCTCTGGATCATGTCCCGTACTATAGTACGGGTATACCAAAATTGATGGTATACCAAAATTGACACGTGACTATATGTAATTGCATCTGTTCTGTTACGACTCGATCATGCAAACTCTTCTATCAAAGTATAATTTTATCAGTACAAAGAATTACGGTACCTCTTATCAATTTTATTTCTTTTGCAGATCCGAAACTAGTACCCAAACAACATCTTTAACAAAAACACATCCAAATTGGATCTGTTTTAACAAAGATCTTTTTTAACAAAGTAAAAATACAAATCAGCTCCGTTCAAGTTCGATAAGTGGGCTGGACCCTATTTGGTTATTTGTTTACAACAATGAATATCTTGATGTTTCAATATGTTATTACTAGGAAAACGCTCTGTTTGACGCGTTGATAAGCGAGCGCGTCCATATCTACGAACGTTCTGGCGAAAAGATCTCAAAGCTAATAAAAACAACAATTAACAACAATTCAAGAATGTGCATTTAAAATTTTTTTCTTATTTCCATAGCTATTATACCTCCCGAAATTGTTGAATGCAGTGCAGTGCAATTTGCGTTTCTAAGAATTTTCGTTGTCATTCTGTCTATTCTCGGTCCCAATTCAAGATACACGCCGGCAAAATGAGAACTAAAAGGAACTGTTTCTTATTGTTGGAGACTTATGCTGTCAATCATCCCCTTTATTTGGCAAACCACTTAGCTTCTAACATATAGTAAAGACAGCTTCAAACCACATGGACCGTCGAAGCAAGAGATAATTATGGTCGACCCTTTGAAAGGAGAGAGAATCTTGAGCCCCCGTCTTCCTATTGTCAAGTGGGTGTTTTTCTTATTTGAATAGATATTATTGGTGGTCACTTTTTTTAAAACTGTGCATCCTTCCTGGTGACAAGCTTGACGTTTACAACCTTGCACAGTGAGCGGGAAATAATCCGCCCTTTGAGGAGTCCTCTTTACCGGCGTGTATCTTGGATAGGGACCGAGTTTAGTGTTTACGCGGCGGTCCGTCCGTTAACAGTTATTGAGTGTAACTTTGTAACTTTTCGAACGATTTTGCCTCAAAACTATACACCTTCAATCCACATCGAGGCTTGTGGATGGTCTAAATTTCAAGTTGATCGGACTTTCCGTTCGACCGCTATCGACAGACATAAAAACAAAACAAAAAACAAACAGAATGAAGTGCCATAAGAGTCTAGTACAAAAAAAAACAAAAAACAGAACGAAGTGCCATAAAAGTCTCGTGGAGACGCTCGCTTCGCTCGCTTAATAATCTTTGTGTTCAGTGTGTGCGGCATCTAGTCCGATCATTTGGTCGCGTTTTACAGCCTCCAGACAGATCATATTATGTCATGTGCCTTTTAATTATTTTAGTTAATTCTATCATCTTTTACATATTGTATTGTTGCATTGTTTTATATTATCTTCCTTTTTATATTATAAGTTGCCTAGTTTTTAGTTATTTCGCGTATGGATTGGCAGTCGCTACGTATTTGTGTTGGGAGACATGTTCTTTTCTATAGCACGCCCTTTTCATAAACACATGTATGTAATGATGGGAAATAATGAAAACATTATTCCAGCCAGCATTACATATTATACATTTTTGTATTCTTATGTATTGTCTTTAATATAAAAATACATTAGTGATAGCTCCTCTAGTAGCTAATTAAATAATATGTTTATTAATTAAAAATGGTTGATATAATATGAATATTGAACTGATGCAGATAAATTATGTTAATGTGTATAAAGCAGTCAACACGAACTGTGTGGCAATGGACAGCCAAACATGTTCATGTATTGTAATGTTTTCATTATTGTATTAAACTGTTGATAGATGTATTTTCTTTATTCTTGTAATTTATATCATATGTATGTATACCAGTAATATTATGTTTTATTAGAAATGTTTATAAATGCTCAAATAAAGAGAAGTTGTTACCACGAAATATTTTCTTCATTGTTGTTTCTTCCTCGTATGGTTGTGTATGCGTGTTGCACAACAAACCTCCAACCCCATTGCTGGACCCCTCTTATGACGATCCCGGCGATAAGTGATGTATCTGACGTCTCCCCTACCTGTCGAGTAGGCCTACGTCGTAAGACAACAAAAACCAATCAACTAATGTGGCGCTTAGTGCATGCACACATTTTTTCAACATTGTAAATTGTATAAATAAGGAAACACGTATTCAATGTAATGCTCTTAATTCAAATTAATGGATAATTTGCATAGTTTTTTATTTTCATTACGAATACAATTATCTGTGTATTCATAATGACAGTAAAAACTATGCAAATTATCTATTAATTTGAATTAAGAATAGGCTACATGATATTTGAATATCCCGGTTGTATCGAAAACCGCTCGATTCTCGGCTGTTCCGAGGGACTAGAATTAATTAAAAAACACCCTCTATTAGGCCCTACCGTTCTACATTGAAATTATTTGGCGGCCAAACAGCAAATTTATGGAACTAGTGTTCCATAAATAGAAAACGAACAACAGATATTTAAAAAAAATTTAACTCGTCATAATTAGTCTAACAGATCTTGAAATATATTATGTTTTTAACTTTGAACTGTCAGCGGCACAGCCCTCTTCTCGCGGCGTTGCGCAACGCTGGGGAGGAAGCGGAACCAGGTTGGTTGGTGGGGGTAGGGATCTCGTGGCCGCCTCAGTCTATTCTAGCGGTGTCGGCCGAGCAGACGTAGCAGCAACTCTCTCAAACAATCAGTTCTTAGTGCGGAATCTTAAACTTTAAAATTTTAAGTGTTATAAAATTAGTTCGAGTAGTTAAAACTACATTCTTTGTGCGATTTACAACTCCGTAAAAGTTTTGAGTGATAATTTTCTAAAACCGGCATTTTTTAACATTGCTAGAATCAACAAGTGCGTGTGCGACGTGGTTTTTAGTGACGCGCTTCTACGAGGGATACTTGAAACAAAGGTAGATTGACACTATGATAATAATAATATGTAATCCTGTCCAATAAACATTGATGTGACCTTGTATGTGTTCCGTGTTTCTACATCGTGGTGTACGGGGTCGAAGTTGCGCGAAAATATTGTTCGTTTCGTCGGGAGACGAAAGGTAGACCTTTCATTTCTGATCGCCTAGGCCCTAGGCCTAGCCTACTTTTACGAGATCCTGTTTCTTTGGGCGACAATTAATTCATTCGTGTTATGTCACATGAACAGAGCCAACCAGTAATTCATAATTTGTCTCGAGGTAGCTTTTATTTCAATAGTCAAAACCAAACTCCAGTTAAAACTTGCCATCGACTTTCGCTATTTTGTAGTAGTAGTAGTAGTATCTTTATTATTAGCATAAATGCTATTTTTCATTTACATAAGTACATAAATATACAAGAACAGACATAGTTACATTATTTTACATTTACATTCTTTAATCCAGGTCCAACATTCTCTTCTAAATTTATAACTATCCTTAATATCCCTTATGTTTTGTGGTACACGATTAAATATATTTATACCTCTTATAAAAATTGATTTTTCTCCAAATCCACTGTTTATTCTTTTTACAAAAATATTTGTTTTATTTCGTAGGTTATATTTTTGTATTTCAGAGTTCAAAATCAATTTCTTACTTAAGTAATTTGGTGCCTTTCCATGAGATATTTTATTTATGAGGCATAATGTATTTAGCAGTATTCGCTCCTTTATTGTTTGCCAACATAGTGCTTCACACATCTTGGTTATAGATGTTTCTCTGTTTACTCGCAGAATACTTCTCATAGCTTTGTTTTGAATTTTCTGAAGTATCTCTATCTCATTTTTATTTAACATAAATAGTATGGAACTGCAATAATCTATGATAGGAGCAACAATTGCTTGATAGATCTGGATTTTTGACTTTAGGGGCACATTATTATGTATGCGACAAAATAGTCCTACCTTTCTTGCCATTTTTTTGCAATGTAATTTCCGTGTGCTTTAAAATTTAAGTTTTCATCTAAAATTGCCCCTAAGTATTGTATATCATTAACAATTTCTACTCTTTCTTTGTCCAGTGTAATCCGAAGTTCTAATAATTCTTCTTTTATTTTATTTCTGATTTTATTTAAGCACAAAACCATTGCTTTGGTTTTCGAGACGTTTATTTTTAGCCTGTTAATTCGTAACCATTGTTCAATTAGTTTTAGATCATACTTTAGGTTATTTATTACTTCTTGTAATGTGGTTCCTGTACATACAATTAGTGCATCATCTGCATAAAGGAAGATTTCACAATATTTTAGTATGTTTCCAATGTCATTTATATAAATTATAAATAGTAAGGGACCCAACACAGTCCCTTGAGGGACTCCCTGAGTATTTTCTTTGTAATCTGATGAATTGTTTCCTATTTTTACCTTTTGTACTCTTGTCTTCAGATATGAGATTACCCATTGTAAAGCCTTACCTACTATTCCATATTTTTCTAGTTTTTTTATTAGAATAGATCGATCTATTGTCTCGAATGCTCTTTTTAAGTCAATTGATACTACAATACTAATTTTTTCTTGTTGCATGTTATTTTTCAATTCCTCAACTACATACTGAATTGCTGTTTCACAGTTATGCTGGTTTCTAAAACCTGATTGGCTTTCTGTAAGAATTCCATTTTCACTTATATATGTATTCAATTGCTCCTTAATGACATATTCTAAAATTTTCTCAGTCGTTTGCAGAATGTTTATTGGCCTAAAAAGTTCACCATCTATTGGTTTTACAGTTTTAGGTACTGGTGTTATGATACTTTTTTTTAAACACTCTGGCACTACTCCTATCGTAAGTGATTTATTTACAATATTTGTTAAATGTACTTTAATAATAGGAACTAGGACCTTTAGGACTTTTTCGGTAATGCCATCTTCGCCTGGTGCTGACGTTTTTAAGTTCTTAATTATATTTACTATTTTTTCAACCTTTACGCTTTGAAACATTTCAAGTCTATTTGGGCCATCATATTCTTTTACTGCAAGAAGTGCCTGCGGTATATTTACACTTCCCTCTATATTGTCAGTTATGTCTTCAATACTTTTTATAAAATATTCACTAAATGCCGTGATTTAAAACTTTTGTTTCATGCATGAAAATTCCAGCTTACCCAAGGTGGTTTCAAACCAAACTTTGCACCATATTTACATAATAATTGCCATAGTTTTTTTTCGTTAAATTTCTGTTCAAAACCATAGTCGGACAAAGATTTTGTAGCATCGTAGGAAAAACAAGCCCAAATAAATTTTATTTTAACAGTTTGGAACTTTATCATGGTATTCTGATCCCCGCCCCTCCTCCATACGTATCTCTATTATTGTTGCATATTCAATGTTGGTCCCGAACAAAACATACTGCCACAGTGCCACAGTGCCACAGTGGCTCATGTGGTTGGGGCGCAGGTCCCAAGCGTAGACTTTGCCACTTTGGGACGTGGGTTCAAACCACGCACAAGTCAGTTTTGTTTGTAAATTGTCATTATCTTGATCTATCACCCTTCATCGTTTCGAACAGCATGATAAAACGACAAGGATCATAATCACCTAAACAAAACGCGGCCACATGGCTGTAGACTGAATGATGATCTAATCTATAGCGGACAAGCTCCACACAATCACAGGGTTGTTCCATTTTGCATCGTATTCGTATCGACTAGTTGTCATGGTTACAACACAACATGAATCAACAGGTAGGCGACTTGCAATGTCATTGCATTGCCATGTCATTGCAAACAGATTGCGGCGGCATCGAGGCTAATCGAGATCGGTCTGATTCTGAACTATATTGTTGCTGTTTTGTTGAAGGTGTAGGTGTCCTAAAGGTTGTCGGTTGTTAAATTAAAGCGTAAACTGGAATATTACTGACCAAACGGTTTCCGTTGTAGAATGTTTCCTGAGCTATCTGCACTTCGAACTCGGTAACAACAGGTGTCCACGTAATATCTACTTGCTGTGTGATTGCAGTAGAGTGGAACTTGTAGTCTGAACTGAAATACAACAACGCTAAAAATGTGTTTATTACGAATGTATTTAATTCAAATTACATTTAAATGTTTTACTAGCTCGGTCTCATGTTGGTGTTGACTGCGTAACAGGTTCGAATCCCGCCACAGGCATGTGTGTCTTTATAGTCATGCATTCAATCTCGATCAGCATCCTTGACCAAAGCTGAAAATATGAAACGTAAAGCCGAAATAATACCGTCATGTTTCATGCCTACTTGCGAGTAGTGCCTAGTGGAAACATGTTCGTTTGGCCGTGGTCCAGTTTATCAATCTAGTGAGTGTACACCTGGCGAAATACCGTTCTGTGCGCCGTACACGACACGTCATTCAGTGAGAATTCGATGCGGTGATTGGCCGCTGTGTCTGTACTCTGTCCGCGAGGCGAGGCTAGGAGGCTGGGCTTGGCTGGGCTAGGGGGGGGAGGGGAGGGGAAGGGAAGGGGTGAGGTAGACAATATTGGGCAGTGGGCAATTTTTTAATTCAATTTTGCTTTATTATTCTACTTAAACCTTGCGTAGGCCTACATTTTTGTTATTATTATTAATAAAAACACAAGTTTTGTTTACACAAATATTACACATATGAATGTACTTGTTTGGTCTTATGTTTACTGTTATAAAGATAAGGTAGAAGAATATGTAGCATCTTGTGTGTGGGAGCTTTCACATTTACATTTAAATTACACATAACATCAATATGACAAGATGACTTATTGCATGTAAATACTAAATTACTTACAATACGATAATAATTAATAAGTAGAACTAGTGTTAGGAAACTAATAAGGGATAGTAGTAGTATAAAGATAGAAATAGCATAGAAATAGCATAAATAAATAGAAATAGCATATAGTGCACGTAAGATGGATTGTAGCTGAGTTCACGTAGATACAATCGTAGTACGTAACAAATACAAGATAGAAATAGCATAGAAATAGCATGAATAAATAGAAATAGCATATAGTGCACGTAAGATGGATTGTAGCTGACGGTATATCACTAGATTCACATACTAAGTAAAAGAAAACATAGAATAATAGACAATTATGAATAAAGGTTACAATATTTCTGTTATTTTTTTACCCTAAATTAGGTTGCTTAATATATGAACTAGTGACTAACAACATATAGGAACTAGAAACACATAGCAACACAAAAAGCAACACAGTAACTAGCAACATTTGCAACATATCAAAGAACTTTTTTTTTTAATTTTTGTATGAAATAAGAGAACAGAGGAAATAAGTAGTAAGTTAATTCTTTCTCGAATTGTATGAAAAGAAACAGTCTTGAATAAAGTACTACGTATCAACAGACCTACTTAGTTTAAAGTTTAATTTATTGTTTACAGTATCTGAGCAAAATTCACGACCTATGTCTTTAATCCATTTTCTTAATTTAATTTTGAATGTGGTTTTACATGGAGTGCTTTTAATTTGAGCTGGAACTAAATTAAACATCTTTCGACCTAGAAAATATCCATGTCTTTGACCTATGCCTTTCTCACATCTAAGTGTACTTAGTTTACGTTTCATTGTCCCCCTAGTTAATACAGGTGTATCAACATGTTCATCATTGTTTAAATTTGAGGTTTTCGTATTTGTACATTGATGCTTGTAGTGCGTTATAAGTGCCTGCATGTAAATTTGTCTAATGTCAAGAATATCGGTCTCTGAGTATAGCGTTTCTGAACAAAATTTTCGTGGTTTAAATGTAGTGGCTGAGTGATTGAGTGATGAGTGGCTGAGTGATTGAGGTAGCTGCACAAGGAAATCCCAAGTCATGTTTTTTACCAGCCGGCATATTTTGTCTAATTGTGACCGAGGAATGTGCGGGACGGGGATTGATTCGAACCGGCAACCTTTGGAATTGGAGCTCAGCCTGAGCCAGGATAGCTCTGCGTGTCGTACGACGAGGCGTCTAATAGAGCGAGCGGACACTTTAAAACACTCTTTTGACATTTAATGCGTCTTCTCTTTCATGGGGGGGTTGGGGGGGGGGTTCTTTTCACGTAGTGAGCGGTCCCCCTCATTTCAAGGGAGGCCCCCTTTTCTCTCCGTCTCAATGAGCGCGGACCTGGAATCGAACTGTGGAACCTTCCTCTGCAGTACACAAAGGATCGTGTTGAATGATTGAAACGCAACACGTGCATACCGTCTCGGTTAGCAGGGGCGGATCTAGCCTTGATTTATGGGGGGGGCGGTTTCATGGAAGGCGATTGACAATTATTATAGGGGGGGGGGGGGGGGGGGCTTAAGTGCACTCTATATACACAAGTTTTGGGGAGTAATGTACATTATGTTTAATTTAATCAATCACATTTTCAAAACACACTTTACTTCAGTCAATACTGACATTGTCACATTTTGGGTGAAGCAATAACATAGTTGTCACTAATGTTGACGTATAAACGAACAACACACCTCATTTTTTTTTTTGATTTTGAGATAGTTACGGAAGTTTCAGGGGTGTCATTCGGAAATAACGTAGTTTCACACTAAGTATCGATTTGTAAGTGAACCTGAGAATATTCATTTAATTTGACTCCTCTCATTTACATCTAACAAACGTGCATGACATACCACATGGTTTTGACTTTGAGATGATTACAGAAGTTTAACGGGCTGTCAGTGGAAAATGACCTAATGTCACACACAGTAGCGATTTGTAAGAGAACCAGAGTATATTCATTTAATTTGATTCCTGCCAATTAATCTCAATTAGATCTTGTTTAATCCCATATAAACATACCTGCGTGACATACTACGGATTTTGAGATGATTACGTAAGTTTAACGGGCTGTCATTCAAAAATTACTTAATTTCACACATGGTAGCGATTTGTAAGAGAACCTGAGTATGGCATGCGCATACGTCGGCAGGGGCTGATACAAGCTCGATTAGTTACACAAAGCATGGCAACTAAAGTTCGGTAACGACTCCAAAATAATAATTATTCAAGATTTCCATTATTTTGTCATGGGGGGGAGGCGGTCGCCCCCCCCCCCCCCCCCCTGTCGGTTAGCCTCGTTGCACGTGGCTGGCCAGCTTCGCCTCGTTTGTCTGGAGAGGGAGGGGAGGTGTAGTGTGTCAGTAGGTCACATGACGCAGCCTGCAGGAACATTGGCTCGCTACACTCGTCGACTGTTGTGTGTGCTGAGGGGGGGTTGGGGAGAGAGACGCTATCTACCTGTTGCTAAAGGCGAGTCCACACAAAAACATAAGCATAAGCATAAGCGTAGTTTTAAGGATTAAGGTTTAACGCATAAGGGCTCCGGTACACACACAAACGTAAGCACAAAGAGTTTATGAGAAGGCATGGCACTCGTTGAAGTTCTTTGGAGGTTGCGGCCGAATACTGTACAACATAATTATTCTATATATTATTATGTATATATTACTATATATTATTATATATATATTATTATTATTATTCGGTGACGTAGGCCACTACATGACTGTGGTAGTCATAACCTTTTAAAGTAGATGCTTCTTTGACTCAAGTTTTGCGTGCGTTGTTTTAAGGCATAAGCATAAAGTTGAACATTGGTCAACTTTCTTATGCGTTATGCTTACGCTTATGCTTGTGCTTATGCTTAAACATTTGTGTGAACGTTAGTACGTGTTTCCTATGTTCCAATGTTACGACTATGCGTTAAACCTTAAATCTTATGTCTTATGTTTTTGTGTGGACGAGCCTTAAGTCAGTCCGGCAGAATGGTACCCACGTGCAAGAGACCAGTCTGGGGGGGGGGGGGGGGAGGGGTAGTCTCAATATCTTCTAAACGGCTGTCTGTCTCCGCAGTGGCTCATGCAGGTGCTTATGCGTTCGGTACGTAGGGACGTGGGTTCGAATCCCTCATTAAGAATGTTTTTCTTTAATTGTAACTGTCTGTCTTTTCATCCATCACGTCACGAATAGGATGACTGCGTTGTATCACGACGACGAGAGGCTGCACGAATCATCATTACGCACACTTATGATGAAATTTTGCAAAATGTTCGTCAGCGCGGGTATAGGACCGACTTATGTTATTATTACCCTTGGCCGCTTTACCCGAGACTCTGACGCTGTCGTTCTTCTGAATGGAACCGTAAGGTGGGGGTCTATTTTTATGAGCGGGGGGGGGATACTCTATTTCAGCTATCAATTTAGTTAGCCCAGAGACTACACGACGATGAAATCTATTGCGATCATATGCAATAATAGTGTAACGTTCTTCTTTGCAGGTCACCGAAGTGCAACGTAAGTGCAACGTATGATGCAGTCCATATGGGGGATCGATACATCTTGACAAGACATCAACCAGCACCCTTCTCGTTTCTCGAAGAAGCACGTTTTAGTAATTTGATTCATTCGTTTCTCGGTTTTGTAACAAATTCCTTGCATCAATTAATTCAAATACTGCAAACGCCACAGTAAATGCGTTAAAATGGGGGGGTGTCTGGCAGGCGATCAGTGAGTGAGGGTTCGACTTCGAGATCGTCTGCGAGAACGTCGAGTATCTACGACACTGGACTCTATAGTAGGAAAACAGTGGAAACACAACTCATAGCTTTAAGAATTTCGGTGTGACCGTTTTATACAATGTACCGGCAGTTTGTTTCGAGCTTTAGCTGGGTAATGCTCTTGCCAAAGCTCTTTCCCCCCTAGGTAGGTTTTGTTAGCGGTCTTGAGCATTACCCATTGTTGAGTGTGTGTATTTGTATTTGTATATGTATTTGTGTACGTCTACGGTCTGTATCGACGAGACCCCGCCAGGGGATCTACGGACCTTCGTTATCTCCTAGGGCCACTGCCGGTAACATTGTATAAGTAAGTCACACGTGTGTCAACAGTAACTTAACATGGTCTGCTGCACTGTTCGCAGGTATTGTCAGCTGGGACAGGATCGTCAGGCTTCCAGAACTTCCCTTCACATGGTACGACCATACACGGTGACCCTAGATACACGGTTAGCTAGGTAGACTGGCCAAGTACGGATGTACTGATATCCGTGTATGATGATGATGATGATGATGATGATGATGATGTAAGAGATGATGGGGTGAGGTGACAGTTGGGTTGAAGGAGCTGTACGTGCATGGCGTACATACTTCACTGGGGGGGACTTGGGCGCAACACGGTCCCTATAGACTGGCCAAGTACTGATATCCGTGTATGATGATGAGGCAAGAGACGATTGGGTGTGATACCCAAAAACCTTGTGTAATATCTCAGTTTGTGTACATAAATTTAGGTCATTTCATATATATATAGCTTCAAATTAAAGTCCCCCACTGAAAATCAGTCTTGCTACTGAGTGGGTATAGACTGTAAATATGATAGTATTATATTTATTTATGGTAGATTAGCAGATTATTACACTCGGCTGAATCGCAGCCTGTTAGGAAGTCCACCCTTACAGCTTCCTGGCGAGAAGGACGACCGGGGACACGAGTCAGTGTAACATAACATAACATGTATAACAGGTGACCGAGTGTTACGCACGAGATCCAGGCTTCTGTACGCCTAGAGCTTCCCTGCGTACGGTACGACAGAATGTCTGCTTGACGGATGTGTGGTTTATAGATTGCTAGATGTCGACAGACACAAACTAGCATTAAATTAAAAAAGTACAGTGTAGCCTAATACCTGGTTTACATTACTGACATGTCACGGAGGTAGGTGTCTGCGAGTTAACGCTGTAAAGTTGCTACGCTGGTTTGAAATCTAACGCGAGTATAACCATGCCCGAGTTGGATTTCATATACCAGCGTAGCAACTTTCAAGCGTTAACTCGCAAGTAACCACGTAATTCCATCTACCTGCGTATGTTAAAGTATTGTAAACCCTGGTCTCATACTAGGTACGTAGTTATTTAGATTATAACTTCTGACAAATGGGGGGTATTGTTTGTTAGTATTGAGAATATGCATATGGAATAGAATATGATTTATTATTCAATTAAACATACAGAGACTGGTAAAAATACTTCAAACGAACACATACAGACTGACTGACTGACTGGAGGGTGACATTCAAACAGATACTGGGTAACAGGAAAGCCATTTTATTACTGGTAGTTAATTAGATTATATCTTCTATAGTATGGTTGGTGGTTTTTATTGTAGGTAGGCGTTTCTTGGCAAATGAATTGGATGTGTGAATTGCTCGTGATAAAATTGCTGTGATCTCATAACTTTGAAACACAAAAACCATTTTGTATGAAGTAATAAAAATAATAATCTAAATAAAAAAATAAATTAAAAATAGTAATAATATAAATATAATAAATAATATAAGGTATAAAATATAATCTATGTGAGGATATCGTCATTTGGTACAGTAGTTTTTGTGCTTGTGATTTGCTTTTTCAATTTTTGTTTGGTTTCTATGATTGTAAAAATGCATGCACATTCATTTAAACCAACACCACTGGGCTAGCTGATGCTTCTAATTTATTGGGAGGTTTATTTTTAGTACCGTAGATTCCAGACTATTTACTAATTGAATAGAAATATTCATTGCTAAAAAAAAGGTTATGATTTCATCGGCAGTTTCAAAGTAAAGTAGTGGAAGAGAAAAAGTCTCAAATTTCAAATCTGAATTTGGCTCTTCCTTCATCCTCTTGGTGGGGTTGTTGCACCGAGAGGATGAAGGAAGTGCCGAATTCAGATTTGAAGTTTAACACTTTTTCTCCAAAAAAAAAACCCTTTGATCCTAAATTGCGATACGTATATCGTACGTATTTAGATCCATCCACCAAATACCTAAACTATAACAAACGTTTCATTGACTCTGATGTGTTGCATGAGCAGCAGTCATTTTAAATTCACAGATGTGGTTCAATTCCACGCAGCTAAAAGCTCTGGATGTTTCTATAGTTATGGTATTTAATTCCACCAATGTGTGAAAGTTTCCTCTTCAGTTTTCAGTTAAAAAAATAAATGCCGACTTGGTGGGGGTGCCGGGTAGGACCGAGTTTTTTTAAATATTTTTTTATTTTGGAACATTCAATATCTCGTAGCGTTGACATTTAGGGGGTTAGGCGGCCGCTTGATGGCCTAAATGAAAGGTTGGCCTATTTGCTTGTTCACCTCTAATAGCGATTTTCGATATCTCTTACCGTTTGGGCGGTATAACCGTTTTAAGGGGACACTGCACTCGATTTCGGAAAAGTTAAAGAATAGAAGTACCTACTTTGGAGCGTTGTAGCTCCGTTGTGGTACGAGATGGAGACTCGAGGTGAGAGAAAGACTTGTTGCCAGTAGGTAGTCCCCCAGCTTTTGTCCGAAAGGTTTCCGGAACGGACGTCCCGTTGCGTAGCTATAGACGGCCAAAGTTGGGCGAATCTGTTTTCAAATTTCATATTGTATTTAGAAGCACCAAATAAAGTGGAAATACGTTTCAAGCTACCCCTATTGGACTTAGAAAACCAGAAAACTGAAATAAAAACAAATATGTATGGAAATAAAAACAAATATGAAATAGAAATAAAAACAAATATGAAAAAGAAATAAAAACAAGTATGAAATACTCCCGATTCTACATTATATGCATCACTTTCTAGATTATAAGACAAGTTTGACTTAAGTTTATAAAAACACCATGTAATAATTGTATTATGCAGTGATTTTATAAATGGTGCTTTCTTTTGTGCTCAAAAAGAAACATGAATTTGATAGGCCTACAAATGTGAAAAAATACTTGTTTGAAATAGCTTTTAAAAGTATCAAGAGTTTGAAATTGAATTCCTTAAAATGTACTGAAGTCCGGTGCGACTGCAATACATGATCAACTGATTCACGATCAGTTAATCGTGTAAGGAATAACGTAAAGACTGGACTTGCAAAAGCAGCTCTAGACACTCTTTTATACATCAAAGTAGCCAAATGAAGTTTCCACAAGAAATAACAAAATATAATCGGAAAATGATCACTTAACAAATCTCAAATTTTTATTTTTAGCAAAAAGATAATTCATCATCATTATCCATCGCCGTTTCCTGTTTCTGGCAGGGTCAGCTTGGGTTTCACAACCAAATTGTTCCACCGCTCCTATCTTCCCACAATCGTACTTCCTCTACTTGCTCCCAGTTCTCTCCTCTCTTCTGTAAGTCTTCAGCAATCTTTTCCTTCCATCTCTTCCTTGGTCTTCCCGTCTTCTTCCTTCGATCTTTTTTTTCCATATATTCTCCTGGGCATCCTCTCTTCCGTCATCCGTTTCATGTGTCCAAACCATCTCAGCCTTGTCCTTCCCATTCTGTCCCCTAGCTTCTCCACACCAAGTATTTCTCTAATGTTTGTATTTCTAATCCTGTCTCTTCTTGTCTTTCCCACCGTGCTCCTCAGGAATCTCATCTCCGTATAACAAAGATTATTAAAGGGCTTTCATTTTTTTCCTAACTAAATCTAATTGATCTACAAATATGTAACACATATTATTTTTTTTGATAACTATTGCGATGCTTATCGGTATGTTGCCACGTGATGAGACCTGCAAGGCTCGTTGTCCCCGCTGTCTGCAGGTCGACCTATGTACACGCGGTCTCTCAATGCACAGGTCGAGTGCGGTCGTGCCGTGTGGTCACAGTGTTGCTAAGGCGGTGGGGTTCATCTTGCAGTCGCTGTCTTCGTTCTTCCATCTACGTCGAAAGTAGGGTTTCGTTTACAGATTCGTTTCCGTCGGGGTTTCTCTCTTCGTCCGAGCTGCTGAGAAGATTTCGGAGGTTCGTTGGCTTTGCGTAGACTTTGTTGGGGGAGTTAGACGGCCAGGACAGCTCGCGTCTGTAAGTCGGGAGATAGCGATGCGCTGTCATTGGCTACGCTGACTGTGTGGGGACGAAGCTATGGCGTGGTTACGTCCCTGGGAGATAGCGATGCGCTGTCATTGGCTACGCTGACTGTGTGGGGACGAAGCTATGGCGTGGTTACGTCCCTGGGAGATAGCGATGCGCTGTCATTGGCTACGCTGACTGTGTGGGGACGAAGCTATGGCGTGGTTACGTCCCTGGGAGATAGCGATGCGCTGTCATTGGCTACGCTGACTGTGTGGGGACGAAGCTATGGCGTGGTTACGTCCCTGGGAGATAGCGATGCGCTGTCATTGGCTACGCTGACTGTGTGGGGACGAAGCTATGGCGTGGTTACGTCCCTGGGAGATAGCGATGCGCTGTCATTGGCTACGCTGACTGTGTGGGGACGAAGCTATGGCGTGGTTACGTCCCTGGGAGATAGCGATGCGCTGTCATTGGCTACGATGACTGTGTGGGGACGAAGCTATGGTGTGGTTACGTCCCTGGGAGATAGCGATGCACTGTCATTGGCTACGCTGACTGTGTGGGGACGAAGCTATGGCGTGGTTACGTCCCTGGGAGATAGCGATGCGCTGTCATTGGCTACGCTGACTGTGTGGGGACGAAGCTATGGCGTGGTTACGTCCCTGGGAGATAGCGATGCGCTGTCATTGGCTACGCTGACTGTGTGGGGACGAAGCTATGGCGTGGTTACGTCCCTGGGAGATAGCGATGCGCTGTCATTGGCTACGCTGACTGTGTGGGGACGAAGCTATGGCGTGGTTACGTCCCTGGGAGATAGCGATGCGCTGTCATTGGCTACGCTGACTGTGTGGGGACGAAGCTATGGCGTGGTTACGTCCCTGGGAGATAGCGATGCGCTGTCATTGGCTACGCTGACTGTGTGGGGACGAAGCTATGGCGTGGTTACGTCCCTGGGAGATAGCGATGCGCTGTCATTGAATACGCTGACTGTGTGGGGACGAAGCTATGACGTGGTTACGTCCCTGGGAGATAGCGATGCGCTGTCATTGGCTACGCTGACTGTGTGGGGACGAAGCTATGGCGTGGTTACGTCCCTGGGAGATAGCGATGCGCTGTCATTGGCTACGCTGACTGTGTGGGGACGAAGCTATGGCGTGGTTACGTCCCTGGGAGATAGCGATGCGCTGTCATTGGCTACGCTGACTGTGTGGGGACGAAGCTATGGCGTGGTTACGTCCCTAGGAGATAGCGATGCGCTGTCATTGGCTACGCTGACTGTGTGGGGACGAAGCTATGGCGTGGTTACGTCCCTGGGAGATAGCGATGCGCTGTCATTGGCTACGCTGACTGTGTGGGGACGAAGCTATGGCGTGGTTACGTCCCTGGGAGATAGCGATGCGCTGTCATTGGCTACGCTGACTGTGTGGGGACGAAGCTATGGCGTGGTTACGTCCCTGGGAGATAGCGATGCGCTGTCATTGGCTACGCTGACTGTGTGGGGACGAAGCTATGGCGTGGTTACGTCCCTGTGAGATAGCGATGCGCTGTCATTGGCTACGCTGACTGTGTGGGGACGAAGCTATGGCGTGGTTACGTCCCTGGGAGATAGCGATGCGCTGTCATTGGCTACGCTGACTGTGTGGGGACGAAGCTATGGCGTGGTTACAACCCTGGGAGATAGCGATGCGCTGTCATTGGCTACGCTGACTGTGTGGGGACGAAGCTATGGTGTGGTTACGTCCCTGGGAGATAGCGATGCGCTGTCATTGGCTACGCTGAGATAGCGATGCGCTGTCATTGGCTACGCTGACTGTGTGGGGACGAAGCTATGGCGTGGTTACAACCCTGGGAGATAGCGATGCGCTGTCATTGGCTACGCTGACTGTGTGGGGACGAAGCTATGGTGTGGTTACGTCCCTGGGAGATAGCGATGCGCTGTCATTGGCTACGCTGACTGTGTGGGGACGAAGCTATGGCGTGGTTACGTCCCCGGGAGATAGCGATGCGCTGTCATTGGCTACGCTGACTGTGTGGGGACGAAGCTATGGCGTGGTTACGTCCCTGGGAGATAGCGATGCGCTGTCATTGGCTACGCTGACTGTGTGGGGACGAAGCTATGGCGTGGTTACGTCCCTGGGAGATAGCGATGCGCTGTCATTGGCTACGCTGACTGTGTGGGGACGAAGCTATGGCGTGGTTACGTCCCTGGGAGATAGCGATGCGCTGTCATTGGCTACGCTGACTGTGTGGGGACGAAGCTATGGCGTGGTTACGTCCCTGGGAGATAGCGATGCGCTGTCATTGGCTACGCTGACTGTGTGGGGACGAAGCTATGGCGTGGTTACGTCCCTGGGAGATAGCGATGCGCTGTCATTGGCTACGCTGACTGTGTGGGGACGAAGCTATGGCGTGGTTACGTCCCTGGGAGATAGCGATGCGCTGTCATTGGCTACGCTGACTGTGTGGGGACGAAGCTATGGCGTGGTTACGTCCCTGGGAGATAGCGATGCGCTGTCATTGGCTACGCTGACTGTGTGGGGACGAAGCTATGGCGTGGTTACGTCCCTGGGAGATAGCGATGCGCTGTCATTGGCTACGCTGACTGTGTGGGGACGAAGCTATGGCGTGGTTACAACCCTGGGAGATAGCGATGCGCTGTCATTGGCTACGCTGACTGTGTGGGGACGAAGCTATGGCGTGGTTACGTCCCTGGGAGATAGCGATGCGCTGTCATTGGCTACGCTGACTGTGTGGGGACGAAGCTATGGCGTGGTTACAACCCTGGGAGATAGCGATGCGCTGTCATTGGCTACGCTGACTGTGTGGGGACGAAGCTACGGTGTGGTTACGTCCCTGGGAGATAGCGATGCGCTGTCATTGGCTACGCTGAGATAGCGATGCGCTGTCATTGGCTACGCTGACTGTGTGGGGACGAAGCTATGGCGTGGTTACAACCCTGGGAGATAGCGATGCGCTGTCATTGGCTACGCTGACTGTGTGGGGACGAAGCTATGGTGTGGTTACGTCCCTGGGAGATAGCGATGCGCTGTCATTGGCTACGCTGACTGTGTGGGGACGAAGCTATGGCGTGGTTACGTCCCCGGGAGATAGCGATGCGCTGTCATTGGCTACGCTGACTGTGTGGGGACGAAGCTATGGCGTGGTTACGTCCCTGGGAGATAGCGATGCGCTGTCATTGGCTACGCTGACTGTGTGGGGACGAAGCTATGGCGTGGTTACGTCCCTGGGAGATAGCGATGCGCTGTCATTGGCTACGCTGACTGTGTGGGGACGAAGCTATGGCGTGGTTACGTCCCTGGAAGATAGCGATGCGCTGTCATTGGCTACGCTGACTGTGTGGGGACGAAGCTATGGCGTGGTTACGTCCCTGGGAGATAGCGATGCGCTGTCATTGGCTACGCTGACTGTGTGGGGACGAAGCTATGGCGTGGTTACGTCCCTGGGCGATAGCGATGCGCTGTCATTGGCTACGCTGACTGTGTGGGGACGAAGCTATGGCGTGGTTACGTCCCTGTGGCAACATTCCGTCGAGCAAGCGGAGTCGAAGGTCTCGAATCACGATTTCGAGTAAATCTGCAAGGAAATGTGGCTTTGCTTTAGAGTTTTAAATTCTTTAAACACTTATACTGTGACTGCAGTAACATCACAAAGCCCTTTAAAAGTCTTTTTGTTTATTAAAATTAAATTTTAAATGTTTTGTTTTTACTATCGCGATAGAAAACCCCCAACAAACCCTTATGGTTGCCCAGGATGCTCTAGTGACATAGCTTACATCCTGCTTAGTTGCCTGCGGATGCTTTCAAACTCCTTTGAAAAGTAATTTAAAGAAATCATGAAAATGCATAAAAAACCGACTTGAAAAATAAATGAATTTATTTGTTCTACTAACTGTAAATTTTTCAACGATTCATACTGGACTTACTTAACATTGATGCATTCATTTTGAACTCATCAGTATTTTAGTGGTTGTTGCCAGCATTGCAGCATTGAGGCTATTTGTAACTAATTATGAGAATATTACAAATTTGTAAAATAAGAGTGCTTTTATCAGACCGTATTGTATATACAAAATATTATTGTATATACAACAAAAAAGAGCAATACGGATAATGGCCGGTGTCTCCAAAAGACAGTCGTGTAGAGACCTCTTCACAACCATGGGGATACCCACACTCACGAGCACCTTAAAATACAAGCAGCCTGCACCTTCGTCCATTCAAATCAAAACCTCTTTGTCCATAACTCATCCGTCCACTCCCACTTCACCAGAGCAAGCAACAACATCCATATTCCAACCCATAATCTTTCCCTCTTTGCTAAAGGCCCGGAGTATCTTGCAACCTCTCTCTACAACAAACTCCCTCAGCAAATTAAATCACTCAACTCCCTGTCCATCTTCAAAAACAATTTAAAATCATTTGCCACAAGGGAGAGTTTCTACTCACTCCAAGAATTCATATCCTCATAAATGCATCCCCGCTCTGAACCCACAACTTGAAAACAACGAAATCACACTCTCATCTATTTATGTGCTGATCTGTCCACAGACGTTTTCCCATGATTTCACAGACTTTCAGCTGTCTATAGAAATGTTTGTATTTTTTACTGTTTTTGAAAATTTAAGTTCTAACTTGTATTTATTCATTAAGTGTATTTAGTGCATACACATATATATAGATGCATGAGCATTTACATCAAGCCTTACACATCAAGTTTCAACTGCAAGTTCAGATGATGCAAGATCGTCGCCACGGTAACAGCCGGTCATCTCTCAACAAGCGGTCACCACGGTAACAGCCTGTCATCTCTCAACAAGTGGTCACCACGGTAACAGCCGGTCATCTCGCAACAAGCGGTCACCACGGTAACAGCCGGTCATCTCTCAACAAGCGGTCACCACGGTAACAGCCGGTCATCTCGCAACAAGCGGTCACCACGGTAACAGCCGGTCATCTCGCAACAAGCGGTCACCACGGTAACAGCCGGTCATCTCGCAACAAGCGGTCACCACGGTAACGGCCTGTCATCTCTCAACAAGTGGTCACCACGGTAACAGCCGGTCATCTCGCAACAAGCGGTCACCACGGTAACGGCCTGTCATCTCTCAACAAGTGGTCGCCACGGTAACAGCCGGTCATCTCGCAACAAGTGGTCACCACGGTAACAGCCTGTCATCTCTCAACAAGTGGTCACCACGGTAACAGCCGGTCATCTCGCAACCAGCGGTCACCACGGTAACAGCCGGTCATCTCGCAACAAGCGGTCACCACGGTAACGGCCTGTCATCTCTCAACAAGTGGTCGCCACGGTAACAGCCGGTCATCTCGCAACAAGTGGTCACCACGGTAACAGCCTGTCATCTCTCAACAAGTGGTCACCACGGTAACAGCCGGTCATCTCGCAACAAGCGGTCACCACGGTAACAGCCGGTCATCTCGCAACAAGCGGTCACCACGGTAACGGCCGGTCATCTCTCAGCAAGCGGTCGCCACGGTAACAGCCGGTCATCTCTCAACAAGCGGTCACCACGGTAACAGCCGGTCACCTCGGAGCCATCTCTATTCTCTCTTCTGTCCTGGACCTGCAGCTATACCAACAAGGTGAGTAACAAACAATAATGCTGTCCGGGAAACTGATTCTTAAGTTACTATACTCATATTAGACACCATTGTTGGGTGGAAATATTTGATTCAAAATTGAATAATTCAGCCCAACTTGGAATTTAAGCCAGGTCTAGAGTTACAATATCCCTGAACAAAAGTCCAGGACAAATTACATCAAAAAATGAAAAATTTGTCATTATTACGAAGTAATTTGCTTGTGAACTAAAAACCATACACTAAATTTAAGTAAATCTACTTAAAAAATCCCTAATTGCTCTGTTCCTAATGAATGCAAGAGATTTCAAGTCCAACAAAAATATTGGTAGTTCTATACCTGAAGAAGAGGAGCATTTACCATTGGTTTGACTAACTCGCACCGTTATCTTGTCCAGAGATCTGTCGACTGCAGCAAACAAACATGATGAGCAGGAAACTGGACGTGGAGTCGTCGCGCAAGGAACGCTGGACAAACATGATGAGCAGGAAACTGGACGTGGAGTCGTCGCGCAAGGAACGCTGGACAAACATGATGAGCAGGAAACTGGACGTGGAGTCGTCGCGCAAGGAACGCTGGACAAACATGATGAGCAGGAAACTGGACATGGAGCCGTCGCGCAAGGAACGCTGGACAAACATGATGAGCAGGAAACTGGACGTGGAGTCGTCGCGCAAGGAACGCTGGACAAACATGATGAGCAGGAAACTGGACGTGGCGCAAGGAACGCTGGACAAACATGATGAGCAGGAAACTGGACGTGGAGTCGTCGCGCAAGGAACGCTGGACAAACATGATGAGCAGGAAACTGGACGTGGAGTCGTGGAGCCGTCGCGCAAGGAACGCTGGACAACAGGAAACTGGACGTGGAGTCATCGCGCAAGGAACGCTGGACAAACATGATGAGCAGGAAACTGGACGTGGAGCCGTCGCGCAAGGAACGCTGGACAAACATGATGGGCAGGAAACTGGTCGTGGAGCCGTCGCGCAAGGAACGCTGGACCAACATGATGAGCAGGAAACTGGACGTGGAGTCGTCGCGCAAGGAACGCTGACAAACATGATGAGCAGGAAACTGGACGTGGAGCCGTCGCGCAAGGAACGCTGGACCAACATGATGAGCAGGAAACTGGACGTGGAGTCGTCGCGCAAGGAACGCTGGACAAACATGATGAGCAGGAAACTGTACGTGGAGCCGTCGCGCAAGGAACGCTGGACAAACATGATGGACAGGAAACTGGACGTGGAGCCGTCGCGCAAGGAACGCTGGACCAACATGATGAGCATGAAACTGGACTTGGAGTCGTCGCGCAAGGAACGCTGGACAAACATGATGAGCAGGAAACTGGACGTGGAGTCGTCGCGCAAGGAACGCTGGACCAACATGATGAGCAGGAAACTGGACGTGGAGTCGTCGCGCAAGGAACGCTGGACAAACATGACGAGCAGGAAACTGGACGTGGAGCCGTCGCGCAAGGAACGCTGGACCAACATGATGAGCAGGAAACTGGACGTGGAGTCGTCGCGCAAGGAACGCTGGACAAACATGATGAGCAGGAAACTGGACGTGGAGTCGTCGCGCAAGGAACGCTGGACAAACATGATGAGCAGGAAACTGGACGTGGAGTCGTCGTGCAAGGAACGCTGGACAAACATGATGAGCAGGAAACTGGACGTGGAGTCGTCGCGCAAGGAACGCTGGACAAACATGATGAGCAGGAAACTGGACGTGGAGCCGTCGCGCAAGGAACGCTGGACAAACATGATGAGCAGGAAACTGGACGTGGAGCCGTCGCGCAAGGAACGCTGGACAAACATGATGAGCAGGAAACTGGACGTGGAGTCGTCGC
This sequence comes from Isoperla grammatica, assembly GCA_945910005.1. Taxonomy (NCBI): domain Eukaryota; kingdom Metazoa; phylum Arthropoda; class Insecta; order Plecoptera; family Perlodidae; genus Isoperla; species Isoperla grammatica. The sequence continues at coordinate 75,400,575 of OX246739.1, forward strand.
GCAAGGAACGCTGGACAAACATGATGAGCAGGAAACTGGACGTGGAGCCGTCGCGCAAGGAACGCTGGACAAACATGATGAGCAGGAAACTGGACGTGGAGTCGTCGTGCAAGGAACGCTGGACAAACATGATGAGCAGGAAACTGGACGTGGAGTCGTCGCGCAAGGAACGCTGGACAAACATGATGAGCAGGAAACTGGACGTGGAGCCGTCGCGCAAGGAACGCTGGACAAACATGATGAGCAGGAAACTGGACGTGGCGCAAGGAACGCTGGACAAACATGATGAGCAGGAAACTGGACGTGGAGTCGTCGCGCAAGGAACGCTGGACAAACATGATGAGCAGGAAACTGGACGTGGAGCCGTCGCGCAAGGAACGCTGGACAAACATGATGAGCAGGAAACTGGACGTGGAGCCGTCGCGCAAGGAACGCTGGACAAACATGATGAGCAGGAAACTGGACGTGGAGTCGTCGCGCAAGGAACGCTGGACAAACATGATGAGCAGGAAACTGGACGTGGAGTCGTCGCGCAAGGAACGCTGGACAAACATGATGAGCAGGAAACTGGACGTGGAGCCGTCGCGCAAGGAACGCTGGACAAACATGATGAGCAGGAAACTGGACGTGGAGTCGTCGCGCAAGGAACGCTGTTAAAGCAGACCCATCATGAGAAATGATTGGTGAGTTTCACATGAATCTTAACAATTTCCATTTCCCATATAGTTGGGTTGGCAGTCGCTCCTTATGTTTGGAGCGGTGCTCTTTTCTGTCAACCTCCATTCAATCAATGTATGAATAGAAATATAAAAAAAAAAAAATAACAAATATGTATTACATGGCGCAATGCCTTGTGAACCTTTACTTCAATTGCGGGTTCGATACCCTGCTATGATAATACAGTGGCTCAGTGATTTCCTCAGTTGGATGTCATGTGAAATGGCATTGCCGAGGTCCATGTTTTTTGTGATTTTTTACTAAAGGGTCGACACATAATCGACTGGTACTCGGTAGGTTGCAGGGGTGCACTTAGTTCCAGGCTTGCTCTTAAATCGAACTAGACTGTAGGTGGAAGGGTATATATAGCAATAACATGCCACTCATCTCAAGACCGTAACACATTACAATAACAAAACGTGTTCTGCTTCCAGATAATCGCTGATCTGACTGAAGGGTTTGCCGAGGTTTTCCTCAGTCACCATCACCACCGCTCTATATCAGCCCACGAGATCCTCCCCGGCTTCAACAACACTGAGCTCCACACGCCAAAGAGCTCCACACACCAAAGAGCTCCACACGCCACAGTGTATCTACCACAAGTAAATATGTAAATATGGGAGTGATAATATTGAGTTTTGTATTTCTTAGGCCCGGTATTATGAGGAACGGGACAACTTGTTTTCTTCACGTAAACAACGCTTCCGATTGGTGGTTGCTATGGAGAAAAGAAGTTTGTACCAGTCACAATAATACCGGATCTTATATGTCTCCTGTTCCTGTGTGTCTTGTCCGCTCCATTTCCTTGGAAGAATATGTGATTGAGTGGGGACGTGTTAACGCACAGAACTTTGCTTATCACACACTGAAGTTAGTAGTTATACAACCTGGAACCTCTCCAACGTACTCATCACATACACAACAACAACTCTTATTATCTGACAAAGAAATTAAATAAAATGTTTAGAAGTGTTTGACATAAATGGCCCACATGATGAAAGGTTTTTGTTTGTATCTTCAACATTACATTCAATATAAAAAAAGTTAGAATTATGTGGGGTTAGATATTTATTAACGTATTACGTTTGGGTGGAATTAGACAATTCGAGAGCTAATGGAAATTGTCTAGTTTTATCCAAACACAATTCATAGTGATAGTAGTGTAGTGTAGTGTAGTGTAGTGTAGTGCGTTTCTGTATATTTCAGATCTTAACACCTAGCCCAGCATCATTCTACAGTTTGATATTGAATGTAATGAAACAGCCATGCGTGTCGAACACTTCTAAGCGTAAAGAGGACCAAACATGCAAAGTTAGTCTTTTGTTGATGTCTTGAGAATGCTTCAAGATACTGAAGGTTCTTAGCCAAGATTTGGTTTTGAATTACCTATTAATGGAATTTATGAACTTTCAATATTATAATTGTTGTTATATAAATTAATTTCAATATTTTGAAAGTTTTTAAATTCATTGCTTAGCTGATTCAAAACCAAATCTGGGTAAGAATTACTTTTTCAATATCTTGAAGCGTTATGGTAATAAAATACCGTTAAATGTGCGTGGTTTAACACTATGAGGCACCTCTTTTCATTGAGTGACAATGTATCATGTATCATGAAATGAAATAAATGAATCTAAATTAAAAAAAAAAAAAAAAATTGAAAGTAAGGATGGTGTGGTAGCTGCTACATATACGGGAGCCATCCATAAATTATGTCACACGTGAGATTTTCTTTAAGAAATTCCAATGGAATTAAGTGAAACTGAACAAAAACAATGTATGTGTGTGTGTGTGTGTGTGTGTGTGTGTGTGTGTGTGTGTGTGTGTGTGTGTGTGTGTGTGTGTGTGTGTGTGTGTGTGTGTGTGTGTGTGTATGTTTTTTGAGCTCTCGAAACAATAGGGGGGAAGGAGCGTTGAACTTTGTGACTCATGTCACATCGAGGGGGAGGGACCAACAAGGCATACAAATGTGTGACGTAATATATGAACTGCTCTTGATTAACTAAAAATAAATTACAAAGTAAATATGTATGGGAGATTTATTTATACAATTTTAACTTGAAACATTATAAGAATGCTGATTGAAATTACTTTCTAAAGTTATTAATAACTGAGCCAAAATTTCTGAAGAAGTTCTTCCTCTGGGGAAGGCTTTCAACTCGAGAAACAAGATCGGAAGGAAAGATCCAGCGCTCCGAGTGGCTCATGCAGGAACTATGATAAGATCGTCGCTGGTTATGCTTCAGGAAAAAAAGGAGAAAGGTAACAATCATAACAATAACATTTTGCAAAATAAAGCTACGAGAGCTTTATTAAAATGTAACAAGCCTGTATGTAAGTGTAGATGGTCGTAGGCAAGTATTGTCTCCCGGGCAGGATGGGGAAGGGGAAGGTCGGGATATTTGTAGAAAGGAGATGAAATTCGAGGGAAGGAGGAAGGTATTGAAGAAACACTTGCCACTGGTCTGCAGAGGCCAGCAGCAGCAAACAACATGTTCAGAACATTGGATGGAGGCAGAGGCTACTTTACAATATCTAGTTCTTATTTTCACTTGAAACTTTCGCTTTCTTTTCTTAAAATATCGAGGCATTTAAAAGAAGTAACTTGCACGTGACAAAACTAACCTCAAAATCTAAATCAACAAGCAAATAAAATCAATGTGGCCAAACACATCGCAACAAAACTAGCAGGGAAGTCTTGAAATACTGGTACTTTCAAACCAATTTCTATGAATAACTAACTAACTAACTATAATACGAATATCTAACTAACTATACGATATCATTAACTTATAGATGAGGACACTTGAATTTGTTGTCATTGCTGCTCAAGATAAGAGCCACCTGAGAGTCGTATTATGCGTAACATGATGTATCCAAGAAGTAGCTTGTTCTTAGAGGCCCCATTCTGACGTACCACAGTATATAAGAGCCACATGATAGTTATATTGGGCGTAACAAGTCAATAAGAATGGGCTCATAGAGAAATACAACAGAATGGGCTTGTTCTCTGGGGCACGATTCTGACGTCATTGGCGGCGTGAGCTTGACAGGGTTGCCGCATTTCCGGCAACTGACGTCACAGCCGAACTACAACAATGAACAAACACAACACAACAACTGATGGACAAATAACAAGCTGTCAAAGTAATAGCTCTGCGAATAATAGCTTTGGAATAATAGCTTTGCAAAGAAAACAATTAGTTTTAACGATAGTAACTGCTTGCCAGTGGTGAATACTGAATCTACCCCCAATTTATTTTATTTTTTTAAATATGCATAAAGACAACATACGGAGTTAGTATATGAAATACACTCATTTAAGAATATCAAAACTAATTTTCAAGCCCATTTTGAGGAGCCGTATGGTATTTACAACGGGTTTTATGACGAATACGGTTAAAAACTACGTATACGCGTTTGGTATGCGATTTTTTGTTTACACCTTACCATTACTTTTGGCTATGTGGATTTAGTGTTTTGAAATAAGTGTTTTCAATATTTGGTTTTCTACGATTTATTTTGCTCGCTGGTACAAATACAATTTCTGTACCGGAGAACAAAATAAATCGTAGAAAACCAAATATTGAAAACACATATTTCAAAACACTATCCACATAGTCAATAGTGAGTGTAAGGTGTAAACAAAAAACCGCATACCAAACGCGTATGTGGTTTAAACGTAGTTGTTAGCCGTAATCGTCATAAAATCGGTTGTAAATACCATACGGCTCCTCCAAAATGGGCTTGAAAATTAGCTTTGATCTTCTCAAATGAGCGTATTTAATATACTAGGAAAACGCTCTGTTTGACGCGTTGATAAGCGAGCGCGTCCATATCTACGAACTTTGTGGCGAAAAGTTCTCAAAGCTAATAAAAACAACAATTCACAACAATTCAAGAATGCGCATTGCATTATTTTTCCTAATTTCCAAAGCTATTATAATTCCCGATATTGTTGAATGCAGTGCAATGTGCGTTGCTAAGAATTTTCGTCGTCATGCTTTCAACACGGTCCGCCACCGTTACTAACAGTTATTGACAGCAATAGAAATGTAGTTTCTGCCTCTAATACGTATCCGATCGCGTTTATATTAGTATATTCGTGACCGGACGAAAATTTACAACAAGATAGCCACCTTACATTTTGCTGTTACTGTGTTTCAGAAAAATATTTTCGAGTAACTTTTGTGTAACTTTGCCAATATTTATCAGATAGCCATAAAATGAACATATTCGTAACCGGAAAAAGCTTTAGAAAAATATGGCTATTCCACATTTTGCCGCCATTTTGTTTCAGAAAAATATTTTGCAGTAACTATGGTGTAACTTTGTAACTTTTCAAACGATTTTGCTTCAAAACTATACACCTTCAATCCACATCGAGGCTTGTGGATGGTCCAAATTTCAAGTTGATCGGACTTTCGCCATAAGAGTCTCGTGGAGACGCTCGCTTCGCTCGCTTGACTAACTCCATGTGCTGTCTTTATGCATAGGGTACATTCCGAAACCTCTACATAATGCCCAAGGTTGGGCGTCTGCGGGCTTGTATGGGCACGACAGGTTTCGGTACGCCTTGTGCGGACAGCGAAATTCAACATGGCGGAAGGGGCGTTTTATATAATGTAACCATGTCAGATTCTGACAGTTCTGAGGAAGAAATGGAAGACTTGATGATATTGTCAGGTTTTCGTACAGATTCGTCCAATGTAAGGTTGCCTCGTGTCCAAAATTATGTGGAACAAGTAGTGCCCTTGTACCGCCCATCTGGCTTCAAGGAGCACTTTAGGTTAAGGCCGTCCACCTTTGAATTAGTTTTGGCCAGGATTGCGCCAGTGATAATTAATTTATCACCGAATAATAATGGGCGATCTACAATAGAACCACAAAAACAGTTCCTTTTGGCACTATGGTACACATGACAGCACTTTCACTTTTGAATTGCCGCCATGACCGGCCGTGCCCGGAGAAAAAGCTTGGGCGTTGCGGGCGTGCCCAAGACGCTACCCATGCAGGTTACGGAATGGTGCATGGGCGCGTGGAGAATGGTTACGGAATGGACTGGGCATCTTTGGGCGCGCCCAAAGAGGTATATGGGGGTAGATTCACCTTAAAATTACTGTTCAATTATAGACAACAACGATCTGAAAGCTTGTAAACGTTTTGAACATTTCAATTTTCCAATCTCAGAACATTTTATTTTTTGACGGCTTGTTGTTTGTCCATCGGTTCAATTCATTTGTTTCATTGTTGTGTTTTGGTGTTGTGCGTACCCTATCGTGGCGCTTGGTCGTGCCGTGGTCGTGCGGCCTTGACGAAGACGAGGGAACACTCGTGGCCTGATCGTGGGAATAGCTTTTGCTTCGCGTGTCAGCTATTGGCACGAGTTCCGTGGTAGAATTTTTAGGTCCGCGCGCTACTCGTGGAAATAGCTTCCATACGTTCCGTAAATAGCTGAAAATGCTCAAGACACTTGGATGACGTCACTCATTCCAGCATCTTGAGCACCAATATTTTCGGAACGGTAAATCACGAAGGTAGTTGTTGGTGGCGGTTACTTCAAATTAAATAATGGCAGTTGATAGGCTTAAGTGGGATTAAGGTTCTAGTGGCGTAGGTAAATGAAATCATTTCGTCAGATTCAGAAAGTTTTACGGCTTGTAGGCGTTAGCCCTCGTAGGTCCCTTGGTAGCCCTAACCTATAAAAGACCGGTACAGACTGGTACAGACATGCCCTAAACTGAACAATAGGGCTAGTTTCAAGATTATAAAATGTGTTTACAACGTCTTATCTACTTCCTACTTCTTCTGTAACACATATCACTGTGTAGGAGAGCGGGGACACAGGATTCCACTAATGTAATTTGTAGTTTGCCGCCTGTTTGATAATATGCTCCAGATGCTTGAACGAAATCCTCGGGCGTCTCAAGCGTGCTCAAAACACTTGGGATGCTATTTACGGAACGCTGGTCGCAGGCGTTTCAAGCATATTAAGCCATTTACGGAATGGACAAAGCACGCTAAAGGCATATTCAACAGTTTACGGAACGTACCCAACCCATTAATAACTAACCCACGGGCCACGATTATCGATTAAATCAATGATCGTACCACGATAATCGTGGGAATAGGGTTTCCCGTTTGAGGTGTGACTATTTATAAATCTATATTTTTAATTATATGTTAATGTTAATTAAGTATCAAAGAATGTATTTCGCGAAAAGTAGTCGAAAGATCTCGAACTACCCTTATTTATTTACCCTTGTTTATTTTTTATGTAATTGGCAATACTTAAATTACTAGATTGGCACACCTGTGAGTCAGGTGTGCAGACTACAGAAAATCTCGTGATGCGCCAGCGCATGCGGAACACATCGAACACAATGTTGTCATGTCAGCGGTTTTTGTTTTGTACACTAGTGGATTTCTTCTTTCAAACGTTGGCATTGGGTTACTGTGGAGCTGGATTCACAGTGTTGACAGCGAAATGTCATAAGTTTTGACATGTGTATATGTTGAGTGTGTTTTTGTAAATTATAACCACTATAATGCCTCATTTTCAATCTAATAGAAAACATTTGGGTTCTAGTCGGCGTACTGAACCTAGGCCTAGTATTTCTGTTGCTGGCATTAATGGAAATTGAGTAAATACTTCACAAACGTGTGCGGAAAATATTCACCGGCAGATTCTAGGCCTAGGCCTAACCTCACATCTGACTTCGATCTTCCAAGTGCTTCAAAATGAAAATTGTGAGTATAATATTCATCAAAGTACCAACAGATGTCAAGGTAATACGATTATTGATCTATCATTAATTTCTAACCTGAATCAAAGCGATATTTAGTATTTACTAGCCTACGGCACACAGTGCCTTCTGAATCTGAGGAAATGGTTTATTGTTTATTGTCATTGAACAGCTGTAAATTACATTTTAAAACATTTTTTACTATATGTTTTAAATGTTTTAAAATGTGATTTAGAGCTGTTCAATGACAATAAACAATAAACCATTTCCTCAGATTCAGAAAGTTTTACGGCTTAGGCCTAGTCGTAAGGTCTTTGTGCTTGATAAGGTGCTCCATGTAGGCTACCAAGCTCAATCTAGGCCTAGGCCTGGACATGGGTATGCGTAAGCCGAGCACCTTAGTTCGTGGTAAGTCTAGGCCTAGCCTAGACCCAGTGTTGGAAAGTAGCGCGCTGAAAGTAGCGCGCTACCGGTAGCATGCTACTTTTGTTCAGTAGCGGGATGGTAGCGCGCTACTTTAAAAAACGTGGTAGCGTAGCGAGTAGCATGCTACATTTTTTAAGTAGCGTGAGCGGAAATTTCCGCTACTTTATTTTCCGTCCTTGGTTCATTTTTTTCAATATGTAACTAACCGCCACTAACACTTATGACACACACCCACCCCAACTTGACATGGTCGTAAATATCTTCGAGGGTCAGTGGTTGATTTAATGAGTATTGAGTAGCCTACTCCGGCCGGCCGGCTACGGTCGGGCGGATGGTCCCGGACCGCTTCCTGCCCCAAACTTTCTCTCGCACAAAAGTTTACAAGACCCACCCCTCAAAATCGAAATGTCACACTTCCTTCGGTCACTTTTACCCCTGATTTTTATTATGTGATCGGCGATTCAAAAAAATGCTATGACCTTTCGTTGCTTGGAGCTCGAGTTCGTAGGTCTACAATGACGTCTACTCCTTCATCAGCAGAAAAAAGTGAGTGCGAAAGTGAGAATCTAAAGCTTCCATGGCCTGCTTACGAGCATTTTTATGAAGTTAAAAGTGAATGTAAGGCTGGAACAAATACACTCTCGGTGCAGTGCAAATTGTGTGGGCCACTGATTAAAGTGATATCTGCATCGAAGACGTCGTCGTACAATTTGCGGAAACATATACAGGTAAGAGTTTATAACATGTTTCAGTATTTATCACAACAATAAAAAAAAATAATAAATAATAAAATAATAATTAATGAAATTGGATAAAATATTATGCGTCTAAGAACGAAAACATAGAATCCCCCCCCCCCCCCCTCGTCATTAGTGTTTACCGTTTAGTAGTTTAAAATAAACCAATTGGCGTACTCCGTACTTTAACGCTATCATCATATTTCATATACGAAATTAATTCCAATCAATTTTTGTTTTTAGTATTACTATATTTAAATAGGTATTATCAAAGAAAATATAGATAATAATTTAATGAGGATAATAATAAGGAAACTTTTCTTTCAATTAATTTAGTGTGTTCATCCGCAACAAGTTGCCAAATTAGATGCACGAATAAAAGAGGCAAGCAATAAAAAGAAGGCATGCACTAATGTCAACGAGCCTGCAATGAAACAGACTAAACTATTTCAATACAACAATGGAGCCTCAGTAAGCCAATCAACAGTAGATCAACTAGTGTTTGATTACATTGTGAGCAGCGTGCATCCGTTTTCGGAGGTAGAGAAAAAGCCGTTCATAGCTCTGGTTCAAGGCTTGCAACCGTCCAAAAAAGTGATGTCACGCCCAACGCTAATGAAGCGTCTTGGTGACAATTTTGACGTAATGGTCAAGGACGTCATTGACCAGCTGCAGGGCGCTGCAAGTGTGTGCATCTACAGCCGATTGTTGGACGGCGTTTAGAAGGTAAGGTAGGCCTACACACGCACGCGCTAGCGAACGCATGCACAGCTTCAAGATGTTTTTGTTTATAATTTAAACGTTGTCTTACAAAGTAGATTAATTCTTGTACGATTATTTTGTCTACAAAAATTAGAATACATATTATTTTAAATTGTTTTATGAATATTTTTACGGTTTAAGTTCACAGTTCACACATTGACTTATTTATTTAACGTCTATCCTGTTCAGTAATAAAAACTGATTTACAAAAGACACTAATTAAATATTGTATCGTCTAGATCGTTCATTGGAATTACGGCACACTGGCTCGATCCCGAGACACTTGTAAGAAAGTCCGCCTCGTTAGCTTGTCGTCGATTGAAGGGCAGCCACACGTACGATAAGCTTGCTGACGAAATGACTGCCGTATTCAAGTATTACAGAATACAAAATAAAATTTGTAAAACTGTTACCGACATCGGGTCTAATTTCGTGAAGGCCTTTAGGTAAGTTAATTGCGTTGAAATATTGAATAATTCCTTTCAAATAGTTTTGGGCGTTGAAAGTGTGTTGCGCGGTTGCGCCTGATTAAAATACATAAACTAAACATTGTAATTCCATGTTCTGTTGATGATATTGAACTTACGAAAGATGTATTTCCCACAGTAATTAAGCCTGTTTTGTAAACTTGCAAGACACACTGTCAGCGTCCATAAGTTTTCTTTTCAATACATTTACAAAGGAGTACAAATAAGTATTTTTTGTCTTTAACAGAGAGTACGAAGAACCTTGCAAAGAACGCGATTGTGACACTGATGAGGTAGAAGCTGTCGATATAACAACAATATTAGATGAGGGTCAGCAGGACGATACGACAGATGATATCAATGTCGACATCGACTATCTTCCTAGCCACCAACGATGTGCAAGTCACACGCTCAACTTAGTAGCGACAGCTGATTCGAGAAAAGCTCTGGACGATCGTGCATACAAAAAAATCCACAGGTCTACTTTTGGGAAAGCCCAGGGATTGTGGAACAAACAAAATCAATCAATAGCATCTGCCGAAATAATTCATGGCAATCTATCAAGGTATCTTGTGTGCCCCAATGCCACAAGATGGAACTCGACGTTTAAATCACTACAATGTCTCCAAACAATGCTCGTGGATAAACGCACTGAGGTCGACTTGGTCTGTGACCAACTTACATTACCAAGATTTGTAAATTCAGAGATCACATTTATCAAGGAGTACTGTCAGGTATGCATAATACTGCGACAATTTTATTCGTTTTTGAAAGCTGCATGTTAATATTTTAAAGTTAAATAATGTAAACAAACTACTATTTTTTCACTCGATATGTCCTGTCAATAGAAACTAGTGCCATCAGATCAACCAATGCAATTTCAATTCCAGGTGATGGGTTGCGTAGCTAACGCTCTTGATATCCTGCAAGGGGAATTATACATGTACATGGGATTCTATACACCCACTATCACAAAGCTACAAGCAAAGTTAGAGGCATTCTCTGCTACTAATCTAGTCTATGTTCAGCCCTTGGTAACTGCTGTGCAAGAAGGCGTAAACAGAAGGTTTGTTATAACTTTTTTATGTTTTGTGTAGTTTACTATTCAATATTATATTATTATATTAATGGTAATAAGTTTTAACTAACAAGAGAGAATACAATCGTGTTTTGCCTTTATTAGATAATGAGTATTATGGGTTGGTTATGCTTAATACTAGAAAATAATCTTTCAAATATGTACGAATTTTGGTATGTAGTGTTTTCTCAATGGTGATCGACGTGCCGTACTCATGGTGTTTGGAATATCTTCGTGACAGTTTAGTGTTTATTGTTGGAAGGCCAGTGACCTGACCAGATGGTTACCCTAGTTCAACATTCCGTTACAAGGGAGGCTTAGAGAAAGTGTTTCCATTCACGGTTACGAAGGGAGTGGTAGCCTTGACGGAATTATTGGGTTGTCGGTGATTGCGTGAGGGAGGGGGGGGGGGGGGGGAGGGGTCGGGTTAGTGCTGCTCATTACTCTTTCTATCTAAAGAGGGAAATATAATAGAGCGTTTTGATTTGTGTGTGAAAACACCACAGCAAATATTATGATTTTACGTGCTTTATTTTGAAGTTATTATTATTATGTATATTTTACAAACCAAGTTCAACATGTTATTAGTATATTTAGATCTAGTCTCGGAACATGTTTACAATGATAGAGTAGGTCCTGCTAGTCAGTACGGTAATACAAATAATTAAACCCGTTCTATTTTTGCTTCAAATCATTATAGATTTGAGGACGTTTTCAAGGATGAAAACATTATTGCGGCAATGCTGCATCCTCTCTGGAAGGCAAACTGGGCATGGATAAAAAATAACCCAGAGAAGAAAGAGGAAATGTTTCGTAAAATAACGGAGGAGATGGAGAGGTCGTCAAGTGACGTGCCAGCCGAGCAGGAGGCAGTGCCTGATCCAGAAGAAAACGAAACTGTTCAAGGGCATGCAGATACCCTCAGAATGTTTTTGAGCTCCCAAGACAAAAAATTGTCCCAATTAAACGGTTTGCCTGCTATAAAAAGTGTGTTTGTAAAATACAATAGTGCCATCCCGTCAAGTGCGCCAGTCGAAAGACTGTTCAGTGCTGCAAAGGAAGTTTTTACTTGCAAGAGAGGCTGTCTTAAAGACGTAAACTTTGAGAAGCAGCTCCTCTTGAAAGTGAATCTTTACAAGAACCTTCGCTAGATGTTCTTAGAATCACTGTAGGCTACATACATTCAATTGTAGTTTGAGAGTTTTCTATTTATTGTACAAAGTCTGTTTGCCTTCTAGATTAATTAGTTAATATTAACAGATATAATTATTACAACGCACTGCTTTTGTATACTAGGTTTATCTACACAATCATCAATTATAAATTACTATAATGAACATCAACTTTGTGGCATACAATTATTTTTAGAATAGTGTGATACTCCCAAAAACTTGAAACCACGATGTTTATTTTGTTTGTAGTTTTGCGTGATATGTCATACTTGCTGTTTTCGAAAAGTAGCGCAAAAAGTAGCGCGAAAAGTAGCGCGCTACTTTTAAAAAAAAGTAGCGTGAACGGTAGCGCGCTACTTTTTAAGTAGAAGTAGCGGTAGCGTTAGCATGCTACTTTGAACAAGTAGCGTTTACAACACTGCCTAGACCTTACGAAGAACATAGGCTACCTATCTGGCATCAACATAGTCTGTTAGCCTAGGCTAGTCGCAGGTTCGGCCTCCTCTAGCCGAGGCCCTTGGCGGCCCTGACCTATAAAAGACCGGTACAGACATGCCCTAAACTGAACAATAGGGCTAGTTTCAAGATAATTAAATGTGTTTACAATGTTTAATCTACTTCCTTCTTCTGTAACACATATTACTGTGTTGGAGAGCGGGGACACAGGATTCCGCCATTGTAATTTGTAGTTTACCGCCTTTTTGATAATATGCTCGAGATGCTTGAATGAAATCCTCGGGCGTCTCAAGGGTGCTCAAAACACTTGGGATGCTTTTTACGGAACGCTGGTTGTAGGCTAGGCGTTTCAAGCATTTTAAGCCATTTACGGAACGGACAAAGCACGCTAAAAGCGTATTCACAGTTTACGAAACGTACCCTTAGGAACATATATCTCAAGAACTACCTACTAAAGATATTAATGTGAAACTTTCAGTAAACAAGTATTATGATGTTTGTTATAAAATGACCTATAATTGCAGCCATAAAATGAAGGGTTTAATTTCTATTAATTATGAAAGGACAAATGTCAAAAAATAAATATTTAATTATGAATTTACAAAAAAATAGTTGAACCTATACTAGGCCTATGCATGGTACAAACATCTTAGTAAATCATTTTACTCAAAATACATATATCTAAGACCCCTAAAAGTCTTAAGTTTGTATGATAGTTATTGAGTAAAATGTTCCTAAAATAGCACAAAATCACATGTTAAATGTTGGTGGTTTGGTTGCCTTAAAATCAGTAATCACTAAATGTAAAAATGCTGAGAAAGTCAAAAATATATAGTATTGATTGATGGCGTGGTTTACCAAAACATCACTCGTATGATTTCCAAAACTTGCTCGCCTGCACAGCAGTCATCACATGGGTTTACAATTTTAACTTTTTCATGTAATGATGCCACTTTGACCCTAGTGTTGTAAACTTATGAAAGCTGGATCAAAAGTTAACTACATCAGGAAAATAATAAAAAAAAAGAAAAAACACAAGTTAGATTTAAAAAAATACATCTTTATTGGTAAATGAACAACTTACAAACCAGTATCATGAACCGAAAAAATAAGTTTCATTACAACAAATACTTTTTACTTAAGCGCTCTTTAGATGTGCAGTTTTTATTGCATTCGGAAGCAATTCTTATTGCACACTTTATCAATACGTTGCTACTGTAGTAGTGTCATCTCCAGGGATTGTTTTATACTGTACTAATGAATACCGAGCGTGGTGCATTGTGCCGACAGTAGAGCGGTTACTAATTACACAACATATGACGCTACCTATCTGCATTATGTCTGCATCTTTCGACTTCAGCCTTCTGGATGGGTCAATTAATGACGCTCAAGGTCTACTTGATCTCAACCAGAGTCGATAAAGAAGTTTCCCCTCTAAGCGGGAGAACTTCTCTATCGACTCTGATCTCGACCTAGAGGGGGCTCAGCGATACTGATTGACCCATCTAGCAGGCTGTGATTCGGAACAATTTTATATGAAACGTGTGTCAGTTTTGTGATTTCTTTGGTTGTTAAACAAATAAGGGCTTCCAATAAAACTGTGAATGTCACACTTCGACTGTCTTCAAAGTTAAACACAATGTAATATTAACTTTGTGAACATTATTGTTATATTGTGGGTACTAGATAGTGAGTGTCACAAGTTTATACAAGAAGCTTTGGCACAAAATAAAATTGCACACACAGAAGTGAGTCATTCATTATTACATTTGTTGTCTAAGAAAGAAGACACTTGATAGCTATGTAATGGACATATCAATCAACTCATTGACTTATGTTTGTCATCACAATAATATTACTGCAGTTAGTTTGCCACTGTTTGCCATGCATACCTCAAATCTAGATTTTAACCATTATTGTTAAATAGTTATTTGAAGTCTATTTTTCATGAAAATTAAATTAGTTTTAAGAATTCGAGTTCATTTGTTAATAGTAGTGGATACATTTCATTCTGTCATCTGTAAGCATTCTGCACTTCAGGTCAACACATTACATATTATGACATGTTTAATTCCAATAAAATTAACTTTGTCTAACATTTGTGAAACCCTTGCCCAAAATATCATGAAAGTAATTTGTATCAATACGTGTTCACAAAGAGAATCTTCTTCTTCCTTCTTTTCTTATACCCACAATTCACATCTCATGTCATCATATTTTCTGGTAAGCCAGTAGAGATAGGACTTCTGTTCCCTCCGATCTATGCCAACTGGCATTTTAAGTTGAAGAAAATGATGTGTCAAGCTTGGCATGCCGACACTGATTCCTGGGATGCCCACGATCAATGGTGGAAACACCCCTTTACCCAACTAAATGATCTTGGAATAAAGAGTAGCGATATATACCTGGTATGTATATGCAATACGATAACACTACTTCTGAACTTCAAATTGATTTCGATTGATTACAATGCTATTTTTCCCAAATTTCCACACTTATACCCCCATACTAATTAATTAATTTGATAAAATTAATACCACATGTTGCCTGACATGTAAGTAGAAAAATGCTTACATTTAATATAAGTCAACTAACTGCTTTAGTATTGGCAGTAACAACTCGATCTTACATATACTGTACAGACACGGTAGGTTCTTGCTACGTAACGATATAAACATGAAACAGGTTTTGAAAAACAAAGTTATGTTTAGGTAGGCATAGGATAGAAAGTAAAAAACACACGATATACTGTCTCAATGGCTCACAACAAGAAAGAAATACCAAATTCTGGCTGGCCATCTTTCTCAGCCTTTTTCTTAAAAACATTTTATACCCTCATTCATTAGGCCTACATTAGACAAATACTTTAAATCATTCTGCATAATTTATGTTTAACACCCCTCCCACCCCCCCCACTCACCTAAGTTACCTTTCTGTTACTTGTAGATTGTAATTTTAATACAGTATCATATTAAATTTTGTGTTATATGTAGGCCTAGGCCTAGTTCATATCGATTAGTACACTTGCGGTAATGGCCATTGAACTACAGTATGCCTACTTTGTATTAATAATGATGGATTTTTCTATTTCAGTAATACCTATAGGGCCTACAACAGATATAGCTAATTTTTAACCCCAACATTCGTGTTATGTTTTCCCACTGATAATTATAAGTAACCACCATGGAGAATGTACTTTCAGTGTGTGATGCTGTCATATGTACAATCTAAAAAAGAATGCAGATTTCTTTGAGCAATTACCAGAAAATTTCCAATAATATGGCACTAAAAGGAGACTATACATTATGATGGCAACAAAATGAACTAGGCCTAATGCATAGATACATGATATTTAATTAACTATCAATCGTTGCCCACATTTGAATTGTCTTTGCTGAATCTAATGAACCTAAAATGTAGCAGGCAGCAGCAATGGTAAAGCACAACAGTGCTATCTCCTGATAATTTGTTTGGTGTGTTGCTGTGTATTACATCATGTGTTTTAACTTTTAAGTAGTAGTCTGTAAAATTGACATCTTTGTGAGGTAGTACTAGATTCAATTAGGCTACAAAAGAGGATTGACCGTAGTCGCGTGCACATTGTGGATGAGGCAGATAGTCATAGGCCTATTAAGTGAGTACACGTAATTACAATCTAAACATGATAGCTACCACCATCCAAACGCTCGTCTGACAAAAAGGAAACAACCCACGCTGAACTTCCTTGAGACAACCAAATATACCCGATGATAACGCCTTCCAAATGGCCTATCAGTGCTCCTGACACCACATCAAGCAGATGGTGTCTGCGAAGCAATACTCGCGATATGCAAATAGCTGTCGACCACGCCATTAGTGGCATGACAAGGAAGAAGTTCACCGGCCACAAATAGATAAAGAAATGCGCAATGAAGCAGGCTCTTGAGCAGTGGCCCGATGGGAAGGAGAATTTGTCAGGTCCAATAGTGGCAAACATGTCTTGCTTATTGGTTGGTGGCCGTCGACGCCGTGTAAACGCTTTCAGCAGTCCAACGATTACAATATCCAGGAACATGCCTAGACAAGTAAAGTAGTATATTAGTACCGATAGGCAGGGGAGGAAATAATTTAATATTACCGGTAGGCCTATAGTGGGAAATTATTAAGTATTGTTTGTTGTTGTTGGTACGTCTTCATCTGCTATTAAGCCTCTTTGGCCGGTGGCAGGAATTCACACCCTCGTCCTTCCTTTCTTCTCCCTCTTCATCATCCCCATCCATTATTTCTTATCCATTTTCCGTTTCCTCCTCTGTGCTTCCTTTCATTTGGCCTGGGATCCAGCTTCAGAGCCTTCATGAATCCCTTTATTTTTTCCTGCTCCACCTGGCCTTGGCTTAGCTCATTCCATTCAACCAGTCCTTACTAAAACGAAATTTTTACCGAGGTCCGTCCTACGTCTCTTCCTTTCCAATATCCAGTTATGTTCCACCCTCCCCCTGTAGGGAGCCCAGCTCACCTTCCTCCTTAGTTCGTGCCTTCCTGTCCCCTCGTTACCCTGAATAATTTCCCCAGCATGTCTTTCCTTCTATCTTCCAGTTTTTCCCATCCTAGATAATCCACCATTTCCGCATTACACTCTCGTATTCCCTTATTACCCCCCCCCCCCCACCCCCCTAGCTCCCTGTTTCTCCATATCTTCCCCCGCCTAAGGTCGAACTAGCGCCACATACGGCCTTTCCTTTAGTTTTCTCCCTGCTCCCCTAAGGACTCTCATTACAAAGTTTAGGTTTTTAATTCCTCTCCTAGCCAATCTGTCCACCTGTTCTCCCCACTCTATGTTACTTTCCATCCATACCCCCAGGTATGTTATCCCTGTCACCCTTTCCAGTTCTTACCACTGTATTTCATATCCCCTTCCCTCTCCACCATCTTGTCTCCTCCTGGTGAACTGTATCCACTTACACTTCCCTGTATTTAGGCCTAAACTCATTCTGTTCACTCTCGCCCAATTGCCCAGCACTGCCATGTCCTCTCTCAGTATAGTTCGTCCAACGAGACTTGATGGATTTCGAAGGATTCGCCGACTCAGCGGGAACTTGTAAGCTGCGTGTCACCAATCATGAAGCTTTGTATTTTAAAATACCGTCCTCACTGACTGCCGTCAGTGTTGCCAGGCTGTCGTTTCTTTGCGAACCTCTTTCCAAACCAAATGAAGCGAAATAATTTAATATGGTCGCTATTGTCAACCCATATTGTGTTTTGATCTCCTGTGCTCGTGGCGCCGAAGAGTTGAGAGTAATAATGGGGAATGTTTCCACCACTTCGACTAATCTCTTCTTGTCATCGACTTCAACGACTATTTCCCAGAAAGCATTAAAGCTTTCCCAGAACTTATGTGGCACCTTGGCAACACAGGCCAAGCGGCTTTTGGAACAGAGGAAGATACTCCTTTCAAAATGTGTGAAGAAATCTGGTCTTTTGTCCCTTTGAGTAAAACGAAATCCATCAAGTCTCGTTGGACGAACTATAACATCTCATCCTCCTTCCCCTTCTCCTTCCCAACAGTTGCAAAAGAACTGTCTGAAAGTTCATGAGGACAAGACAAAAGTTGTGGTCTTCAATCCAGGATACAAAATAGATGGGGATATAACCTTGTTAATAGGCGAAAAAAGATACCTACCTACTCCAAGGGCCTACTACTAAATCAGAGAAGGCTTAGGTCTAATTCGACCTAAGCCTACTAAGCCTAGGCATAGGCTTAGAGCTTAAGCTCTAGTCATACGGTCTTACCACATATTATACGTACCCAATATAAAGTTGACTTGCATTTGATACAGTGAAGGTGAATCGATCATCCAAATAAATGCCAACCAGCCACAAATCCATGGGATACCATGGCATGACACTTCCAATAATCTGTAATGCACACGCAAAGATCGTAATGGTAAAAAGTTGTTGGACCAATTACATACTTGGTCTGTTAAGAGTACATCTATATCCAAGAGCTTTTGAAGAGGAGCAGGAATGTCACGTTTTTCGTCATCCCTATACTTCGATTTCCCTTTGATGTTACTCATGATGACTGTGCCCAAGACTGTCGCCTGTTTTATTTCTCTATGACTGTGGCTTGACGTTTCACAGGCAGTAATGGCAGAAATCGAGATCTACGATATACATCTAAAAAAAACTATGAATTATTATACTACGATAAGATAACGGTTCGCCAGCCTTGGCTTCTTAAAAAATCCCAATGGGCAATGACAGCTAACCAAGACAGCTGATCATAACCTAACCCAACCCGAGCCACGGTGGCCATTTGTTTCCGTTTCCGTGTGATGAAACTTGTCATTTGATTGGTTAACATAAGACGGAGGGAATTCAAAAAGCCAGTAAAAGACGTTCTACGGCGGACGCAGACAAACTTTACGTTCAACTAGTTATTATGCCCGAGGTGCCTCAACAAGTGGTGGTTTTTGGCGGCATTTTAAAAACGCTCTATAGACGGACCTAAGCTTGGGTCCAACCCAAGTCTAACCCAAATTAATTGATTTGATTTACGCCACTATCAACCTTATTACACTAGGCAGTAGGCACCTTGTTTACATGTGGGCGTGGCAAATGCGCTGACATGTTCCGTAATGCCAGCGGCAAAGCATTTCCAACGCACCCAAACTTGTAAATTTCTCAAATTCAATTCATTCTCAAATATCAAATCGATTTTAATTTACAATGCGCTTCCCTTTTACAAATTAATATCCTTTTTTTTTATCGTAAAGCTTCTTTTGAATTTTTAGGCATAAAAGGTTTGTTCTTTCTTGTGTTGGCAAACACGTAGTCGGTTTAATGACCGATGTGCTTTCTTACGTTGGCAAACACGTAGTCGGCTTTACCCGATTGTTAACGATAATGACCGATCCCGTGCTCATTGTAATAGGCTGGGCCTATCCATGTCAAAAATATTTTAAGACTTTTTCCTATTTTCGTTGTAATATGTTTTTCTTAAGTCTTATCATCTTTTTTACCAGCTAAATACTCGTAATCCAAGTTAAGTCTTGGAACTCAAACCACAAATAGGTAGACTGTGTTGCTCGCATGTTTTAAGAGAGCTGTTTGAATTTTAGGCCTAGGGCCTAGGCCTAGGCCAGGCCTAACTTACCTGTGCCTAGGCCTAGGCCTAGGCCTACCTAGCTGCTAGGCTAGGCGTAGCCCTATTAACATAAACATTACATTTAATAATAAGACGTATCTTGAAGCCTAGGCCCTAGCCCTAGTCTCGCTAGGCCTAGGCCCTAGGCTAGTGGTCATCTTGAAGCTGGGATAGCAATAAGCCCTAGGCCTAGTGCTAGGGCCTAGGCCTAAGCCTAGAAACTTTGGGACAGGTGCTTAGACCGAGTCCTAGCCCCAGTGTAGGCCTAGTAGCCTTTTGATGCTTTTAAATATAAGCCCTGCTTATTATTATTTTTCTTGTTTAGATGGAATATGGATTGTGGAACCTGCATGGGGGCTTTTGGCCGGGAAATAATCCATGTGCTGGCAATGACAGAACCCTTTACAACTCGGTCAATGCCAGTGGAGGAAACGTATTTCACGGGTGTCCAGGTAGGCCCTGATGCTTATAAAACGCAGACTTTAGCCATAATCCATTGTGCAGGCTAGGTCTAGGCCTAGCCCTAGTGACATTTTCCATCCTAAACTAGGCCTAGGCTTACACTTAAGTTAGCTTACTTATGTGCACCAAGTCACCAACCAAGTGATCCTGATGTTTACTTGAAAACTAAGGATATTAGTCAGCGTAGTTGGCTGTGGCCGATTCAGCGTTCCAGGTTCAAATCCGTCCTTGTGCATGGATGTTGTATGGTGTTTTTTCATCTTCAAAATAACTCACTAATAATCTCGATTAGGCCTAGTCCCTAGCATCGTTGCCAAAATAAAATATGAAATGTTAAGTCTAAATATCATCATTGTCCACGTGGATATTTGTGTGGTCACTCGTCCATCCAGTGTTTCTTCTTTTGTGAGACCTTATTTCTGCCATGATGTTCAACATGGTGTGGATGCTCGGTTTGCTTAGGCTACTGCCAAGTAACATTTTGATCTTGAGTAGATCACTGTTAGCAATTGTAGTGTACCAACTGTACCTACTAGTACTACAAACTACTACATGAAATATCCACTCCTAGCGTAAACGTTTATTGGATGTTCATTTGTGAATGCTTATCTAGAATAGACTCTACCTGTGCATGCTAAGGAGTATGGACGAAGTCTGAAAAGTAGGGTTGAGACTTGACATTGATTATTTGATTTAACTTTCACCTCGGCATTGATTTGTTCTGTTAGATCATAATTGTTTGATATCAAAACGCTAGTGCGACATTAAGAATTTGAGAAACATCATTTTTAAATGGCCCGCACCGATTATGAACGAGCCGGCGGGAGATCGCTGGTTCGATCCCGGTTACATGCATCTTGACTGAAGGTTATTTCCAAGGTTCCTCTTCTAGTGCGTGCAAACTGAATGTGAAGGGTTATACCGCAACTTTGACAAAATTTACAAATTTCGTTGCCATTTCTGCACATCTCTGTCAGTAAATAATGAATGTTTATACTGAATAAGAACAAGTAAAAAAAAAATGATGAATTTGATGAATAAATTTCGATGTCATAATCAATTTCGATGTCGAAAATTTGGATTAGACATCGATTACGAAGTTCAAATTATATCCCAAACCTACTGAATAGTATGTTTTAAACCTATTTTTGGTATAAATGATGTATACTCATTGTCGTTGACCGTAGGGTTGTTATTTCTACAATAGAATTTGAAAGGGGTGGAGTAAGCAAAAAGGATGATGTGGAGATGTGGCAGCACTCAGCAAACAGACAAGGACACATGGTGAGGGCAGAGTTGAAGAGATGCAGACTCGGCACATTTACATTTTCGAGCCCATAACTTGGCCTTTTCCTCAAACCTGAATTCCTTTGATGAGGGGGAACAGGGTAGCTATATGCATTCTGAGAAAGGCCAAACAACTTCTCACTTCTGCCATACTAGGGACACTAGTCATTAGATAGCTTAGAGAGGGGTTTTAACAGGATAACTTCAATTTCTTTTATCGTTTCTCCTTTCAATTTCTTTTATATATTTCTTTTATTATTCTTTTATAGCTTTTGTGTAAATGAATTTTATTTCTATTTTTATTTTATGGTAAACATTTTCAGTTAGGCTAGGCCTAGTGATAAAAGTAAGCGGAAAATCCCGCCCATAAATAGCCGGGCGGATAACGGCTTGACATCAGAACTGAATAGCCTAACAGCCAGCCAGCGTAGTTGGTCGTGGTCGATTAGCATTGGTGTAAACCCTCTGCATTCCAGGTTCGAATCGTGGCAATTGGGCAAGGATGTCATGTAACATTTTTCATCTTCATACATCACCCACTCATCGTCTCTATTAGCATTGTTGCAAAAATATGAGATGTAAAGCCCAAATATCATCATCATCAATTACTAATAGTATGACAGTATGACACAAAAATGAATTAACATTTATTTTTGGCTAGTTACATTAAGCATTAGTTAACACCACCAGTCTTGGGGAGGAATGCGTTCCCGGCAATGCGTTACTTTTTGAGGAACGTTTAGTGGAATGCGTTTCTTTTCTTACATCAGGAACTTAAAACGAATTAAACATTTGTTAACAAGTTCATTACCGTTGAAATCCTACCGAATTCCAGTACCTGATATCGCAAACTTCAATATAAAAATATCTTGGGACTTTCCGTGTTTTCGAAAATGGCACCACCCCCCCTTGTCAAATTCCGAGTGCTGGAAGCGGACGGAGACCGGGCGAGTCCGTGAGTGATAATTAGTACAATAAGATTGAAAGTAATTTTAAAAGGAACTGGAACATGGATCAGTTCCTTTTTAAGCAGAAGTAACTTTGCATTTCAAAGTTCCTTTTTGGAGGAACTTGCCCAAGACTCAACACCACAGGGTTCATTATTTGTATTAAATTGTAATAAAAAGGTACTTTCTAACACATTTAGAACATTGTTTTAAAATTGTGAAAAGATCGGCAACAATTCATATGTAAGTTGTTTCGATAAATTGTTGGTGAACAAGATGATGAGAAGCAATCTAGGCGTGCTACTACTTCTACTACTTCTACTACTACTAGTACTACTTACTTCTACTACTAAATCTACTGGCTAGCTAATTCCTTGCTGGTCTGTGGGCCTCAAACGAATGAAAGTATAAGCACCAAATTTTGCGCCAATTTTGTTCACCTCCCGGAGCATCCGCTTTCGCGAACAAAATTTTAATGGGACAGAATGCCAACCTGAAAAAAAATAAAAACCTCAACAAAATTACTTATTCTTTAAAGTTGCCGACGGAAAAAAGTGATTTTGGGTCACAACATACTTGTCATAGATATGAACAACTGAGCCAATTTTCAGAATTCTATATTGGGCAGTGACCACGTTAAAAAATAATTGCTTTTAATTTTGGTACCGCGCGGGTGTATCGATCCATCGACCTCCCGAATTATAGCCCCGTAAGCTATAGCTTTATAGGCCCATCTCTATCTCCAAGTGCATATAAATAGCGTGAACCCTTCACCCCAATATAAACATCTTCCCGAAGGCATAATAGAGCAAAATGTGGATGCTTCAGATTGAAATCGTCCTCAGCTGGAGATTGAAGTGTTTGTGAGTGAAGTGGTGTGTGTTCAAGTGTGTACAAGTGAAGTGTGAGTGCGCATTCCCGCACAAAGAAATGTGCTTTAATTTCAAATTGGTCTTAATTAAATAAATAATTTTACCTCCATTTCAATGCCAACATTAGTCTTTTTAAATAATAAGCATTGACATACCAAACAAAAATTGCAAAAAATTTGCAAAAACACGGCAAGCCCAAAATGTACATAATCAACCATAATAACAAACCAAAAAAGGGCACACTTACAGAAACACCCAAATCAAAAGAAGCTCAACATTTAAAGGGATGATAACTAAAATTGTGGCCAAGCTCGTTATGTTCTTTAATATAATAATTAATTAAATAAACGAATACATGTGTTTATATTACTCAATATAATTGACAAATAAATATATTAATAACAATTACAAAATTAAATTAAAAATTAATGTATTGAAACACTTCGAGGTGAGAAAAACAAAATAAACACACATTTTTTAAAATAAAAACTAAAAAGCTTGGCCGAGGAATTTGCATTCTTTAGTTTAATTTGCCAAGTCCCGAAATGTTTCTTGAATTACATTAATTAATATTGGTTTATTAACTTGATGAATTATTATCTTTATTGATTTATAGTAGACAATAATATAATACATGACCCAAAGCTAAATTACAAATTCATCGGCCAAGCTTTTTTATTATAAATGATGTGTGTTCATTTTGTTTTTCTCACCTCGAATTGTTTCAATAAAGTCATTTAATTTTGTAATTGTTATGTATTAATATTTTTATTTGTCAATTATATTAAGTAACCACAAATATATATATATTTGTTTATTTAATTAATTACTATATTAAAGAACATAATGGGCTTGGCCACAATTTTAGTTATCATCCCTTTAAATGTTGAGCCTCTTCTGAAATGGGTGTTTTTGTAAGTGTTCCCTTTTTTGGTTTGTTATTATAGTTGATTAAATTATGTTTTGGACTTGGCCTTGGTTTTGCAAATTTGTTGCATTTTTGTTTGGTATTGTTATTTAACAAACAGTCTGCATATTCAGACATATCACAGATACATCATGTGTCTCCCTGACAGCAGAAAGGGATCTAATGGAGGGGCAAAATATAGCAAGAAGGAAATATGTGGCAAACCTTTATTGGGCAACTAAGCAGAGAATGGCATAAGTTCCAACTCTGGGTGTTTGAAAGAAGAAGACATTACAACCTGTTTCACCATTAAAATGTAAAATGTAAATCTTTGTCATTAAGAGGTTGATACGCCAATCGGCTGGAATAATATAGGCCAAATGTAAAAATAAAAACAAACAGCTTACCTTCATTGTAAGTAAAAAATGTGAGAGTTGAACTTGAAAGTAGGCCTACCTACACATTGTATACAAAAATAATTGACATTTCAACATGAGGTCTTGATCACTTAAGAGATAGATGGCTACTGCCATCTGTCATTATAGGCCTACACAGTACACACTTCCTTTATAATAATATTGACTTAGGTAATGACGTTCTGAAATTTAAAAAAAATATGTGGCCTGTGTTTGTAGACTGTGTGTAAGTTAGATGCTAGCACCAATGGTAACTGTGGGCTATTCACTGACTTTTCAGTATTTATGATGATGATATTTGGGTTTTACGCCTTGCATTTTCATATCTGTTTACGTCAAGTCCTTACCATCACCACTTGTGTAGGCCTACAGTGTAGTTTTTTACTTCCAGAAACGGCGCCATTCCCGAGCATGGCTGCTGCCCCTCCTTGTCGGTCTACATATCGAGGGCAGCCTGAATATGTGGCCATGAAACCTGCAGGAGTACCTGCGCGACCACCCTCGGACACAGGTGTGGTGACTACCCGCGCTAGTTTTAAACTAGTCATACTCTTCCTAGTGGGCCCACATATCCGGTGACAAAAGATAAACAATATCAACGCCTGGCCGTAGGGTTGCCAATCATCCAATATTCTAGTGGATGCCTACAATCTTGTATTTTGCTTTTTGAATTTTTTACTTTTGAATTTAGCTTTTCTTTTACATTTGCTGTTGTGTATGTTTTGAGAAACTTCGGGTGCTTTTCAAGTCTACCCTAATAGTGTAATAGACCATGATTGTGGCAACATTGCACTTTACGAAGAATATATATTGCATTTGGCTCCAAAACATTTTCCTACATTAAGTGACGGCCAAAACCTTAACTTAGAGGTTTTTTTATGTTTTATTTAGGTAGGCCTAGGTACTAGTAACATTTAATCTACTTCATGGAGTAATTTTAACCAAACAAAATTAGCCTAACTTAATTTGGCCTACCTAATATTGAAATGGGCGATAATGTTTCTTCATACACAACTTTTAACTTCATTAAAATACATTTTCTAATATATTATTGTTATACAATCCAGGACATGTATATTTATTTTAAGTGGGCTTCAAAGGTCTAGAACAACATTCTTAAATACATCTATAATATAATAATAGGCTATACCAAAGATTAAACAATGTATTTGTGTTTACAGTCGGTAACCTCAGTATGTTATTATTTTACTTTTTTTAATTTTTAGCTCCAGTTTTACCATCTCGAGCTCCGTCAGTGTCTGAAAATGTAGAAGTGATGCCTTCACTTGAGAACGAGATACTAACGGAACACCAAGGGAACGGGAACTCAAATATCATGCCAATGAGCATAGCACAATCAAGTAATAACTTATCACCAGTGTTGATATCAGACACCGGCACTAATCACCCAAATAAGAAAGTAAGTTTCATTTTAGCTCCAATAACAATAGCACCCAGGTGACCACTGGGTCATACACTATAGCCTAACATTTGAATTGATACAGGAAAGCATGTAGCGTACTTCCAACCACACATCATCATTCATCACCGTTTTCCATCCCCATTTCCTCATCCCCTCTGGCAAGATTGGTTTGGCTCTAATAGACTTTCTTATCAGTGTCTTCCCTTGCTCTTCTCTCTTCCACCTTAGCTTGTATAAAGCATAGGTCTGCAAATAATGTAGCATTTATGTCATACAAGTTTCAATAATACATCTATCCCTCTACAGTACAACCTTGTTATTACGTTGTCCCATAATATGTTGTTCGCATTATCACGTCGTCGTTTTGATAAAGTCGGGGCGAAACCCCATAAGACACATTGTTAATTTTCTCTTGATAATACGTCGCCTGATATACTGATGTACAGTGGAATGCGATAGTACATCCCTAAATTAATGTCCCTACATTGGTAAAACAATTGATATAAAGAATTGATATAATGTTGTTTCAGATCATAAAATATGTTTTTACAATGGAATTCAACTGTCAGTTTACTCCCCCCACCCCTCCCTAACTCTACCCACAGCAAAACCCGACTCAGGTAGCTGGCCCGGGGAGGGTGACTCACCCCCCCCCCCCCCCCAGCCAGCACTTTGTTGCCCTTTATCAGTATCTAATACATTGCCTCGACAAAGACCCAAAATGGAAATAAATAATAAACCAGTTTATCACTGGTGAGGAGGCATATAATCTTAAAAGCACTGGATGGTTAGGCCTACATTATCTCCTCCTGTCTGCTCGTAGTAGAAACGAAACTTTAGAGAGTCTGATGACCAATGTTTGTCTAATAGACGGTGAAATAGGGTTTAAAGGGCCAACAGGTAGTGAGTTGTTGTAATTTCCTTGCAATTCTTTTTCTTTCAAAGGGTGACATTCTTTCGACTTCTGTTTTTGTAAAATTGGCATCCATGTTTTTCTAGTAAATCTTGGTTTACAAGCCGATTATAATGGTTCAATACATAAACATGGGCCATTCATTGGCTCTAATCCTTTCATTTCCACTATGAGCAGACAGGCTTTACAAGAACGCCTGCAATATTAATTTATTTTACAATTACATTATTTACAAACATCTGCGTATCATTTCATTTTTTGTTATTTTAATGCTACTGTAGAATACTGCAGATTATACTCTGCAACAAATCTAATCTGTCACTATTTCAGTCCCTTCATTATTGATGTTGCCCCAAAGAGAGGGTACCTGTACTTCAAACTAAGCTATTATATTAATTAGTTACTTTTTTAAGTTAATTTGATACAACGTCGCGCTGGATATAATGTCGAAAGTCAATTAGTCACTTCAGCGACATCATATCAAGGTTGTACTGTATTGTCTTTTTCCTCAGGTAAAGATGTCGAAATCTTCTCGCAAAAGAAATGAAAATATGAAAACTGGAAACCTTTTACCCCCTGTACCACTTCCGTATTTAAATCAGCAATACAACAATCCTATGTACTCAATGATGTTCGGTGGCCGCCCTTCAATGAAACGACCAGACACTACATCTGACGAATCAGAAGACGATGACGATGATGAAAATGAAAATGCAAACGATGCCGACAATTACAGCAATGCATCCTCAGCCACTGGAAATCAGTAAGTAAATCCAAGAAGTAACAACCCAATATATTTACTGCATGGGAGCTCACAAAATTTATATCTATGCTTAGACCCAAAGACCTTATTACCCTACATGATTAGTGGTTTTCTCACATGTGCATTCACTGGCCTATAAAACCTTGTTTAAACTTGAAACTTAACAGAGTTCTTACTTGCACTACTGTCCTTTTTGTGGACCCGAAATAATGATCTACTAGCCTATTATTATTATTAACTGTTGTATTGATTGACGAAGATGAGTCGAATAATGACGGTTGTGTGACAACCACATACTTGTTTTAAGGTGGGGGTGAAATGCTGACGATAGTTTTCTTTGGTGGAAGTGGGAAGGAATGCAACATGGTTCTCTGTCATATGAGGTGTGCTGCTTATAAATATGTTGACTTGTAGCGAGTGCATTCAAACCATATTCAACTGGAACTGGGTATATGCTTTGGTTGATGATGCCTAGAGGCTGGGATAGTATTGAAAGGGAAAGAATTATAGGAACCAACAGCTCACCTTAAAGAAGTTCGGCAGCCATTTGAGATGGAGATTAGTACATGTATTTACAATATGTTGTAAAGACAGAATGTTTCGTCTTACATAGCCTTGGTCACCCGTCAGTGTGAAAAAAACTAACATCTACTAACTCAATAAAGATGAACAGGAAATATACCACCGCACCACAGACAAACCTATCAAAGCCAAACCCACAGAGACATCATACCCTGGTGACATAATGCCACTCTGGCCTACACGTTCTCAGCATTCTAAAACGAGGTAGCCATCTTCTTGCTTTGTCTGCCGCCACACAACACCTGGCTACCAACCTTTCAGACGTCCTCCGAACCTGAGCAACATGCTGGTAAAGCACGACCTGCTGAGGAAACAAGAAAATAACATCCTATCTAGAGGCTCCTACCCCTACAAAAGCAACCGCTCCCACACATGCCCAATAACCCCCCCCCCCCCCCCCCGACCAAGACGTTCTCAGCCAGAGCCACGAAGATGAAGTACAATATCCAACAACAACATAATACCTGTACCACAAAAAATCTCATCTACTAACTCCAGTGTCTGCACTGCCCCGCAGAATACATAGGTCTAACCACCAACACCCTTAGGCAAAGAATGAATGCGCACAGGCACGACACTGTGATGCTAATGAGAAACCAGTGGCCATACATGCAACGACTCACAACCTGGCCTTCAATGACTGTTTTAATACCAGCATCTCAGAGCTCTACCACATAATTGCAGCGAGGGAGAGCTCAGAAAGTGGGAACTGGCTCATTAGATGGTTACCAGCTCCGGGTCCCTCCTAATCTCAACCTGCGCTGATCTTGGAGCTCTCTGGGGTAAACAGAGAACTACCTTACCTTGTTAACTCTTCCCTTCACCGCCAACAGTGCCTTGTATATTCTTGTAAATAATTGTCTTTATCCGACAGGTGAACAAGGCTGTGTAAGCCAAAACGTCCTGTCTTTAAATATTCTAAATACATGTAGGCCTACTAATCTCAACATGGCTGCTGAACTTCTTTAAGGTGAGCTGTTGGTTCCTATAATTCTTTTCCTTTCAATACTAACTGGAACTGGGTTTATGCTACTTAAGTATTATAGTATGTTAGAAAAGTCAATTCAAACATGCCCTAAGAGTTTCAGAAAACTTGACAAATGGAACCCAGAATGTTCACAACTTTATTTTCTTGAACTAGGTAAATAATTGGTAATAAGTAACTAATTACCCAATATATAAAAAATTAATTGACACTGCTGTATCAGCAGATTGTTCGGATTTTTATTACTGCTGACAAGAAATTACCAGATTGTTGTTTTCCTTTAAATTGGTTTCTTTCTACTGATTTTGCTCAAAAACATGCACATCCTAGATGTCATAGAGTAAATAATGATCTGAACTTTGTATGATGGGATACAGTACTTCAGTCAAGTTGCTTCATGTCTTAGAGTGTTTAAACATCGAGACAAGCTTAGTTTGTATGGTATTTGTCCAGCCTTTTTTTTATGTGCTAATACGTTTAATTAAATGTTTCCAAGTGGACTAATACCTGTGATCTGCTTTCATAAGGTCACCTACAAGAAGTGGTATGTCTCGGCCCGGTTTTGAGTGCGGCCAGTGTGATCTCGTAGCGGACACACGGCCGGCATTGAAGAAACACATCAGTCTCTGTCACCCGGGACCTCAGTCCGATTCAAACCTCACTCACGCATTGAAGGTCAGTGGGGCGGGTTGCGTACGGACGGAGTAAGATTGTCTGATTGGTTGTACCTGTTGTCGTAGATACCACACATTCGCACTTTGTGCATTTAATGATGGCCCAGTCAGCCAAAAATGCGGGCGTAGGAAAAGAAGAAGAAGAATGTGCACCTCGTGTATTTTATCAATATCTGGAGAACGGTAAATTTGCTCTTTTTTAAAGAAACACCATATTGTGATTGTTGGGTAATGACACTTTGTTTTGAACATAATTAATAGAGCCCTACAGAAGTTGTTTTATTTTTTCCCAAATTTCGTTTTTCAAAATGTTAATTTCTCGTTTTGGCGGTGTAACAAACAAAAAAACATTTTTTTTTTATTTAGCACCCCCTCTGACAACCTTTCATAATGAAACATGTTGAAAAGTCACAAAATGTTGTTTTCATGGCGCAGATTGGCACGTTTGTTGCCGTCGTCGGTTCATCACTCCTTTTGTTAGCAGCTACCGGGTGTATGTCCGATGCCCTCGTGCCACTTCCGGTCCCTCTCCCCTGAGGAGCTGGAGGGCCACATTGCCAGACACGTTGCAGACGGCTACCAGCGCCAGCCTGGCATGAGCAAGAAGCGAAGCAGCGCCATCTCGTTACAGCGAGTGCGCTACGAGCGGGAGGAATACCGCTGCCAGATGTGCTCCTACACGTGTACCATAGAGAAGGCTTTCTACAAACATCTAAAGCTGCACTCTATGGGGTATGTTCACTTCCTTCAGTTTAGTGCATATGTGTAAGCAAGGTCCACTAGATTGCTTGTAGCGCGCGTGAAGTAAGGTCATCTAACGTATTTCCATAATGTTAAAAATCACATGTTATTCAAATGAGAAAATCATTCAGAAAAACAAATGAATTGATCTGTGAAAACAAATAATGTGCCAAAACGGCAAAATAACAATCTGTAATGAGATTTAGTCCACATTCTATATATATTTTCAAAAGAAATACTTAACGCGCAAGTTCAAATTATTGGTGAGGATTATTTAAATAATAATGCGATTTTTGTAGTTGGATCCAAAATGGCGATTTTGGATCTCATTCAATGACCTTACTTTGCGCTTCGCAATTACTCCGCTAGGAGTAAATCCAGTAGACCTTGATGTGTAATAGTCGATTTACAGCTACGCGTTGCGAGCGAAGCGAAGGCGCAAGCTCCAATCAGTGGCCGAGTTTGTGTGAAACTATTAACTTCTTTGCATGAAACTCGGCCGCTGATTGGAGCTCGCGCCATCGCTTCGCTCGCAACGCGTAGCTGTAAACGTAGCATTAGTGTAGTCTGTCCTGCACTCTGTCATTACTCATTACTAGAGGTGTGCGGGTACCCAAAATTTGGGGTGGGGTCGGATATTTGGTGTCCGATCCGATTAATCACCGTCGAGCTGGAAAATTCGGGTCGGGTATTTGCCGCTCGAGTTTGAATACACACATATTTATTGGATAGCTAGGAAGAAAAATGATTGAAAGATCAAACTTTCGGCATAAGATAAAAAAAAAAAAGTTTGAATTTTGTTGGTTGAGCCAGCGTGAACGTCCACGTTACAGAAGTTCGTAAAACTCCGCTAGATCGCAGCACTAGCAACGAGTCGAAGCAGCAAATCGAAGGTGGAAGTTTCTAGCCAATGGACGCACGGAATCGTCGGAATATCGAGTAGGCCTATCGAATGGTTAATGTGGATCATGTACCAACCTGTCAATGACTGCGGCTTGTTGCACTTTGTTTGGGGTCGGTCACATTTTGCTAGTTTTTTAGAAGCACGTTGAGCCAATTCACGTCGGTTTATTGTACTTAGTTTGATTTGTGATATTGATATTATTCGTGCTTACAATGGATGTAGAAGACGGCGAGAGTGACGTCGATGAAGATCTTGAAAGTGACGATGATTTACGTAGCTCTAGCCCTACTATCATCATAACCAAACACTTAAGGCCCTATGCCTAACTCTGTTTCTTATTATTTCATGGACATTGAATGAAACCTTCCAATAGTAAATGTAATTAATGTAATACTGAACTCAAAAGTTAAACTAAAATGTATGGTTTGACTTCCTGAGGGGAATTCTACAACTAAAATTGTACTTTTAATTTAAGGTAAAGATTCACTTTGTAGGAGTAAGCACATGACAGGTGAAGGCCAGAGTCTTTCACAGGTAGGCCTACCCGTATTTTCTTTGTTCCAGCTGCTTGACCATAGTTTTAATTTTTGTCATATACTATTTAATATTTATGTTTTATTATTTCAAACCCAATACATATATTCAAATAACTATCCGAACCCGAAAATTATCCGATACCCCCGGGTATTTTAATACCCGAACCCGACCCGAAATAATTCACCCCTGCCATGTGTCCGACTTGGAACAGGTGGTTTTACAGTTATTTTCTAGGAATCAGCTCAAGGGACATCGTTTTGTTGTCTGCTTTCCTTTTCAGCCAAAGAATTTGAAAGGTCTCTGCCCTCATCTCTCCCCTTCCAAATGCAAATTCACTCCTGTGTGTCCGGCTCGTAATTGGTTGTTTTACAGTTATTTTCTAGCTTTAGCTCGAGTATATCGTTGCTCAGTTTCTCTCCGTGTCTTTCTCTGTGCTGAGCTTGCGTATCAGGATGAATTAATTTTGACTACTAGACATTTTAGTAGGTATTTAATCACGGTTATGTTCGGTTCGTTTATGGTGATTACTGAATAGTGATCATTTATTGGTGATTGTAATGAAGTGAGTATTGAAACAAATGTAGAGGATCGTGAAAGTGATCAAGATGAGAATAGTGACGTGTGTTATAAAAAAACTAATGTGACGAGGATATGAAAAGTTTTTAAAATATGTTGGCCCAGAAAAGGATGGCAAATAAACATTGTATTGTTTGCAAAGTCTAAAACTGTGTTTAGTATACCCAACGTCCTGAGCGTTTTGTTGTCGTGTAACTTACGGCTTCACGTATATGTTACTCCTGTTTAATTAGATAAAATTAGGGATTCGATGGGGGCATTTTATTTTGGATAGAAGTTTATATTTCCGATATATTGTTGGTAATTAAATTAATTACTTATTAGTTTGATTTTCGAGTTTGAACACATCTAATGTATAATGAAGAGCACCTTGTTCCGTAGTGACAAGTGTGATACCAATGGCAATGGTGATACGAAAACCCCTCAGTTCCAGCTGCTCCGTGCTGTTCTTCCTCCCTCCCTGCCCCCCCCCCCCAGCCACCTGTTTACTATCCTTGCCACCCTGGCAGAGCAGAGACAGATTTATGCCGGCACTATCACGTGGAATGACTTGAAACTTTTTGTTACTAAAAAGTAAAAACGTGTGTAGCGAAAAAAAAAACGCGCTTCATTTTTTGTGTAGCAGACATTAAGCACCGCTCCGCTACAATAAAAAAACGAGTAGCGAAAAAGTAGCAATGCTACCTACTTTTTTAAGCAAGTAGCTGTAGCGAGAGCATACTACTTTAACTCTGAATATATTTTTTGCATGTTGTTAATAAATTATGCGTAGGCCTAGGTGTCTATATTCTGCACTCATTTTCTTTCAGGATGAATGTCCCGGCAGTGAAAATATCTTGCGTTATTTGTGGGAAAGACAGGCCCACTGAAGTTGAAATGAATAAACACATGCGGAAACATCGAGACAATCGATACTTCTGCTGTGACATTTGTATCTTCAGAACTGTACAGTTAAAAAAGGTATGTATGTATGTAGCATAAACAAAACTTGTTGTGTTAATTGCGACCTATATTTCTAGACAGTAGGTATTGACTGAGAGCAGGGCTGGAAAGTAACACACATGTAAGACTGTCCAAAACCACTTCAGATGTCATTTTCTTTGTTCATAAAAAGTGAAGTGAAAATCAAATATAGATTTATTTCAAGAGAGGCATCAATCTCTCAAACTGCTCACTCACACAAGTTGGTTGCATCATGATTCATGACTTACTAATATTACACCCATTTTTAGGTGACTTACTGAAACCATGTGCAATCAATGTGAGTTTAAAAAAGCTTTTTCTTTTTTTTTTTCCTCATGCAATGATGACCTTTCAGCCATTCATTTTTCTCGCTATCCAATACAAATTAGCTTCTTGATCTGGCCTGCTCTGGTTGTCAGGCAGGGAGTCGATATCACTCTTCATGGCAGCACATCTGAAAAGGTGCGCCCTGTCTTGATGTTCAAATTGACATAATTTACATGTGGCCGAGTCTTTTGTGATGTTAAATCTGTTGAGATGGTGCTGGAGTACGTCGTGGCCAGTTGCTAGCCGGAATTGAGCAGTGGCAGTTTTTCTGCTCCAGGTCTTGTCTGGGCCTTTTTTAATCTCCGTCCACCACGATTTGAGCTTACAAGCTTCTTCTTTAGCCGTCTTATTGAGCCTTTTGAGGGCATATTTCACTTTTGTCTTTACTCTGTCGTACGAGAGTGGTTCTGCTGGTGGAGGAGGTCTTTTTGTTGCCATCTTGGCCAGGTAGTCAGCTTTCTCGTTGCCTAGGATACCGCAATGACTTGGTATCCATTGAATCTCCACTTCTTTGTTTTTTCTTCGAAGTCTGGAGATTGAGGCTTTGAAGAGGAGAGCATTTTTGTGGAGGTTGTTTGGTTTGGTGACAAACTGAATTGCTGCGACGCTGTCGCTGAGGATTACTACTTTCTGCTTTGTCAAGTTGTTTAGGTCTGCAACCCTCTTGGTAGCTGTGGCGATTGCTGCTACTTCTGCATCGAAGTGAGTGGCCCCTTCACTCATTGTGATCGCTTCTTCGAATAGTAGACAGTAGGTGCCATATCCTGGGCTGCCAGTGAGTGGGTTGAGGGAGCCGTCAGTGAAGACATGAAGCCATGCTGCAGTAGGGTAGTTTTCCTTCAGGTGGGTTTCAGTGAGTCTGCGGAGCGTATTCAGGTCCAGGTCACCTTTCCTCTCAATTCCTCCTATAATAGTGATTGGTTCAATTTGGTTGGACTGGTCAGGTAGGTTGGCGGGCGCCAAGTGGATGAATGGTTGGCGCTCCATCATCAGGAGCTCAGGGCAAAACTTCTGCTTTAGCTGGGTGGCAGTTTCGGCAAAGTTTGCATGGGCGGCTTTTCTGGAGTTCTGGTAGTTGAGCCAGGTGTCAGGGTCGAGTCTGGAGAGCTTTTCATGCAGTTGAATTGCTCTTTGTTCTCTTCTTAGTTGGAGTGGCTCAATTTGGCTATACCATTCCATGGCATCGATTGGTGTTGTTTTTATGGCTCCTGTGATGAGTCTTAAGGCATGATTTTGGACTTTGTCGACTTGACTTCTGTGAAGGGCAGCTGCCATCGGAAAGATCTCTGTGCCGTACTCCATAGCTGGTCTTATGTAGGCTTTGTACGTGAGGGCCAGGGTGTCCATGTTTGCTCCCCAGGAGCTGCCAGCAGCTCTTTGTAGTGTAAAAAAGCTAACTACAGTAGGTATCTCATTGATCTTACCTGGTTTCCACATAACCTAATAGCATTTTCCAGTGATATGCACTCAGTGTGTAGGCCTACTGGTGCACGTATTACTAGAGCCAAGTAAAATTCGCTTACGAAATAAAAGGAAACTGTAGTTAAACCACTAAAAATGATAATTGTGGATGGGAATCACCTCAGCATGTAATTATGCAAATGTTGAATTGCGAAATAACGCGATTTGCAGCTTTAACCACGAAATCCACGACATGTCTTGTATTCGCAAAATATGACCAAAATAACGAAAATGTATTAAATATTAGCTAAAAATAAGTGTTAGTGTAAGAAAAAAATGCACACAAGAATTTAAAATATAAAGGAAATAGATAGGAAGTAGGGATGTCATAGGGTAGGAAAATTTGGATCCGGTTCTAGGAACCGGGTTACCCGAATCCTGAAAGCCTAAATTGTGTTATCTTATCTTGGTTACACCCCCCCCCCCCGAAACCACGCGGTTGAAGGCCGTTCTCTGCCCGTGTCAGCTGCCAGCCGCTGTGTGGGTTGGGCTCTGTGCGGCTGCTGCGCGCGGGAAAGACGAGAGGGGGGTGGGGGAGGGGAGTGTATATGGCATCACAGAACTCGCCCGCAGTAATGACAGCGCGTACTACCAGCGACCAGCTGGCCACGCCCACAAGCAGGAATTCACTGTAGCTTCAAGGAAAGTAGTCGCAGAAATATAGTCGCGTATTTTTTTTTTTTTTTTTTACAAATATTACTACCCGATTAAGATCCGAATCCTAAAAATGAATCCCTAATAGGAAGTACTGTTTATACACACGAATGACTCGCCTTAAAAGGCGCTTTCATAGCAACACGGCAACACGTTTTTTCCGGACCGGCAAGTCAGGTGAACCAATCAGGGCAGGCACAGCAAGTTTCTGATTGGTTCACGTGATCTGCCGGTCCGGTAAAAACGTGTTGCCGTGTTGCTATGAAAGCGCCCTTAGAGTGATATTCCTAAATTTCATTATATAAGGTTTTTTTGCTTGTTAAGTTGTTATATACCTTATAAAAATGACACTGCCACAATGCGAAATTTACATTTTGAAAAACGAAATTTGGCAAAAAATAAAACCATTTTTGTAAGGCTCTACCTATTACATATATTGTTGTTCTAATTGTTAAAGGCGCACTCAGTGCAATCCAGTGCAGCCATTGAAAAACACTAATTGGAATTCATAGTCGGCCCCTACACCTAGGGGTGCCCATTGTTGCTATGGATTTGTTTTGTTTATGGGAAATAACATGGAAACAACTGTCACCTTGGTAACAATGGGCGCCCCTAGGTGTAGGGGCCGACTATGAATTCCAACCTCAGACTTGAGGCCCCAGCATCAATCAAAGTTAGTTCCACATAAAAGTCGAGCCACTCTTTTCTCCTCCCAACTTTGTTAAATATGTGCGTGAGAGTTTGGGCTCAGTTGACACGGCAAGGTTCTAACGCGAGATCGTGTCATGTACGTGGCTCGTTGTCGTTAGTCTAGTGGGTTTATTCCTGCTTCCAATGCAGAAGGCCCAGGATTCCTTTCCCTATTGGGTCAGGTTTTTTTTTACTTTAAAACTTGACTTTGATCTATCTATATGCTGCCATAGCCGTCATAGCAACGAATAACATATTAATAGGTTGTTTATTGTCCCGCATTGAAAATCAGTTCTTGTAACTGAGTGGGTAGACTATTTGCGATCGCAGAGCTTTAATGTCCTTCCTAGCGGGAACACTTGTCCCTAGAACCTAGAACCAAGAAGTAGGCCTACTAACATAGCACACTCGTCTGACTTCGTGCAGGTTGGACAACATTGCACTTGTTTGTAAACAAAGACCACCCACCATAAGTAGTCTTTGTAGTCGCCATGTTAGACCGTGACGTCACTCAGGATAATTCTTCCTTGAGAGCGAATAAATACAAATGTATTTATTTGTATTGTTATTTGTCAGCTGATCCAGCACAGACGAATGCACACGGGCGAGAAGCCCCACCTATGTCCACACTGCGCCTACCGGTCGGCCAGGCGTGACAACCTACGCTCGCATGTACGCCGCGTTCACAAGAAGGACAACCTCTTCTGTGACACCTTCTCTCCACGGGGCCTCTTGATGACACCGTCCAGTCCCGGACGACAGCAGTAGAGCAACAGGTAACGGACTCTGCGACATGACTTCGTCTGGAACCGATTCGGCCACGAGCGTTGGGCACGTTAGACATGCACGAGTAACGGTAAAGGAAATCGGATTGCATTTTTCAGAAAGAAACTCACGTTTCAACATATGGACCAACGGCAATATTGGGAATAATTTTTTTAAACTTTGGATCGGATACCGAGTAGTGAGCAAATGCTAGCTGCTTGCAATGAACATTAAAAGTTGAAAAGTAGCGTTTGTTTCGGATTAACAGTCGGTAGGGCATTGCTAATAAAGATCAGTGTGCATCAGAATACCATGATAAAAGTGTCATACTGTACATTAGTGTAATGAATGGAAGGTTTTTAAGTGTTACCAGTATAAATGGTTTTCTAAGCATGTGAGATAATGCTTCAATTATATTTGGATTCATTACTGTGGTATGTATGCACCAAAGCCTGTCGGAATACAAGTTCAGTGTTTTTCTTGAAAGTTTTTGTATTTTATTAATTATTTACGTTGCAGGCTTATCGTTGGATATTTAGGCTAGTTGAGTAGCCTACAGTAGAAAAAGAGGTTTGTGCAGGCTAGCAAAAAACAGACACACTTAATATGGTACGTTTCTAATAAGGATGGGAATTGATTAATTATTAATCGATGACAGTGCTGATTTTCAATATCGATTATGTATTTGTTTAAAAAATCGATAACAAAATTCTACAGAGCAAAAATGTTAAATTTATGTCAACACAACGATAACAAATAATTTATCATTTATTATTATAGTGTGTCCGACCATCGATTTCTGTTGCGATAAATTTGAACTTCGTGACGTTTGATTTTCATCTATATGATTTAGCATCAATAAAAGCTTAAATTTATATTAGTAGGCCTATACTTTTAACTTAACATGTGATTGTGTATGTATATAGGGTGTACTTGGATAGAGAGGCCAAAATGGCTGAGTTAATTACAACTAAGAACAAGATAAACATGTTCTAGTGAGGGAAAAGGTACAGAAGGACGACAGCTTACCTGAGAAAGTAGATAGGTTTCTTTGAGAAACATATAGATGAGAAGACAAATAAATAAAGTGAGACGTTTCTACTCGCGCTGAGTGATCCAGACCACGAGTTGGCCGAAACATGTCAGTTTAGTTATTTGTCTTCTCATGTTTCTCAAAGCGACCTATCTGCTTTCTCAGGTAAGCTGTCGTCCTTCTGTATCTCTCTCGTACTAGAACATGTTTATCTTGTTCTGAGTTGTAATTAATTAAAATGTCAAGTAAGCCTAGCATGTAAATTTGTGTTTAATCATGTAGCCTACGGTAGGTCTAGGTCCTAGTAGGAATATTTAATAAATCAATAAATAAACCATTTCAGATAATGTCTTAGCTGCATCATTTAAAACTGATTTTAAGGGAAAACTAAGACAATAGGACTAGCATAGGCCCATTAATAGCAGCCATGTTTTGGTCCAATCGGGCCTAGGCCTACTTAAGAAAATGGTTTAGACCAGGGTTGCCGTTTTTGCGGAGTTTATCCTCTTTTGC
This sequence comes from Isoperla grammatica, assembly GCA_945910005.1. NCBI lineage: Eukaryota > Metazoa > Arthropoda > Insecta > Plecoptera > Perlodidae > Isoperla > Isoperla grammatica. Next base: position 75,439,657 of record OX246739.1, read on the forward strand.
GGATTTTTAGGGTGCCTCGCGGACATGAGGATTAACGGCCAAATTGGCGGATTTTCTACTATTAATGTAAAAACCTTGAAATTTACTATAATTTGAAAATTCCGCCATAAAGAACGATTTAATAACGTAAAAAGTAAAGTTGGACAATCTACACTTGAACCCGCAGCATAGACACGATGTCTCAAAACACACGTGAAATATCAAGATTTCAACTGTTTTTTTGTAATTTGTCTTACTATACTAGCAAGCAGAGGGTGGAGCTTGTGTGGGTGACAGCCAATGCGGTAGGCCTACCTGAAGCGTTGTGATTGGTTTAGTAGTAAGTAGCGTCCTCTATCGTCAACTTTGCAGTACGTGTGTGTTTGTTTAGTGTACGATAGAGCGCGTTGCCTGTGCCTTGTTGGTAATAAGCAGAACCGTGAGCGTGAGCCCGTGACGTGACAACTGACTTCCCTATGAGTCTATGCTGTTATTTGCCTGGTTTCCACTACGCGGACGGCTGTTCGTTTAGATTTGTACTCGATTGCGTCGCTTGTTTCTTGTTTATATATATATATAAATAAATGTATTATTTATTTATGTATAAATTATAATGGAAAGGTAAATTCTTTAAGATCATCTGGCATAACGCATAACCTAAAAAAAAAATGTATTCTTTCACACTTAATAATATGCTAAGTTCGGCAGAATAAATGTGTTTTGGAGGATTTTTGAGGATTTTTTTGGTATCTTTGTAGGATTTAAGAAATTACTTGGTGGCAACCCTGGTTTAGACTACAGTTTTATAGGTGATGAATGATGATGGCTAAACAAAAACATATTGTTTGCATTTTGATAGGCTTGCATGCACTAAGTTATGTTTTTGCACCCATTGTCAACACTCGACCAATAAACACGCACAATTAGGCATTGTTTCCGTTTGTGCTTTGCGAGGAAGACGTGTTTACACTTAACAAAACGTTGTATTTTATTGTGTAGGCCTACTTATAGTGGCTTGCTGGCCTAATATTTTATTAACTTGAACAACTATTGGTTTATCAACATTTCTTATGTTTGGATGTAAGAAAATTTGACATCGATTCCCATCAGTAATTTGTTTGACTGGTTAGAATAGTAATGGCCTAGTAGTGTTGACTGCTGATTTTAAGTTTTTTACTGTAGCCAACATAAAGTTACTCGAATCCATCGCATGGCAGCAGATAGTGGAGACAAAAAGTTACGTAGCAACACAAAAAGTCAAAAACTTAGTCATTTGTTAATTACTTTTTAAGCCGACTAGATATGAACACATTCTACCGCATCATTAGTGGGGTTTTCAATCGAACATTTTCTAAGAGATAAGCTATGTTAGAGATCTGGGAATGGCCATGTACGTAATTTTATTTTTTAGATAGATAGGCCCTACGTAGGCCTACTGATATTGTGCAGTGAAGAAGATCACCTGTTGTCCAAAACGTTTCAGCCATATGTTGGTGTTTTCGTCAAATGTCTTTATTGGGGACATATCTCTGTTTTAAGATACATAGGCCTATGCTAACCTGTCATCTTTCTGTGTACCTTTTTTTCATACTTACGAATATTATTTCTTAATTTGTACTCCTAGATTCAATTAATATGTAGGCTAATGAAATTGAGTTTTGCACACTGAATGCAATTACTTACATAGTATAATGGGTTGTAACTTCTAATGCATGTATACCTACCACATTCATGGACTGTAACTTCCCAGAAAGTGCTTGAGCACTCAGTAATCATAAAACTATATTTCAAGTGAAGCTGGGATTGATACGTAAGTCCTTTTGTTGCAACAGAGTAGTCATGCCTTTGTTTTATCGATTGTGGATCAGGGTTTAAATTGTTAAGTACAGGAATATACACTTAAAATGCTCATTGGTATCTGATTTAGTACTAGGCCTATTGTAATTATACTACATATATTGTAATGGGATATGAAGTATCGTGCAGGGGACAATAGTCAGCTCAGGACCCCTATTCTATAATTATCCCGGAACAAAATCAGGCCAGATCCGAATCATGAAATTTAATGTTCCCATTCCGGAACCAACAAAAAATGAGAAATATGTATAGCCATTTTATAACCTAGACCAGAATGGGGTGGACAGATCGGGCAAGTCATGGACGGAAGACATCACAAAGCGACTGAGCCACTGAAGCTAGGCCTATAACCAATCAGAAACTGCTTTTCAAACAGCTGACATAGCATGCAGTGGTGGCGATGAATTAGCAGGGTTTGCTACTTTCATTAAATTTTAACTATTGTTAGGGCTGTTACATTTTTTATTTTATTATATTAATGATATATTTTATTTTGTCTGAAGATAATTTGAAAATAAAGCCCTAGCCTAGCTAGATGAACAACTATTTACTTGGGCTTAATTTACTATTTTTAATGATTTAGACTTTGGCCTAACGTAAGGAAGATACAGCAAACTAGCTAGCAGTGGCAATGGCTCAATAAACCCTTGAAAAAAAAGTTTGAAACTATTGCTTTTGTACATTCGTACATTATAAACATATCCTGAGCAATAATTAGTGGTAGAAAAAAAAATTGGGTTTGAAAACTCAACCTTTAACGGGAGGTCGAACTCGCTAACCACTGCGCCATGGATGGAGTCATGAAACTAGGTGAGATTGTGACCTGCATGTAGGCAAATCGGTTCCAAATCAAATGTTTATTATGTTTTTTATTATTACGTACTTTCCATTCCTTTCACCCTAAAATAATTTTTAAATGCAATTTAAAAGGTGATATGTAACTGTTATTTTGTGCTAGAACAAAATTTTGAATATCTGCTTCATGGTACAAAGAGGTGCTTCCGGGATTTACGTTTCCATTCTAGGCAATATTTGCCAGATCGGACTCAGAAAAAGTTACATTATCGCTTTCGCCCGCTTTCGACCCAAAGCGGCCCGGATTCAAAACAGGATACTAATTACAGAATAGGGGTCCAGTGCACTATTCGAGTAGGCTAACAATTATAAGCTAACGAACAATTTTGTTTCATCTAGAACATGTTCCAGTACGTTTGTACCACATTACATATGTGACAGTTACATAAAACAAAGAAAAGCAGTAAAAATGTACGAGAAAAGACCTAGGCTTATATGTATATGTGTATACATTTTACCGGTAGTCGTGGTTTTGATTGCTAAATTTTTTGGCCTCTTACTGATATGTTGTGGATTTGTGCAACTTTAAGTGAGCTGCAAGTACAATATGGTGTGACAAGAAAGAGATAGTATTTCAACAGATATTAGTAGCAGGGGCTAGGCTAGTAGGTGTACAGTTCATTATTATATATCAGTATCACATATTTCTTATCATACGTAACTTCTTATACGTGTTTGCCTCCTTGAGGTGTATGTGTTTGACATTGTTAATGCTGTATCTGTATTTTGCCAACTTGTAACCTCTTTGGCTACTTAGGTACCAGACCATAGTCCAGTCAATTTTTAATTTACTTATCTACATACATCAAGTGCCATTGGATTCAAGTTGTGGCCAGTACTGCAGAAGCTTCTGGCTGGTTGGGCTGGCTTTAGGTGGTTAGTTACCATATGGAATTATTTCATCAATGCCATGGATACAGACTAAATTAGTTTATTTTGTTTGCATATTTTGCATGTCTTGTGTGCAGCCACCAATAAATTGGAATATATATGCAGTACAGAGTACTGTACTCAGATAAAATTGGTACCTGATTCCGAAAATGATAACCCAAACTGACCTTAAGTCTGCCCCTGATTTTATATGTTACTGCTTGGCGGCTGTACACAATCTCAAAATGTATTTGTGTACATACCATATTGTCTGTTAATTTTATTTTGTCATAGTAAATCTCGCCATTGTTTTGTGTGCTGGTAGTCCTCACTACCCTGAATAGATCTAGTCTGTTTCATGTTTTACCATTGCCATTTGTATATCTAAAATGTGTTGTTAAAGGTATATTTGAATGTACAACCTTACATAAAAGAATTAAGTGTATGATATTAGACAAAGTCAGGCATATTCAGTTTACTGTTTACTATTTCCTTGATTTTGAATCAATTTTGATTCCGTGTATGAAATATCAGTCATTTGTAGAATAACTTAAATGTTTATACGTAGATACTAAGAGTTTTAAATTGCATTCAAAAAATAAATAGTTATTACATACTACATTGTATGTTACTACAGTTATTGTAAAGCATCTTGATAATTATGGCAGGTAATGCTGCTAGAATTTGATTGAGCTGTTAGTTTTTGACAAGCAAGCCCACTGTGTTTTTACGTTTTCTGACTGAGAATGTCTTTAGAGGAGAAGTACACAGCTACGGTATATTAATTACGAGTGTAGTTTAGTTTGTCTAGGGAACCAGCTTGTGGCTGAGAGATAGTATTGAGAGGGCAACAATCATTGTGACTCAGTGTCTTCTATCTTGGAGTTGGAGTTATGTCCACCTGGTCAATTTTCAAAGTGATACTTATACTTACCTATATTGTCTGTTACTATCGGTATGTGAGTTGCCAATTCCAAAGAAGTAAGAAAGAATTTTAAATCACTTCTGTGATACGATACTTGATTAAGATAAGAAATTGGTCAGGGCAATATTTTTCGATGAGAATTCGTAGTAGACCTAATATGAGGTAGGTGGAGTCGATGTTGTTAATAGTTTTTTAATAATGTACGAGTTCTATCCATCCAGGTGCTACTCTTTGAATTTGCTTTGTTTTTTAGATGTAGCCTAGGGATGATTTTAATTACTAGAAGCTTGAATTATAACAAGATTTAAAAGTGAACTTGACAGTCTGTAATATGGAACAATAATGTTACAGATTGTAATGGACAGTTAATTGCCCATAGAAAATGATGTCGTGTTTTTTATGAATATTTTTGTGTTAGTTCCTACCTTCGAGATAAATACAATAATACTACCCAGTCCTATGTTGGTTCATACAAGTAGCATCTCATTTGGAAGTCTTATCAATATCGATGGTCTTTCTGTAGGCCTAGATAAGCCATATACTCAATACAGTAAAGAGTGCAATGAACAGTGAACACTTAGTAGTCTTAATGACAAATTGAAATTATAAAACCATGTTCTCATTATTCAGGTGGCTTAATATTATTGTGGTGAATTGTGTTTTGTAGGGTTGTGCGAAACTGCTCTTTTTTGTTTCGATCCAAACTCAAAACTTGAAAAAAGGATGGGAAAAATAAAAATCCTGTTATTCAGTCACATTTATATTTTCACTTTAGGTAGTTTATAGATTGAATTACAATTATTCAACATGATTGTGTCATACCTCCTAATGGATAAATGCATATTGCCTACTTTAAATGCACATTTGGTTGGGTCTCTTAAATTTTAAAAGTGCATGGGCTGTAATATGAAAGCAAAATACTATTTAATATTTATGATAAGTTACTAAACCAATTAAAAAAATAAACCAATTATGTTGATGGGTTAAACTCAAAACTTTTTTGAACTTTGAACCCGAACCAAACTATTGTTAAGTTCAAGTACGAACTTTCGCGCAATGCTAGTGATTTGCAAATATGAAATATTACATGGGACATGGTCACATCTAGGGCTATTTTTTATTTTACACCAATAAACGTGTATATAATAAGAACTGCTTTGTGACTAGTCATTAGTACCAATGTACTAATTGCAAACTTATGTACATGACCTCCACTAAAACCTTTGTTCACTGATGCCATTTACAGTATGAAATAATAATAAAGCAAAGTGTTGTTTCTTTCACATTAAATGTTTTGTAAAACGTTCTAGCTTATACGAGAGTAAATTATACCGGAGTGAGTTAAATGTAAAGTTTATTGTATTACATTTTGAATTTCATACACACATTACATTACACATTATATTATACATTTTATCGAACAGTACTAGCTCGCACATTTGTGGTATATGTTGATTGAGCGTGCTTTGGTTCAAGAGATGCCTGTGACTGAGGAAGATGGCACACCTGCAACACAATATGTGTTTGGCTGCAAGATAGCCGTACGTTGTTCATTGTAACAAGCAACTACAGTACCGTACCACTAACAAAAGTTAAGTTCACTCTAGACTAGACTTTGAGCAAAATTGAAGAAAGCAAAGTTTAGCAAAAAAATGCAGTGGTGTCCACAAATTGTATGCCACTGCATTTACAAAACAAACTTGTTCCATCTATGAGTATGTGACGTAATACTGATAGTAGAAGCAACGAAGGCAAAAATCTGGTTTATCCGCCACTAATTGCAAGAGTTTTGTTTTTTATGTTCACATATTCTAAAAAATGTGCTGATTACGCACATATAAAGTCTACCACCGAAATCTGATGGGAAATTGCTTTAATTTGCATTTTAATTACGCATAATTAAAATAAAAAATATTTTGTTTATCGAAACTGATTGCCAAATTACAAAATGCTTTCACCTTAATGCACGAGGAGTTTATATTTACATCAAATGAATTTTTAAAAATTAAAAACAAGTCATTAAATTGCGATTAAATTACATTTTAATCAAATTTACATAAGTTGAATCAAAATTAAATTCTAGGAAAATTAATCGAAAAAAATTAGTCTTCTTCATTAAAACGTCTTTATTATGAGTCAATTGACAACATATATAACGATTATCAAAAGTCTACCACTTTTGATTACGTTTGAATCAATTTAATTGTGGCCTATAATTTTTTAATCGATAAATGAGCCGTATTGGTCGTTTGTGAAGTCTCATCAACATCATTATGTACCACAATAAACATGCATATATATGTGATATGTTCACATTGTACTCGTCAGGTGTATATCGCTAATTAGTTTGTACTTAATTATGCTAATTAGTAATTAATTGCTAATTATTGAAGAATAATTCGAATATGGCGGAATTGCATGAAAATAATTATCGATCTTAAATATAATACAGAATCCACAAAGATTTCGAACTGTAATCGAACAAATTAATGTAATATTACAAATTAATAATATAGAATGTATGCTGGATTGCTCATAAAATAGCTACAAATAATTGATTATTGTGATTATTGAAAATAACATAAAGGCATGGTTTGTTTGGCTTGCAGTATTCCACATACTGAAACCAAAAGTAGCCATAATCTAGACGAATAAATTACCGCTAAGCAGGGAAAAATATGTTTGTTGGAATGTTTTGAGTTAATTCTGTGGGCTGCAGATAATTAGAAGGGATTATGAGCTCTAAAAATATCTCCTTGAAGTTATTGGGGGTCGCACACCTGGTTGATTATTGTCATTCTGCTTTCGGACGTGGTTGGAGAAAAGTGCAATCCGTCTGTGAATATTGTCTAGTAGTGTTTTTCCGTGCTGTACCGATAGACGATGTTGAAAACACCGGTGGTAAGTCTCTTGATTTTGAAATACATATTATGCTTTTCGATTAATTTCGTATCATTGAGGGTGCATCCAAAGTGCGAGTGTTTCTGGTGGGTTGGTTGGTGGGAGGGCCGTGTGGGTGGGTGGGGGGGGGGGGGGTGATTTAGATTGAATAATTACAAAACCGAATTATTAATTCTATTCAATAGTCATTCAGTACACTGTTCCCCTACTTCTTACATTATTCAATTTGATCAACACACATAATCATTCTATTAGATAACAGTTGAGGATGACATCGTTCGGGTATCAGTCATAGTAATCCATAGTACCCGAATCCTATTCATAGTTTCAGATTCCGTTATTATGAAATGTATTGTAATCGTGAGAGAACACAAAATCGTTTATACATGTGCAACCACGGTTTGTTAAGTGGTATTAGTTCGTTTCCACTTACTTGTTTTTAGTAAATCTCGCGCCAATCGGTCACTAAACATATTCTGTTTCTCGATCCAAATGCGGCAAAGTGATAAGATAGGTCGGGCAGTCATTTGTAACCCGACCAGTCGAACTATTTTGTAGTCGCATTAACAAAAGTTCCCACCGCAAAACGGAAATTTTCAAAATACGATTGCGGGATCAGAATTATCAAAGTAAACGAGTTCGTGTGTATCATATTTTTATATCCGATTTAATCCCTAAACCACGTCTACTCACGTGCTACAGTGCCCCCTCTCACCAGCCCCACCTCCTCACCGCACACACAAAATGCAGTACAGTAATTCTGTAACATTGGGCGGGGCACTGAAACGATTCTGGGCAAACATTTAATATTATACTTTTTAATTTATAGACCCACGACCATAAACAATTCAATGATGGGGACAAAACAGTTCGATTGGGCAACAAAGGCATTGATAGCATCACAATAGCAAGTGATGCAAGAGGTGTTGTTATCAATCTGGTCTCTGGAGACCAGGTGATCAAAACATGTCGAAGAGATTTTTGTCACCCTAAAGCTATCAAATTGTTTCTTAAAAATAAAAATCAATTTGACAAGGAAAAACAAACTAAACATCGCCTCGCACCCTGCGTTCAGAAGTTGCAAATTTTGACTACAGAACCCATTGTTATTTATGCGGTGATTCGGCATCTCTTGATAAAAAACGCAAACTAACGAATGTTTTCCCAGTTAGAAGCCAATCTGTTGATAAATGTATTTTTAAATTGTGTGATGAACGTGGACATGATGCACGATATTCCAAATGCGTTATTTGTTTATTTTTTACCAAATTCAAAATTTAAATTGTTTGTTTATCAAATTGGGTTTGTTTATTATTGTTTTAAAATGTTTTATGCAATATTTTTTGATTATTTTAAGCAACTGATTGAACATTGTCTACTACAAAAAACTTGAATGCACTTGGTTTACTTTGCTTGTGGACGCGAGATTCAGAACATGACATAATTATGTAATTATGTTGTAAACACGATTGTGACATAATTCTTTTTGTTCATAATGTTACCCGTATTTGCCATAAATAACACAATATAACTGACCCAATTCAAATTGAATCGCTCGTTATAGTTAGAAAGATGTAAATAAATACAAATGTGTACCTTACTTCACAGCGTTATCTGTTATCAATCCTAATTATATCACTAATCAATAATGTATAGTACGGATATGACTCGTACTGACACAATACGTGTGTGGGTAAAGTGGCATAGTAGAATTAAGTAAAAACTTGATTATTGGTATTGTTGTTTGCATCACACATTACATAAAATTAATGATAGTATTAATATCAGTATTCAATTAAATTATAGGCAATGAGTTTTATTTTGATGATAAGCGATTGCCAATTTCGAATGTTGTTCAATATAAAAGCTATTTATGTGAAGTTCATTAATTTATTTTTGTAGGATTTTCAATATTTTAATTATTCATTAATAATGAGCTATTAATTACTAATTAGCATAATTAATTACAAATTAATTAGCGATATACACCTGAGTACGATGTGAAAATATCACATATATATATATGCATGTTTATTGTGGTTCATAATGATGTTGATGAGACTTCACAAGCGACCAATACGGCCCATTTATCGATTAAAAAGTTATAGGCCACAATTAAATTGATTGAAACGTAATCAAAAGTGGTAGACTTTTGATGATCGTTATATATGTTGTCAACTGGTTCATAATAAAGACGTTTTTTGAAGTAGACTCATTTTTTTTTTTATTCGTTTTCCTAGAATTAAATTTTGAATAAACTTATGTAAATTTGATTAAAATGTAATTTAATCGCAATTTAATGACTTTTATGATATTTTTAAAAATTCATTTGATGTAAATATTAATTCCTTGTGAATTAAGTTGAAAACATTTTGTAATTTGGCAATCAGTTTCGATAGAAAAAATAATTTTAATTTTAATTATGCGTTATTAAAATGCAAATTAAAGCAATTTCCCATCAGATTTCAGTGGTAGACTTTATATGTGCGTAATCAGCACATTTTTTAGAATATGTGAACACAAAAAACAAAACTCTTGCAATTTGTGGGGATCAAAACCGTTCTTTGCTTCTACTATGAGGTCTAGGTTTGCTGGTTCATCTTCATTGAATATCATTCATTATGTATAATTATTTAATCATCAAAATAGTTCTGACTAATTTCAGCATTCTGCTATCTGATTGCTAATGATTAAAGCCAGGGAAAAACTTTTGATATGTTAAAGGTGATCATGTTTAAGAACTTTGGGTAAATGGAAAAAAAATCCAAAATAATCTGCTGCGTTCGGCAGCGATTTCAGTGATTTTCCGACTGAACCTGGATTGACGTCACTGCCAGTCGAGTGCCGGCCGGCCGAGCTTCGTATTCACGCTCGGTCCCCGCTCCCTGCATCACACTGCACTCAGTAGGCCTATAGCTTTCTTCATATCAGTAGTTAGCTGGACACTGTGGAGTAATAACGCGTGCCACACATGAAGGGAACAGTACGATAATATTGATTTGTAAGTGTGCGTGGTGTATGTAAGACAAAATATAGACTGGTGTTGTATATATACAGCACGGTGCGCGACGCTAAACCCAACTTGGGCCCCAAAATATCTAGCAGACAATAAAATTAGAAATACAGAAACTTCCTAACATGTCTCCTACATGAGATATGCACTAGCATTTATCTCAAGTGTGTTCAAAACCCAGCGTGGGGAGTTGTAATTGATAACTTGAGATACTTGAGGAGACTTCTATGCACTTTCCATTGCACTAGTATATGTAAACAAATACAGAAGACAAAAGACAGATGACGATTGGAGAAACATACAAGTGACGCAGATGAAAGTTGAGAAGTGTGCGCCCCCCGTCACCCCTTAGATTCTGCACACATTCAATACGTCCATTTATTGGACGAACAAACTACTCGGTAGCACTCGCAGTTCGAGCAAATTGTTAGATTTGTCTGTGATTATGCACTATTTAGACAAATCTAATGATAAGCTTCTACCCTAACCTGATTAGTATGAAGATCACATGGTCGATACGATAGACAATGTGGAAGTGTAGTGTAGTATTACAAATACCTACATTGTTTAGCCTGAAATAGCTTTTGGGACATTTATGAAAGCATTTACCCAGGTGAATACATTGTTTCACAAGAATACAATGCAATAATGCGGGTAAAGTATTCAAACAAATACTAATAGTAGATGTTAGTCCGGCCATGTATATTTATTTATCTTCACTAATAAATTGGACCTCGAAACGAAATGCACGGCTGCTAGGGCTCAACTGATAGTGTTTAAGAGAGCTAAGCTACATTGCTTATCTGTCCGCTCGGGTTTACTCTAGGAGCTGCCGGCCAGTGACGTCATTTCTGTGCAGCGATATTTTAAAACTCGATTTACTTAGCCACCAGATGTCGGATGAAGCTGAATCGGGGACCTGCTACCACGAAATTGAATAATGATTGATATAATGTGCGGTGCGGCCAAGTTGAGACAAGGCCTTAACGAACAATGAATTACTAGTGTTGTAGAAATCACTTTGTATCAAAGTGAAGTTGCGTGCCCAGAAAATCGTCCTGGTCTATTTGCTTTCGATTACAATACCAGTCATCAGTACAATGGGCATACCGATATAAGCAGATCTTTACAATGTTACTAGTAACTACATAAAAGGGAGTGGGTGAATTGCAAAACAAAACATATTTTGTTTTTTAAAATTTTTGTAGTATTATGAATAAATAATATCAAACTTGGAGTATCACTCGATAGACAATTTATCATAAAAAGTAAAAAACTTTCAGAAATACAGTCTTGTGTAATTGCAAGGGGGAATTGGTAAAATGCTAACACCTAAGAATGTGTTAACCTGTGCAATAGTTATAAAGAAGCCCACCTGTACCAGTTCATGGATGATTTTTACTTTCAATTGTCATCTAATGTTGAACAACCATTTAAACCATTTGCATATGCCTGTCCATGAAACTTCAAGAATTAAGAATTTGGTTAAAAGTAGTGTTGCCCAACGATATTTTTTTCAACATCGATATCGGCGCCATTTCGACGATATCGCTCGCGATATCGTCGTATCAAAATCAACATCGATATCGCGATATCGAATTTTTTTCGGCGGTAATAAAACAATACATAAGAAATTATAGTCAATTTAAAGTGTTTTCGCCGTGGCCTGCAGTAAGCGTTGTTGCAGTTAGTGCCTTCACGTCTATTCCCCCCCCCCCCCCCCCCCCCCCCCCACGGGATATCACAATAACATCAACTTGAACATTATCCGCCCGTGGCCTGCAGTATGAGATGCTGCATAGCGATTAAGGCTTGAATTCGCGGTGTCGCGTGATGACGAGTCAACTGTCTGGGATCGGCTATTGACAGCCGTAAAAGTATCAACACAACATCTGAACAAGAACATTCTTCTCGGAAAGAATTCGGGGTTCCAGGTACAAATAGTTGAATGGGTCCAATGTCTCGACGCAAACAAAGGGAACTCGCCGGCCCCGTACGGCCATCTGTGTGTGGGGAGGGGGGGGGGGGGGGTAGATGTGCAGTTATAAACTGCAGCAACGCGTACTGCAGACCGCGGGAGAAATACTTCAAGTTGACAATGATATCCTCGAGGGTTGGGGGGGGGGGGGGGGGGGTTAGGTACTCAGTGACAATGCTGCAACAACGCATACTGCAGCAACACATACTGCAGACCATAGCAGAAATATTTTAATATTTTGAGGTGACCACGATATCGCGATATTTTCGATATGACACTACCATATCGATATCGAAATTAACGGCGATTTTCCCACGATATCGATATCGTATCGAATAATCGATATCGTTGGGCAACACTAGTTAAAAGGTTACTCACTCTATAATGAGCTCATCAAAGAATGTATATAGTACTCACAGATAATGTCTGAAGTAGTTTGAAAACATCTAGTGTGATATTTTGTCTGTAGACAACACGGTTAAGACTAATGTTTATATCTTATCTATGTATGTACAAAAATCAAAATAACTACTACGTAGTACTATAATTAATTTGGGCCTGGGTTTACTTCTAGCTGCAATATTATAAATAATATTAAAAGCATTGGTGATATGTTGGATGAATCCACTAGCCATAAAATAATAAAATGTTATGTATAGTATTTCTTTAAACATGCTTGCAAAAGTATATTTGTTTGTTGACATTTCACAAAGCTATTTTGTAAGGTAGTAATTAGTACCTATTAAATTAAAGTAAGAGTTCTCTATGACAAACATTATATGTTTGAAAATGCAGTTGATTAAAAGCTCATGTAAATTTAATTACACATAAATACTTATTCTTCTGTATTGTTTTTGTTTCAACATATCTTGAGATCCCTTTTGAAATGAATTGTACGTGTTTTCCTCTTGGTTTTTGTGGTAAGTAAAAGGTAAGTAGGTAGTGTAAAAGTGAACTTCTTACATTGTATTCATGTTGTGGTGTATATATGTGTATCCTTTTCTGTGTGTGTTTGTATTGGATTCAAAAAGGTGTGTCCCTTGATTTTGGAACATCGCAAACAAATAAGTATGCCACATAGAGAAAAACCAAAACCACCATGAATTGAGAATGTTCTTTTGAGAATCATTTTAAACTACTGTACTGCTAATCTTTAATAGTGTTTTATGCCATATGTTTGTCACTGCAGGGTTTTGTATAAAGCAAACGGCCCGAAAATAGCATGTTTTTGCAATTCCCGACCTTTCGAAATTTGTAAACGCAATACCACTCGAAATTTCAAAATAGGGCTTTACAGTTATTTCAAGGAATATACATGTACTGGCATAATGAAAATAAAATTTTAGTGTATTTATTGTGCTAAATTAAGATGTAATTAATTAGCATATTAACAGCTAAATACCAATATCCTGTAATTAGTGGATAAATTGCTCACAAAATATATATATTAAAATATTAGTAATAGTAACATGTTTCATGAAATCAAATGAACTCAGTGATTTTAAGGATCAAATAATGAACTTCTTTGATGCAGCGTGGCCTCCTCATCAACTCACAGTGCACGATATTTCATTGTTTTCTTAAAATCACCGAGTTCATTTGATTTCATGAAACATTTTCATAAAACTAATCTTTTAATATATGTTTAGGCCATTTGTGAGCAAATTATTCTATTCTAAAATTGTAAATTCTATTTGTCCACTAGTTACGTACAGGATATTGGTATTTATTTACTATTTAGTTAATATGCTAATTAATTAATTACATGTTAATCAACAATTATAAATTAAATAAAATAATATTTTTAGTATGCCAGTTTATTACTTTAAATAATTGTGAAGCCTTATTTTGATATCTCGAGTCGTATTGCGGTTAAAAAATTCGAAAGATCGGGAATTGCAAAAACGTGCTATTTTTTGGCAGTTTGCCTGCAGTGACAAACGTACAGCATGAAGTAGTTTAAGGTAATTCTCAAAAAAAACGTTTCAATTTATGGTGGTTTGGTTTTTCTCTATGTGGCATATTTATCTGTTTGTGACGTTCCAAAGTCGAGGGACACGCCTTTTTGAATCCGATAGTATGTGTATTGGTCATGTTGTAAAACTGTATCTGCTAAATGGTCGCACGCAACATAATTTTCAAAACATAAAATACAATATAGCTGTGGCCTATGTGCAAGTAAATAAAGCTAGTGATTGTGTGTAACTTTTTCTTTTGCATGAATATTGTGTCTTCATGTTGAAATAAGTTAATAGGTAGGTGAGTGTTTTAAGACTGAGCTGAATGTGTGAAGTTCACTTCCCTCCCTTGCACGTAAGAGAAGTCTCCTTTGTATATAAATACATACAAGCAACTCTGAAGAAAAGGTGCTAAAGTTGGAACATACACATCCACAAGTGGTATAATATTAGTACTTGTATATAAAATTACAAAATAATATCTGCTGCAAGGTACTACATATAATATCCCTTACGTACATCTAAATAATTTAAGAATTTCGACTTCCAAAATGAATGCAAAATAGACTTCATGAACACAGTTCTCCAAGTGTGTTGCTATAGCCACCTTGTATTTTAACAAAGAATATGCAAATGTAAAGATGTTAAATTGTGTGTTGATATTGTATCATTATTCATTGAGTATTTAAACACTAGAGTACATAGTGTGGTACTCAATGTTCGTAGTAGGTATATATTTTTGCCAAGTGTCTTGGCAAGATATTGTTGGTAAGTGTACTTCAACTAATGTCTAAAATATCTTCACTCTGCAGTCAATCTCACTACTGGTATAATTTACTCAGTGATATGTCTGAAGGGGGGGAGGAGGGGGCGGCAATCACGCCACTTGCTACAAAGAGATTAGCTTGAAACTAACAACTTTTCTTGATATTCTGTAAGTTGTTTCAAAACTTAGCTTTGAGGATTGTGACGAGGATTGTGATATGTACAGCATTTTGTTGTTGTAAAGCTTAATAAACTCGTCTCTCATACGAAGTGACCAATCAGATGTTGCATGACCTTTTTGTCGAGTACGGCATTACAAATTCATTAAATCTTTTCAATTAGCTCTTATTGGTGTGTACAAATTGTACACTTTCTCAATCTACCTACACCTATTTTTCCATAATTTTCTAAACAAAAGTTCAGCATGGTTTCTGGTGACGACGTCAGCCGTGATAGGATTTTAAAGGGGTACAGCCAATTTAAAATGGGCTCCAGCTGTGGTGACTCACATTTTCTAAGCTGCTGCCACTAAGAAGTTTTTTGTATGGTACACAAAAAGAACAACGTTAACTACAAAACTTATTTTCGGTATCTCTTGTATGTATATATGTGCCTGGACATTGTTCATTGTTAGATTTGTATCATGCGTGAACATATTTGTGGTGATATAGGTACTGAATGCATGATTGAGTATTAACTCAATTAAGGTGTGGGAGTAGCTCCATTGATGCCAAACTGTTGACATTGAAATCGGAAGATAAATGAATCATATAACTCATGGGCATTGAAAAAGTTACCATACTGATTCTGAGAATATATTACTTCACAATGTAAACTTGTATTAACAGTGTTCTAAAACTTGAAAACTTTCCATTATGTAGGCCTACAACCCTAGACTCAGATGCCAGTATGTCATGATGATAATGAAATATACACTTTGCCAGTCCCAAATACTATCCGACCACACAAATTCTGTCATACTTGTATGTGTACATATATGTTGAATGTTATGTTACACATTCTCATACCAGTGTTGTTAGATTTCAATGTTATTGTTGTTATATACATTCATTAACCTATTTCTGAAATAACCCCTGAACATTGATAAACTAAGTTACTATGTTATTTGATTAAATGTTCTATAACTTGTTTTTTTTATTTTAAGAAATACATAGTTGACCTTTTCAAGTGCCATTGTGTCAATAAATAACATTACTAAATACAAATTGCTTCATAACAATTTCTTTCCTTGGCCCAATTACCTTTCCATTTACCAACAGATGCACACATGAAGAGAAGTAAAATGTTTGCTTTGTGTAGAAAGCCCACAATTTCAACACTTTGATTTTACAAAATGTGACACAGTGATGTGTGTAGTCTGACCAAATAGCCCATTCAACAGCCATCAACACATAATATATAAATCAAAGTAAGGATAAAACCCTTTACCTTAACACTTATTGAGCACTTGCCTTATTGTGTTCGTTTCACACTTGTAGATGAACTTAGCTGTATTGGATAATGTAGGCCTAAGAAACATTCAAAAGATCCGCTTGAAGAAAAAAGGTTTCAGTATGCCCATATTATATTGCCTTGACCTCTGTTTTACAAATATTGTTAATTATAAATACGTAGTAGTATAAGACTAACACCTTGGCCACATCAGTTTTTCATAAATTAACCCCATACACCAATGTTTGCCCCCTCTCCACCCCACATGCCAATAACATACTGCTTTTGGTTTCGGCCAAATTGTTCCTTATTTTAGGGGAGACTTTGGGGATGGCTACTGAGTGCGCTAGTGAGCTAGCAGACAGCACATTCTAGTGGACGATTTCCACACTTTGCCCGTAACTGTGTTGCGGCGCTGTGAGTGCCGCATTTTAATAAATAAATAAATTCACATTTAGAGTCTACCCACTCAGTAACTAAACTGATTTGCAGTGGGGGACTTTAATTTAAAGTGACTTAACCAACCCTGTAGGCTTCGAACACCATCGACGAGTGAGCGATAACCAATCGAAGATCGATATTTCAAATACGAATCATATGAATCGGTGATTGGACAGTGCGAACACCTGCGGACAAATGCCAGAATCAACAAGGCCGATTCAGAACAACTTTGAATTTATTGAGTGCTTCGTTGCTAGGACGGCTCCAAAGTCACCGTTTACTTATTCCTAAGCCAAGAAGTAATGTAATTGAATCCACATTAGAAGTTAAAAAACTTCTGCCTGAAGCGGGATTTGAACCTGGGACCTTCTGCATTGGAAGCAGGGGTGCTAACCACTAGACCAACGAGCCACTAAAGTTTTCTCATGAATCCTATGAGAATCATTGCCTTATCCACTTGTGAACATTTTATTTATTACCGATCTATCAGCATTGCCGGCTACACGTGTGCTAATTCTTTTAAGGAGGGTCTCGAGTTTCTACAGAGTGGACATATGCTTGATGTACGGGAAGAGGATTCCGATATTATGATGAGCTGTCAGTGAGGTGACTGTGTCAAGGGTCTGACGACCCATGACAAGTTTTCGTGCCACCCTGCATCGGCAGTGATCCGATCGCGCCACCCGTGGAGGGGATTACATGCCTCACTCTCGCCACCCGAATCACGTCATCGGTACCCTGATTGGCTGACGATGAGATCATACGAGGAACCGAGCAGGGACGAGCGAGGAGATTAGGAAAGAAACGAGAGTTGATTCCGAGCCGTGAGAAGGGACGGAGCTGGTTCGTGGAGGCCCCGTGTTCGAATCGAGGCTGTTGCTGTACGTTGGCTGAAGTACTGTTTTTTTGCGTTTATAGCCTAGATTTGCGCGAGTGATTTGGTGATTTGAGACCGGATCCGACCTGTGTTAATTGTGATCCATGTTGGTGGAGCATATAGGGTACATAAACAGTACGCTGTTCTGACCCCAAGGCAATTGTCGCGTGATTTATGTGTGCATCTTTTTTTTTGTGCATCGTTTAACCACGCACCCATAATTCGTATGAGTACCTGGAGGAACCAAATCTACGTGTGCACTACCTGTCATAATTCGTATGAGTACCTGGCGGAACCAAATCTACGTGTGGACTACCTGTCATAATTCGTATGAGTACCTGGCGGAACCAAATCTACGTGTGGACTACCTGTCATAATTCGTATGAGTACCTGGCGGAACCAAATCTACGTGTGGACTACCTGTCATAATTCGTATGAGTACCTGGAGGAACCAAATCTACGTGTGGACTACCTGTCATAATTCGTATGAGTACCTGGCGGAACCAAATCTACGTGTGGACTACCTGTCATAATTCGTATGAGTACCTGGAGGAACCAAATCTACGTGTGGACTACCTGTCATAATTCGTATGAGTACCTGGAGGAACCAAATCTACGTGTGGACTACCTGTCATAATTCGTATGAGTACCTTGTATTGTATTGTATTGTATTTTATTGCAGCTGTTCGATTACATGGAGATGTCGTAGCGAGTACGGGTCATCGTAATATAAGCATTGTCAAGTTTTTTAAGATAATTTTACATTGAGTTACATATGTACTTACAGACTAGGTATAAATTATAATGATGATAATTAAATATACACTCTACATATTGTGTGAATTGCTACTGATAATATCTATAAGTATCATACATTTGACTTTTATCTTAGTTATATACATAGAATGTAGGCTACTGTCTTATGAAATCAAAAATTGAAAACAATTTATTTATTAGTTTCCCTGTAGCTATCAACACTGTATAGACATTTTCCTATCAAGTAATTTCTCAGTTTTAATTTAAACATATTGAGGTTTGTGACATTTTTTATTTCATTGGGCAGGTTGTTGAACATCATCTTCCCCGCATAGACAGGAGCTTTGTCGATTATCTTCAATTTAGTGGTTGTCATGTGTAGGTTGGCCCGGTTTCGTGTATTGTGCTGATGGGTATCGGAGTTTTTCAATAAAGCATCATGATGGTTTTCTCGCACATACATTATAACTGCATAAATGTACTTGGAAGGGACTGTAAGGATTTCTAGTGATTTAAAGTATTCTTTGCATGATTGTGTTGGTTTAAGGTTTAATATATAACGTATTGCCCTCTTTTGAAGCCTGAAGATTTTTAAGGTGTTTTTCTTGCTGCTATTTCCCCAAATTACTATGCCATAATTTATATAAGACTCAATAAGCGCATGGTAGGCAGATTTTAGTAAGCTCATATTACAGTATTGTTTTAGTTGTTTTATTACAAATATGCCTGAACTTATCTTCTTAGCAATGAACTCTACATGATCATCCCATGTGAGGTTTTCATCTATATACAGCCCCAAAACTTTAGCTACCCTTACCTGCTCCAGTCCTTGTTCTCCTATAAATATATCAACCTCCCTTCTGCACTTGTTACCTGGGTTGAAGACCATTACATTTGTTTTAATGGAATTTACTTTAAGACAGTTATTTTCAAATTGTTGCACTACGTTATTTGTTTCAACAAAAGCATCGACCTCAAGTCCCTCAATTGTCTTATGAGATATGGTTAGAGATGAGTCGTCAGCAAAGAGAGTCATTTCACCCTTTAAGACCCTCTCGGGAATATCATTTATACTGATATTAAAGAACAACGGACCATTAACGGAGCCCTGCGGCACGCCATGCTTCATGACCTGTACTCTAGATTTATAAGTCTGGACTTGACCTTGCCTGTTTTCCTGCTTTATTTCCACATACTGTTTTCGATTTGCTAGATATGACTCAAGGTCTACTGGATTTCCTCCTAGCGGAGTAATTGCGAAGCGCAGAGGCCTGTGCCGCTAGTAGCGAAGCCTAGCGGCAATCCAGTAGACCTTGGATATGACTGTACCCATTTCAATGCTACACCCCGAATCCCATAGCATTCTAATTTTTTGACTAGTATATTATGGTTTACACAATCAAATGCCTTGGATAGATCCATAAATACTGCCAAGGTTCTGTTGTTTTTGTCAATGCTTTCGATAATGTTATTTATAAAACATGCTGTCGCAGTTATGGTTGATCTTTTTTCTCGAAAACCATGCTGCCGATTTGAAATCAAATTCCGGGATTCTAGATACTTGGTAATTCTTCTATTAAAAGCCATTTCAAAATTTTTTGAGAAAGCTGGTAGCAATGCGATTGGTCTAAAGTTCCCTACATCTGCAACATCAATTTTCTTGGGAATGGGTATTATTTTAGCAAGTTTTAGTTTTTCTGGAAATTCTCCTACCATAAAAGAGAAATTTATAAGATGAGTTAGTGGTGTTAGTAGTTGACTAGAGCATTCCTTTACCAAGAATGGTGGAATTTCATCATAGCCAAATGATCTTTTATTTTTTGTTTCTGATATTATCTTTTGTACCTCGTATTCATTTACAAAATAAAGCATCATCTCATGGTCTAAATAACCTGGAGGAACCAAATCTACGTGTGGACTACCTGTCATAATTCGTATGAGTACCTGGAAGAACCAAATCTACGTGTGGGCTACCTGTGGCCAGGTTCGAGAAGCGTGGTATGTAACCGCTGTTTTGTTTACCAAAGTTCCTAGACCCAGTTAAGTATTTTGTTTGGACTTAGCCATAAATTAATTTACCTTTTAATATCGACTTATTACCGACTTTCTTGACCCCCGTTTCTTATCTATCACACGAGTCTCATAATTTTTTGAATCGCTGTATTTTTTTGTTTTCCGTGCTGAGTGTACTCAGATCACACTTCACGTTATTTTCCCCTCTCTTTTTGTCAATTAATAGGGTAGTGTGTAATATAGTTTTGGGGGAACATTTGTTCTCCGAGATAACAGCTGTGGATGGGGTTATCCCAAATTATATTATTATAATTACTATTGTTATCTATTACGCTTGTGAATCAGTTTAATTAGACATTTTGAAACATTATAATTGAGGATAATATACACTCTGCATTCTGTCCCTGTACCCTAAATTTTATGTATCACATATTTTCTTGTGTTATCGATGACTAGATTTATGTGGCACTTCGGGTGCGTTACACGTTTCTTTTGTAAGTGTAACTCACCCGTGTGCTATGTGCATATCTAAATACAGAGCACGGGCCCAGTTTCTCCACCGCCGTCCGTTTTCGCACGTTTGGTTTTGCCGTTTTCCTTTGCTATACATTTTTTATGATCTGTAGCCACGTGGCGGGGGATGTTTTAACCGGCGCTCTGTATAAAGTTAATTGTTTCAAACTTTCAGGTAATACTAAACATAAGTGTGTTTCGAAGCTCACGCATTGGTTTTGCAATAAATAAAAAAATATGTACATTATACATTACAAATTTATTTTTATTTTTTATTTTTTTTATTTAAATTTAAATTTAATTTTGCTTTTTTGATTTTTAGCCAAAATAGAAATGCTATGATCTTTAATGGATATCAGGCTGACGAATTATTATTATTATTATTTTTTTTTTTTATAATTATAATATTGTTACGAATTTTACTACCCCCATCGCAATCGAGTAATAATGTTATTGTTATGGTTAAAATTAAAATATGCCGAAAAAAGGGTAATACAAATTTGAAAAAAATACTACATGAAAATATGGTATTAAGGTTAATAATACCAACATTTCAGATTTAATGGTTGATTAAATTTTTTTTGTGGGATTTAACGGGGATTTTTAATAATTATGCGCAGTGCTTGTTCCATTTGGTGCTCAGCGTATTTCGTTTTTGCTGTTGGCTACGCGTACGGCGGCCATTTTCGACTTCGAGATATCGTCTCTATCTTCACGCAGGTTTGACTGTTGACATTCCTTCAAATTACATTTGTAAGCCAATCACGTGAAAGCGTGGATTATTGGCCAATAAGCATCTAGTGGCGTAGCAGTGTACTTCTATACCGACTCATGTGGGTGGCACACAGCTTCGTTTTTTCGGAATGTTTTGGATAGAAACTCTTGTTAAAAAAACTCTTGTTGAAACTCTTGTTAGAGTATTGTTTTTTAACGGATTATAGCAGATGATTATACGTCTTGTAAGTAAGTAAGTAAGTAAGTATGTAAGTTAGTTTAAGTTGAGTAGGCCTAGGCCTAGGTAGACTAACTAAATACAGAAGTTAGGTTAAGGGTCTGCCCGTGGATGTTTTTATTGGTTGGCTCAGTGCAAAGCAGGTCAGTGTAAAGCTTAGTGTAACATGTAGACAAAAAGCGTTTTCTTTTAAAAGCCTACAATTGGCCTACACTCACTTACACGTTACTACACTATGCATGTAAAATTACAAACCTACTGACCTACTTACATTTTGAGGTTATGGTGTGCATGCTCACATTATTTCCGTATAGCCTAGTCCAAAAGAACCTTAATATACAATTACTATCAATTTTAAATGCATTAATTTATTATGAACATGCTATGGTTTTACCATCGGTGGGAATAGAATGCGTTTTTCATGATCAGTGATCTCCTTATTATGAACTGACGGTTGGTTGGCGCCTTTTAATTACACTAGGTAGGCCTACACTAGCTGCATGAGCCGAAAAGTAGTTGTAGGAAGAGTTACACAAAGTGTAGCACTGAGGTAAAACAAACGCCCTACACTTAGCTACACTACACTTAATACCCAAATGCCTTTTACAGCAAATGGACCTACACTAGTGTAAAGTGTAGGTAAAACAAACCTAATCTAGTCTAGGGCAGAGGTTCCCAAACTTTAATGACCCACGGACCCCATTGGCCATTTAACTAAATTTGGCGGACCCCCCCCCCCATATAATTAACAAAAAATGTGTATTAAAATTTAAAATCGAACATGGTTAACACAAATTGTTCACAAATAGCTTCTTGTAAATTACATATTCCATAGTACTTTTCTTCTTATTGTTCATGTTACTTTATTATTATTGTACTATTATAACAACAACTAATTGCTTTCATTGTTGTTGCTTTTATCATATATTTAAATAGCCTACACATTTTGCTTTTCGGACTTCAGTAGGCCTACTTAGGCCTACATATTTTAATGCGAGGGATGGGTCTGACTCGATGCACAAAGAGCTGGTATGTCCAATTTCAACATTTCGTCTTCAAAACGACAAGTGCCGAAAACCCTGCTCTTGAAAGAGTCAATGGCCAGAAACGAAGGGCTAGTTGAGGGTGGGTTGCATTCCTCATGAGATGACAAATTTGGTTGCAAATGACACACCCAATTTCTATGGAAAGGGTAGAGCGTTCGCGTGTTTGCCAGGGCCGTCTTAACATGTCTTTTGCACATAGGCCCGAATACAAATGCCGCCCCCCCCCCCCCCTCAAAACTCAACGGCAACAATAACAACAACACCATTACAAACTTTGTATACGATGATGGGGATGGGCAATAAAAACACATTTTTATTTATTTATGCTAAATATATTTGTCACTCACCAGTCTCCATCGCCGAGCCTGCAATCTCACAAAGGTTTCATCCTGGATTTGTTTCTGACAAATCGTTCAATGACTGTGTCAAAGCATATTGTTTTTGTGAGCTCACATTCAATGGACAACATTGATAATGCGACTAGTCTCTCGTTTCCCTTTAGCGCGTTTCTTATACTGGGCTCCACTTAATCGAACTTTACAATAACGAACGTGACAAAATTGTTAATATAGTTTATTGTACTTCACTTCACTCACTGTCATAAAAATCTGGGGTGTTGCTTAATTAGTAACTCATTTTATGGCTTAGGGCTTAGAAACAAATTGTCTTCCTGTGTGTGGGATACAAGATGCACAAAATGGGTGATGTTTATACTAAAACCAGTGGGTAGCCTGATACACACGAATTGTGAAATCTATAGCGCCATATCATAGTTGTGTAGATAATCATAAAATCAACAATTCTATTTATTATTTTAAATACCATTTACTTACACAGTTTAGAGCAGTCGGATTCTACGGGGTTTCTTCCGAGAGTAATTATCCAAAACTTGGTTGACAAGAGGAAGAAGGGATGCGCCGTGACAAAAGGCAGGGGTGGAGGGGGTTACGGTCTCTATTCTCTATTGATGCCATCCTTTCAGTTTTCGAATATGAGGTGATTCCTATTTGCTATTCTTACCTTTACCTAACATTGTTTCAATAGAAAATAAAATGTTGCAACATTTATGTAGTTGAGTTTTTCGTGGAAATCGATTTATTTCCTATATGAGGTGGAAAAATATACCTCATTTTCTTGTATTTTGCATTTTTTTTTTTTGCAAAATTACATTACTTCATGTGATTTTTTCAATCTGCTAGGGGGGGGGGGGCATTTACAACTGCCCGGGGGGGGGCGGAACCCCCCCCCCGGGATATGCCTGAAATCATCACTGCACACGCCTACCTAGTAGCATACGTCAGTTTAGCACACGAATAATCACTACAAAAGTGCAGAAAATTGAACCTTCCCATACGAATTTGAAAACTTGACTGATTTCAAAACGCCAGAAGAAGCATTTTGTTTTCAGATTTACTTGCGGAATAGTGCATTGTGGTTTGATGCGGCACAGACTCAGAAATAATTTGTTGGACTGAACGCTTTTGTTATTTGTAACATCTCAAGATAAAAGCATGTTTTGGCTAATAAGTCTCCACATGCTGCTACAAAGAACACTACAATACTTTTCAAAATGAATAGCCAGATTCTAGGAAAGGTCAGGCAAAAACTCCATTCGGCTTATTATTCCACCCGCCATTTCTAAACACTACACCCAACTCTCTTATCCGCATTAGACATCGTCAACCATAAACAGGGCATAAAAATATACAAGTCATTTTTCGTGAACGCTCAGGTGAGAAATTGAGATATTGCATTGGCTATGACATTTTGTGTTCGAAACAAGTAAAATATTAACGATTTTGACTTCTTGAATATCAATCCATTGGTTGATAACATACAAATTTCCAATAAATTTGCCGCCCCTGGAAAGTGCCGCCCTAGGCCCGGGCCTCGTGTGCCTATGGGGTAAGGTGGGCCTGGTGTTTGCACGACCAGCTGGATACAAAATAATGTTCACTTTCTTCAGGGCTTGCGGGGGCACATTAGCTATGTACCGTCAGTACACGAAAAGTTCTATAAAATTATGCAGTTCAAGTAGCTTTACATATCTCTGGGTCTGGGTTGTATGGGAATAGTTAAAATATTAAGTTTGATTGCGTGGTAAATCTTCCTATTGGGTCCGCGTTCAAAAATCGCTGTAAAATAAACATTAATGACATTTCTTCATATTTACTGTAGTAAATGTATTAAATCTAGTGTACAAAGTATTTTTTAAGTAGTTTTAATGTTCAAATTTAGTTTATAAGTACAGAAAATGTGATGTAAGTGTTCGAGATGACAGAAGTAAGGAAATTAGTCAGCCATTACTGATCGCCATCTTTGACGTTCCGGAAGTGTTCCGGCAGTGTTGCCAACCATTGAAAGTTACACAGAACCAATAACCGTACTAACTTTCGTGGGCAATCCTCAACCTGATCCCCTAACCTAACCGAATTTCGTGGGATGTCAGGTAGCTGGGCAAAGTCACTTTGATTCAGTGTCACCCATCCTGGCCTTATCCGACTCCCGCCTACGTAGGCCATCAGTCACTTTCAGTGTATTTCACTTTGGTAGGCCTTACGTTGGTAGACCTGCAGACAATGTGAAAATCCGCCGTCTAAACGCTGTTTTAGATCATCGAAAAAGGCAATTTTGAATGTTTTAGCAGACACCGAAACATGTTTGGGTTCATTTTAAACATAAATTTGTCTTTTAGTAAGTGTTTCAAGTACTTTCCAGGACTGCATTTGTGCAAATGAGCCGCGGACCCAATCGGAAGAATTACCGATTGCGTTAGTTTTATTTTATGTTATTTATTGTTATTTATTAAGCGAGCGAAGCGAGCGTTTCCACTTGACTCTTAGCCTATGGCACTTCGTTCTGTTTTTTTGTTTGTTTGTTTGTTTGTTTGTTTGTTTTTTTGTTTTTATGTCCGTCGATAGCGGTTGAACGGAAAGTCCGATCAACTTGAAATTTGGACCATCCACAAGCCTCGATGTGGATTGAAGGTGTATAGTTTTGAGGCAAAATCGTTCGAAAAGCTACAAAGTTACACCATAGTTACTGCAAAATATTTTTCTGAAACAAAATGGCGGCAAAATGTGAGATAGCCAGATTTTTCTACAGTTTCTTCCGGTCACGAATATGTTAATGTAATGGCGATCTGATAAATATTGGCAAAGTTACACGAAAGTTACTCGAAAATATTTTTCTAAAACGCAGTAACGGCAAAATGTGAGGTGGCTATCTGATAGTAAATTTTTGTCCGGTCACGGATATACTAATGTAAACACGATCCAATACGTATTAGAGGCAGAAATTACATTTCTATTGCTGTCAATAACTGTTAGTAACGGTGGCGGACCGTGTTGAAAACATGACCACGAAAATTCTTAGCAACGCACATTGCACTGCATACAACAATGTCGGAAAGTATAATAAGCCATGGAAATAAGAACAATTTTTGCAATGCGCATTCTTGAATTGTTGTTAATTGTTGTTCGTATAAGCATTGAAAACTTTTCGCCAGAAAGTTCGTAGATATTGACGCGCTCGCTGATCAACGCGTCAAACAGAGCGTTTTCCTAGTTTAACAAAATTTAGCCCAATTTTAAAATGTTTAGAAATTCTCGCAGACCCCCTGATAAGTGTCCGCGGACCACAGTTTGGGAACCTCTGGTCTAGGGTGACCAGACGTCCCGAAAAATGCGGGACAGTCCCGAATTTGGCACAAGTGTCCCGCATCCCAAAATGTTTAATTTCGTGACACCTTTTGTCCCGAAATTGGTAAATTCACGATTTTCTTGAATATGTGGTACTAAATTGCAAATTTCAACTAAGAAAAAACAAAGAAGAGAAGCGGTCAGTGGTAAATTTGTAATTCGGAGCACCCACAAGTGGCAGTCTGTTGTGTAGAAAGTCTTATTCGCTTGCACTTCCCTAGCAGAGCGCTGGCGTGCAATGCACCGCCAAGGCACGGCTACACCGCAATTAATTTGGAATAAAAATATAAAAAATGTAATATCGAGTAAGAAAATTTAAATAATTTAAAAAAAGACTGTCCCCGTTCCACTTCCAGCAAACAATTAACCTCTGACAGTGCTTTTACCTCCATTCGGTTAGAGAAAAAAGTGTCCCGAAATTCAGTCTTGACCATCTGGTCACCCTAGTGTATGTTCTTTATTTGTGTACTCGTGTCTATAGGCCTATACAAATGTGGTTTACCGGGCGCTCTCACTCTCAGACAATGACTCTCTAAGTTGTTTTTTAAATGATTTTATCTTTAGGCTTTTTACTTCTGAATTTAACTTATTGTACATGTTTGCTGCTCTACAGTAGAACCCATTTTGGTACATATAAAGAAGAACGGGTAAAAGGAGGGCACAATGTGCCCCTCTTCCATACCTTGCTGAGGGGTAATTTAACTGAATTCTATGCAATGGATCTAGGTCTACCAAATTATTGAACATTACAAAAAAAATTATAATATCTATTTCAACAAAGGTATTTTCAAGCAATAGTATGTTGCATATATTATATTTCTTTCTTTACTGTCACAGTCGTCTTCGAGTAATAAATTTCGTGGCTCTGTTCTGAATGCTCTCAAGTTTCTGTATATTACACTTAGTGGTGGGATGCCACGCAGGACATCCATACAATAATACTGACTTAACTAAACTAAGTTGGCAACCCTACCAGAGATAAATACTGAGCTATCCTAGTGTACCCAAAAATGAGAACCGAAATGGGAAGCCAGAGAATGTTAAGATATAATATGTTAAACCTACCGGTACGTTGTCGTGTACAATGCCTTACCCTCTAGGGAGTTCATATACATACTCCCATCAGTGCACTCTCTCATTTTGATGTCTCACCTTTGCATATTGTTGTTTCAGCTCATAAGATGGCACCTAAAGTTCAGAAGTTCAACACGCCATGGTTCCTGTGTAAAGAGTGTCAAGCTATAGTTGCAACCAAGGACCTTGTTATACACCAAGAGGGGTCGTGTCCCCCATCAGTGCAGTCCTGGACTCATGGATATATTAAGGACAAAGTTCTGTATGGTTTCAGGGAAAGTATGAGGAGTAAAGAGTCGATCAAGCATATACCTAAAGAAGAACTGAATAACATCATCTTCTTATCCCAGTCAGCACTACAGATCTGTGATATCTGCATTGGAGATCCCGTTATAGTCAATATCGGCAATTGTTGTGCTATTTATAAAGTATGGCCAACTTTAGAAAATTCTCTTATTTCAGTGTTGATACCTAAAGAAGCAGTAGGGTTCATTTGTAACGCAAGTGGTGATTGTATAGAATGTGTCAGTGTTCAAAAACTAAATGTTGCATTCATACCAGCTAAAGAGGTATTTTTAACTTGTAAAGATCTTGTTGAAATACCCAAGACCTTATCTGCTTTGCTTTGTCGTCAATACCAGGGCCGAATGTTGTGCGTGGGAAATCAACTTACAGTACAACATTATGGTAAAAATCTTCAGTTTACTATTGAGCAGATCTTGCCATTGGAAAGCCATGAATGCAGTGATCCTGTTGAAAATGTGACACAAGTCTTATCAAAGATTGATATTCTTGACTCAAAACCGGGCATCTTTAAAATTTTTGAAATTACAAAGTGGAATGTTAATCTAGGGAAACACAAAGAAGAAGTCATTCGAATCAGTGAAAACGCTTTAACAAAAATTGGTGGGATGGACGACATTATTGTTGAACTACAAGAGCTGATCAATCTGGCCCTAGGTGTGGTTCATCCTATTACAGGACTGAAAGTTACGAGAGGGATTCTGCTCCACGGAGTTCCGGGAGTCGGTAAGACTCTTCTCGCCAGAGCTTTAGCCTCGAGTACGAATGTAAACGTCGTGAACATCAACGGCCCCGAAATATACAGCAAGTACTTTGGGGAGACCGAGGCAAGACTGAAAGACGCGTTCAACACAGCAAAACAACAATCCCCGAGTATAATCCTGTTGGACGATATAGACGCACTTTGTCCTGGCCGCGGTAGCACCTCCGATCAAGAAAAGCGGGTGGTAGCAACTCTTCTCACTCAGGTAGGTGAGCCTTGTTCTAGGCTATTAGGCCTATGTTGTTACTTGTTAGTGACTGACACATTATAGTTTGGTTAGCCCAACGGTTCCCTAACGAAAGATAACATTCAGAACTAAGACCCTTATTATGTTCTTTGTTTATTGAATGTTGTTGATGTTTCATGTCATGTTCTTTTAACGCATCCCACATTCCCTCTGGCGACGGAAATGTTTCCAATTGACTCAAATACATTAAATGAATTCTCTCAGCCCATTGGTGGTTGACTGGATAAGCCTTTCTTATTGACCGTCTCTAAAAACACGGCTTTTTGTTTGACGGGTACTATTCAAATCCATGTGGAGTGCTTTCCCTTTTTACAAAACAATTATGGCAGGTAAGATTTACACAAAACAAAAGTTGACTGGCAGATGATTCGTAGATCTTACAGAGGGGAACCGTCTGAGCACCCAAACTATACCGGGAAATATCATTAGACCTACATTGCAATATAGGATGCTAAGGTGTTCTGTTTCTGCCAGGATTATAGCGATTTTCATCTGTTTATTGCTCGTCCCGACACAATTTAACTTTTAACATTTCCGAATTTAGTCCTGACCCCAGACTACAAACCCGCAAAGAATGGATTTGATAGAGAATGTGAGTGACATTCCAAAATTTGTTCTGTGACAAGTAGGCCTATACACCTTGGGTTGACATTTTAAGTTTTTATCTGTGGGACATTTTTATATAGCCTCGACCAGTGGTTCCCATCTGGTGGTCCGCGGACCGCTATCGGTCCTCAAAGTGCCTGTTGCCTAGGCCTATTTGCTGTAATTATGATAATATTTTAGGAACGTGTAAAATTTCAAAACATTTGCTTTCGGCCTATACACATTATTTTAAGTGTAGGCCTACTCGGTATGAATGGCTAAATTATATTTTCTTAGGAGGGGAAACTTGCTTAAGTCGAACAAATCCGACTCTACAAACACCCACTTCTACCGACACAAAGTTGAGACCATGATTGGAATCACAGGCTTGAGTATAAACTGTTGAGTATAAACCCAACTCCAGTGGCTGTTTGTCTACTGCCTAGTGAAAGCTGCATGCCAGCTGAGGTGGTAGACAAACGGCCTCTACTCCAAGACACCTGTTGTCACCAGCTGGATGGGCTGCATCATGACGTGGGCAACAAGCAGGTCGTAGTCCTGGCGACCAGTCGACAGCCGGACAACATCGACCAAGCGTTGCGGAGGCCGGGGAGACTTGACCGCGAGGTGGAGATTCTAGTGCCAAGTCCTGAGGCTCGACAGAATATGCTGGTGAAGATGCTGGGGGCGATAGCTCACAGGTAGGTGGCTAGGAAACATGTGAACCCCAAGATGCTGGAGGGATAGCTCACAGGTAGGAGGTAACGAAACATGTGGACCCCAAGATGCTGGGGCGATAGCTCACAGGTAGGAGGTGACAAAACATGTGGACCCCAAGATGCTGAGGCGATAGCTCACAGATAGGAGGTGACGAAACATGTGGACCCCAAGATGCTGGGGGCTATAGCTCACAGGTAGGAGGCAACGAAACATGTGGACCCCAAGATGCTGGGGCGATAGCTCACAGATAGGAGGTGACGAAACATGTGGACCTCAAGATGCTGGGGCGATAACTCACAGGTAGGAGGTGACGAAACATGTGGACCCCAAGATGCTGGGGGCGATAGCTCACAGGTAGGAGGCAACGAAACATGTGGACCCCAAGATGCTGGGGCGATAGCTCACAGGTAGGAGGTGACGAAACATGTGGACCCCAAGATGCTGGGGTGATAACTCACAGGTAGGAGGTGACGAAACATGTGGACCCCAAGATGCTGGGGGCGATAGCTCACAGGTAGGAGGCAACGAAACATGTGGACCCCAAGATGCTGGGGCGATAGCTCACAGGTAGGAGGTGACGAAACATGTGGACCCCAAGATGCTGGGGCGATAGCTCACAGGTAGGAGGTGACGAAACATGTGGACCCCAAGATGCCGGGGCGATAGCTCACAGGTAGGAGGTGACGAAACATGTGGACCCCAAGATGCTGGGGCGATAGCTCACAGGTAGGAGGTGACGAAACATGTGGACCCCAAGATGCTGGGGCGATAGCTCACAGGTAGGAGGTGACGAAACATGTGGACCCCAAGATGCTGGGGCGATAGCTCACAGGTAGGAGGTGACAAAACATGTGGACCCCAAGATGCTGGGGCGATAGCTCACAGGTAGGAAGTGACGAAACATGTGGACCCCAAGATGCTGGGCGATAGCTCACAGGTAGGAGGTGACGAAACATGTGGACCCCAAGATGCTGGGGCGATAGCTCACAGGTAGGAGGTGACGAAACATGTGGACCCCAAGATGCTGGGGCGATAGCTCACAGGTAGGAGGTGACGAAACATGTGGACCCCAAGATGCTGGGGCGATAGCTCACAGGTAGGAGGTGACGAAACATGTGGACCCCAAGATGCTGGGGCGATAGCTCACAGGTAGGAGGTGACGAAACATGTGGACCCCAAGATGCTGGGGCGATAGCTCACAGGTAGTAGGTGACAAAACATGTAGACTTTAAGATGCTGGGGCGATAGCTCACAGGTAGGTGGCAACGAAACATGTGGAGGCCAGATAATATTTACGTGATATCACAATCACCATTTAATGGAAGGCAAAATGCATGACTTTCCAGCTGTCAATAGATGACAAATGTGCGCAGGCTTACAACTAAATATGACAGTTTTAAAGTAACCCTATTTATGTATTCCCCAACAAAGATTACAACAATTATTAGGCTACTTGAGCCATGTTGTAAACCACAAGAAGAGTGGCCAATAAATGTGTACAAGAGAGTTATATCTTTCATGCGTCTGCAAGTGTATTTACTATCATCCTTCTCGTAGGTGGTTTTTATCCCTACATTGATTTGAAATTTCCGAGAATCATCTCATTCCTTACGTGTCTCGAGTTGTCACAAAAAAAATGTATCATTTTTAGTCTTATCTACCCCGTCTGCATTTTTAAAATACCTTCCGATATTTGATAATAGTGTATTTGGTCAGTTATGACTGTGTTAAGTGTTTTGCTGTGTTGCACGTAAACGTGTATTCTACTCGGTAATGCAACATTGTAATCTGATTGAAGGGTAGCCTTGTCCTACGCGCACGGTATAAATGGTTTTAGTGCCAGTAATGAGGTCTTGCACGCTATTGCAGGTTGTCGGAAGCAGACCTGCGACAGATAGCCTACGCGGCGCACGGCTTTGTGGGTGCCGATCTGGCATCCCTGTGTTCTCGGGCCGGCGCCCAGGCTTTGAGACGCCACGCTGACTACTTGACTGCCGCAGACTTTGGCAGCGCACTGGACACGGTCAAGCCAAGCGCGATGAGAGAGGTACGTAGGCTTGTGTCCTTACTCCAGACTTCCGATGAAAATTTGGATCTTGGTACGTATTACAAATATTAAATACAGTCTAGCCTCATTAATCGAGCGTCTGAGCTGATTCGGCCGCGGTTTTCCCACCCCTCCACTGACAAATATGTAGTTTCTTCTATAGTGACTAAAGAGTCAATCATCTACTTGACCGATCAGCAAGTACTAGGATTGTTATCAATGTTCACATAGCAATGCATTGATTTCTTAATGATAATATTAGCCATTGCACTGTTAGTTTGCATTGCAATAATTGTGATTTAATTTCATCCATGAAATTGCAATTTTTCTGGCTATCCTTGAAATCTCAAAATATTACATTCGGCGCTTAGTCGGTTTGTACGAGCACATACTGTCAAGCAACCAGTCCACTTAAACTTCCGATCTAGCGGTCGCGACTGTCCGCGCTCGATCAAATTACAACCAGCTTAATATCAACACCCAGTGAATTTAGAGAACGAAACAAAACATGCATTTCAACAATTTGCAAAACACTGCAAATTTATCGTGATTTTTCAGTAAAAGCCTTATCGTTATATTGTAAATTTGTATTGTTTTACTTTTAACTTTTAATATATCATTGTGTGATAGGATATGTCTGTATGTATGTAGGCCTATTTATAGCCAATGTTTTTTATTAATAGTTTTTTGTTGTATTTATAATTTATATTTCTTGGATATCTATAATGATTAATGAATGTTTGTTATTTAGTGTTATGTTATCAATGCTTTATCTGTGTCGAAGGGGTATGCTGAAGTGATTTCCGGGTGTTCTTTGTGTCATTGGGAATAAGGTTATTTACTAGTTAGACCTTGGGCGAGTCTCGAGCCCAGCGGGATTATTCTCAAAATGTGAGCAGTGAGCACTTCATAACTTATCACGTCGTTAGGGATGGGCAAAAACATGTATTTTAGTAAACGTAACCTCTCTCTGTGAAAGGCTTGTACACATTCGTGCCTGCCTACCCAATAGATTTTTTAACATGAATTAGGGTATGCACTGCACACATGCATTTCGTGTGCGATCGATATTGGTTCAGCGGCACGCCATCAGTCAGCTAAGATCGTACGCTGTGGCAGGTCGCACACAGTTTAACCCTGTGTAGGTGGCGTGCACAGGTCCATGCATTTAATTTGTATTTGTATTCTTATATTATAATATTTATAATATTATATATATAATGATATTAATTTACGGGTATATTATATAATGTATTTATATTATAATACTATTTAGATGAAATCAGTTAAACGTGTACATGTTTACACGTCTACATTATCCCATCCCTACATGTCATAACTTGCTATTGTTGCATTTTTATCGCGCGATACCGATAATGTAAGTTTTGACAAGTATTAACTATTTGTCATAACTTATCACTTTCTCAAAACCTTGCTGTCCTGTTTGATTTTGTTTTAAAATGGAGGATCTGTGGTGGGATCACACAATCAATGTATTAAGGGAAATGCAAATTGTACCAGGGAGGGGTAGGCCAAGAATAATTCAGGATAATGTGGATGGGTTTGTTGTACCCGATAACATGTACATGTTACTATCGCCTAAATAAACAGTTTCACGTTAGGTAGTCGAAGATTTAGTGCCCACATTTGCGTACAAAAGACCAAATCTTTGGATGTATCCAATAGAAATCTGTTATTAAAATTAACGAAATTTGAATTTGTTCACAGCTTTGTTTCTAGCTATGTTACTTACTATACCAAAGTCAATGTATACTACAGTTACTATCAAGAGGTTCAAAATTTATTGGGTGCCAAAGTTTGGCCTTTTTTGCACCCTTGCGTACGTCGACTACCCTTAAATTCAGAGCTCATTTGCAAGGGAATTAAAACCCAGTAAGCTAATAAAAATGCACAATCTATTACTGCATGAAAGTACAATGCTTCCTACAAATGGAACTTTCCAACCATCCCTAACAAAAAGCCCCCGTCTCAGATTATATCCAAAATTTTGGAAAATGATGCTCAAAGATACACTATATAGACCACACAAAAATCCAAGTTTGGCATTCTTGAATTATGGTGACTGTCAGTGAGACCTCGAATCATCTGCTGTCTGCTTGTTGTCATTATTTTCAAGTATGCCTACATGGTACGGGACGTACATAATCTAAAACTTACTTAGTCGCCCCCTACACCTAGGGGCGCCCATTTTTACCAAGGTAACAACTGTTTGCATGTTATTTCCCATATAGAAAACAAATGCATTGCAACAATGGGTGCCCCTATGTGTAGGGGCCGACTAAGAATTCCAACCTAAAAGTATTTCAAACGGGAAATGATTGTAATACGTTCTTGCTAAGTATTTGTATTTAAATGTAGCCAAGAAATTTGTAACTCATTTGTACCAAATTAATTAATTAATTATTTTGTCTTTGAGGTGGGATACCGTGATTTTGAGAATGTGATAACTTATGATAAATATTTACCCTGTCATATAAGTTATTGTGTGATACAAATTCAACAATAGCATTTTCGTCGTAACTTGATCACGTGATTTGGTATGATGTGGTAAGTTATGACGTGAAAATTCGAGAATAGCCTTGCTGGTTCTGTTTATTTCATCCTTGACACTTTGTACCACAACGCAGGTTTCGTTGGAGGTGCCTTGTGTGCGTTGGTCCGACATAGGCGGGCAGCACAGCCTGAAGCTCCAGCTGGCGCAGGCAGTGGAGTGGCCTCTCCGCCACCCGGAGGCCTTCTCACGTCTCGGTATCCCCCCGCCACGAGGGGTCCTCATGTTTGGCCCCCCAGGATGCTCCAAGACCATGATCGCCAAAGCGCTGGCCACCGAGAGCAAACTCAACTTCCTGTCCATAAAGGTGAGGCGGCCAGCCGTATGGCGTAAAATTACCACTTGGCAACTTAAATTTAGTTAACGTAACTGTAAAGTGCAGTGTCTTAACGTTATTTAGTATACTTGCCAACTTAACGTAGGCAAGTAAAAAGTCGTGATTGGTGTTTTTCTTATCATTTGTGCAAAGTTAAAAAACATTATTTTATTTTATTATTTGTATTGTATTGCCATCTACATGAAGTGCTACTGCCTTCTAAATAGCATATAAGTTTACATCCGCTTTAAAAGTGCATAACTCCTAATCTTCCAGGCGGAAAAGGTGCTGATGTCACCACTCCAGGAGGTCTCTTAGCTATTTGCCAACAACCCTGTTGGCAATAATATTTCCAAGTTCCGTGGGTGGTTTAGTTAGAGGTCCAGCGCAGTATGCGAGAGGTCATTGCCGAGTTTGTTTGGATCTAAATATCTGTGTTATTGTTCAGACGTGTGTGTGCATGTTCAGTCAGTTGTGAAAGCATGTACGTTTACTTGTAAATTTGAAAGTCCCGCACTTCCAAAGCCTACTTGCAAAATTGGCAACAGTGCAGAAATACTCCTAATTAGACAACTCGAGGAATTTGAAGTGCTTTCAAATGTCGGTTTTATTCACCGATGCGATTATGCGCCTTTGTTGGAAAAGGTTTGCACTTTCAAAGCGGATGGGAACTTTACAGTAAACAAATATAACCAGAACTACACATAGTTTGGCTGAAATAGAGAAAATGGAAGTTTAATGAGTATTAAAAATAGCCAATCGGCAAGTGTGTAGGGCTGTGAAATTTTATGGAAATGCCTCTCCGGGCACCTGTCGTCTTTACGGTCGGGTATTCAGGTACCCCTCGATTTTCTAATTTAATGGTGAATGAATTGAATTGTTTGAATTGTTTTAACGGTAAATGAAGTTCCTGAGAAGCACACTGGGTGTGACAAAGAATGACAGGATTAGAAGTAGTGTGATCAGAGAAAGATTAGGTGTTGAGCGGGAAAGTAAGATTGGAGAGAGAACTTCTTCGTTGGTTTGGACATATGAAAAGGATGGACCTGACTAGGATACCAAGAAGAGAGTTTGAACAACAACACGAAGAAGGGCATAAGAAGAAAGTGGGCAGACCGAGAGACAAGTGGATGAATCAGATCAAAGACAGTGTGGAGAATAGAAGAAGATCATGGAACGAAGTTGAAGCAGAAAAACTATGGGAAAACCGTGAGAGATGGAGGGAACTACTAAACAGACCTCCGGTAACGGAAGAAGTGATCGAGGAAGAGGTGTGGTGGTTGTGTCAGGCATGGCTAGCCTGTAACGAAGACATTAGCCCAAGAAATTGAGTACTTCGCTACTCCCCCCTTCCCCATAATTAATGTCGGAATCGGGGTCAAGATATATATATGTATAATGGTAATTTGGGGACAGGGTTAAAATGAAAAAAAATACTTAATTCCAATTTTGTTCATAATTTTCAAGCTTAAAATAACGGTGCTAGATTTAAGTTAATACCGTAGGTAAGCACAACTCACGAAACAAGCACAAGCTCTATTACTAATTATCAAGCCCCTACTGCTGCTGCCCACGTTTCGGTAGTAAGAGTTAAATTTGAGATGTACAGACAGCCAAACGAGTACCAAACGAATCTGATAATTATCCGAATTTTTATCAGTGGGCAAGTACCCGGTTATCTAGGTATCCGTTGACAGGCTAATGTGTGAAGATGCAAAATGCTAAATACAATGACACACTGGGTATAATTACAGTAAATAAAGCCCCCCTCCCAGGACACACACCCTTCTGTTGGGGGGGGGGGTCTCCCAATTTCCAGGAGCCTCTGCGAGAAAATAGTTTGGCGAGTAGATGTTTTTTCAGTGGCAAGTTGATTGTATACTGACATTTTTTTCCCAAAATATTCTGTGGAAAATTCTTATAATGCACATGAATTTTGACGTGGGCCTCAAAAATTAAATAAATACATTTCGTGTCATAAATTATTTTGTATAGGCCTACTCCACAAATCAAAAAGTTTATATTACAAGCTAAAATTAATAACATATGATATGTTTCTCTCTCTCTCTTATACATCATTTATGTAGGCCTACAGTTGTCCCCAGTCCATTTCTAATGCAACAGACAAGCAGTCCATATTTTTGTTGCTCCTCTGACCCTTCTCACCATGTCAGCATCATCCTTGTGTCTTGCTTGTCCTCAGGGCCCAGAGTTGTTCAGCAAGTGGGTGGGGGAGTCTGAACGAGCGATCAGAGCTGTGTTCCGTCGCGCTCGACAAGTGGCGCCAGCTGTCGTGTTCTTCGATGAGCTGGATGCTCTCGCCGGTCACAGGAGTAGCGGTACGTAACTATGTACCCTACTATGTTAACAAGGAACTGACACAGGGGAAGCGGTTACGTAACCAAACAAAATAGAATGTACCCTACTATGTTAACAAGGAACTGACTGTCTTTCGCTAAGTAAAATATTGGGGGTTAGGGTGAAAACGGCAGTTGGCAATAAGATTGTCACAAATTTACTTGAGGTTTACTTGAACCAAAGTCCGAAAGCGTGTTTTTCATATTTCATGTCCCGCTTTTCGGGGAACTAGTTGCGTTGATTTTAAATTCAGAGTCATCATTATCCTTCCCCATTTCCTACCTCTAGTAGGGTCCGTTTGGCTCCAATAGACCTCCGTGTATCTCCCTATCTGCCCAATCTCTCTCTTCCACATACCTCAATGCTCTCCTCTCTTCTCCACGTCTCTGGCTATTGTCTCCTTCCATCTCTTCCTCTGTCCGCCTTCCTACAATTCTTTTGTTAG
Organism: Isoperla grammatica; assembly: GCA_945910005.1. Lineage (NCBI taxonomy): Eukaryota > Metazoa > Arthropoda > Insecta > Plecoptera > Perlodidae > Isoperla > Isoperla grammatica. The sequence goes on from OX246739.1 coordinate 75,477,939, forward strand.
GCCTATACATTTTTCTTGACAGTCTTTCGATTGCCATTCTCAGACGTCCAAACCACTTTAGTCTTGTCACAGATAACAAATTAACACACTTCATGGTCTCATCCTACTCTTTTTATCCCCAAGCTTTTCCATTACAACCTTTACTGTGTTGTTATGTTTTGGATAGGAAGACAGCAACATCCAGGAGACAGTATTTATCTCTGCCTGTGTTTCAGGGGGTGGCAGCGAAGGAGGCAGCAACGTCCAGGAGAGAGTGCTAGCGCAGCTGCTCACAGAACTGGATGGGGTTGAACCATTGGGGAATGTTGTCGTTGTTGCAGCCACCAACAGGCCTGACCGCATAGACAAGGTAAAGAAACCATCCTCCATTTTCAATATGGTGTTTAGGATGTAAAATATGAAATCCCATTAACCCTAGGAATGCCCAATGTAAACTGCTGTATTGCCAGACCAAATGCACCTGTTTGTTGGATGATTTTGTTTAAATTGTAATAATGTAAGTGGCTTGTATCATTTATATATCAATGAAAAGCTAAAGAACTGACGATTTTGAATCAATAATGAAATTTGACAACGCAATTAATTCGTGTTATAGTAACCACATATAAAAATGGAACCCCTATTTTTTTTTTCAGAACAACCCTTTTGGTAGTACCCATTTAGCCATTTTGTTTTCAAAATAACATTTTTTTTTTATTATTAGAAACTTACAGAGTATTTATTCAAAAAGATAACTCAAATAGTTTCAACTATGACAATATACAAACAAAAAAGTTATCAATTGATTTGTAATTCATTGTGTATGGTCTTCTTACCAGTAAATTATTCAAATCTAATACCTTGTTCACACTTTGCCCACTAACAGAAGTTAGGGTACTAACAGAAGTTAAGAACGTAATGTGAACGGACGGAACGCAGTTAGCCTAACCTATGTTAAGCACTAACTTCGTTTGGGGAACGTAGTTACGGCGCTAATACCTTGTTCACACTTTGCCCACTAACAGAAGTTAGGATACTAACAGAAGTTAAGAACGTAATGTGAACGGACGGAACGCAGTTAGCTTAACCTATGTTAAGCACTAACTTCGTTTGGGGAACGTAGTTACGGCGCTAACAACTGTTAGCTTAACTTCTGTTAGTGGACAAAGTGTGAACAAGGTATAACAACTGTTAGCTTAACTTCTGTTAGTGGACAAAGTGTGAACAAGGTATAACAACTGTTAGCTTAACTTCTGTTAGTGGACAAAGTGTGAACGAGGTCTAAGGATGTCTTGGGTAAATAGCCTACTTTCTTAGTTGCTTAGGACCTATGCCTATCTTGACAACAACTAATAATTGGCGTACACAATCCAAATCAAGCACACATTGGCATACACAATCAATCAATCACTTTGGCAAAATGAATAGCAACAATGAAAATTGTTTATCGTACACTCTATTTTATAAAAAATGGGTACTTGCATAGTTTATTTCAATTGGAATACATTAGAAAGGGGTAGGTGATTTCTTAGTTGTTTATCTAGATATAGTTATACTTCGGGGAAATAAATAGGAACTATATGTACGTTTTTATTGTCTAATTCTCCGTCAGAAAGTCTTTGTTGATATGAGGACGACGCGTGATTGTCCGCCATATTCACACAAAACTCTCGTGACTTTTAGTGGGAATAGGAATAAATTTATACGATGCACAATAGTCACAGCCCTGCAAACACTTCTGCAGTTTGTTTCTTACATATCCCACCTTACATCGAGTACAAAATTTCACCGAGAAATGGCACCAGTAGGTCAAAAACGAATGTTAAATAAAGACCGCAAATAGCGGCCGCGGCGCGCAACGGACGAAATAAAGACTGCGAAAAGCGGCTCTTGGTATTTCTAGGGTTAATGTTAGTAGTATGCCTATTTCAACAGTCAGTCGTTTCATTACTATTCAGTTACCGTACAAAGTTACACAAACGAGGTCGAGAATTGATACTCACTCATTGTATCGGTAAACTTTCCTTCTGAAATGAATTGGATGTGACATCGTCGCTGTGGTGTTTCCATGGGTTGGAATGAATAGTCATAGGCCCATGGTTCAGGGAACCGTTAATTTATTGCAACACGACCATAACGATGCCCTGACAATACAACACTGACATGCATTACTGTACCCTTGAAATTGTAGTGAGGGAATTGTAATGTATGTTGGTATTGCTGGCCCCGGTTGTGTAACGGTTGCCAGCCCTGCCCAGCGAGAGGGCGTTGTCTTCCCTGTCGCACTTGCTGAGCTGAGCGGTATTCCCTCAATACATGTTGACCAGATCTTACATGATGGCCTGATTAAGCCAAATGTGGGCATATGATAAAAAAAAAAAATTACCACAATTGGTGGTACAATTACAAACCCAAAATACAAACATAATGATACAGAAATAATGATTCAATTAGAATAAGAACTGAAAGAATTATAAATCAAACACCTTCTTTGGTTTCCGTTCTCGTACTTGATAACGTCTTCCTTCGTCTACCTTAGGAGATAACTCCTTCGATAAATCGATTGATACGATTATACGCCGAAACGATCGATAATCGATTCAGTCTTCCCGAATCGATTATCACTGTATCGATAATCAAATGGCTCGCCCGGCCAAGATTTTGAATTTACCGCTCGTTACGCTTCCTACGTGCGTGGCGCCTGGCAGCATAGGGTACGTTCCGAAACTAGCTGAATATGCCATTTCCGTGCTGAGGCCGTTCCGTAACCTCCTGAATATCATAGGCTGGGCGTTCCGTAACTTCCTGCGCCAGCATATTCAGCATCATGAAAACGCCAGCCAGTTCGAGCGAGGGCATCTGCCAGCATTCACAAATCATGGCGGCGTTTTCAAAATGCAATAATTTAAAAGCTCGTCAAACTGTCAGGAATTATATAATTTTACCGTTATTTATACCACGCGTTGCAAGATTTTATTATCTTTCATGTCGTATTTTTGTAATTATTGGGAAACGATTAGAATATTGTTTTTTAAATTTCATTACAAATTTTTGCCGCGCATTTCCTCTATCTTTTTGCTTGTAGGGGTTCCGAAACACTTGACAAAATGTGACGTTGGGACGTGCTAGCTGATGCTGAAACCACATCATTTTCAGGAGGTTTAGGAATGTACCCATAGTATATCAACCCCCACCCATCACCCCCCACTCCCTACCCAGGCCTGCCCTTCCCCCGTCGAGCAGTAGAAGGGGGACCGGGCAGGCCTAGTCGCGAGCGGTAACCTGTCGCCTGCAGTAAACACGTGTTTCTTGATCCGTTTTTTTTCTCTTGTTCACGCAATGTTTTTGACCACGGCTAAAACAGATCTGTTTACTCCGCCGCAACTAAGAAGTGTGGTGTGGAAAAACTTCGGTTTTTGTGTCAATGAAAAAAATAGAAATCATAGACAGTAAGAGTGTAGTTTGTAGAAGTGTAATTGTAAAGTGGCTTACAGTGTCAACACGACAAATCTTAGTACACATTTACGAAAATATAATGCTTACACGACATCAAATTTTTATTTTAAAGCAATCCCAATTTCAGACTATTGTCTTTTTCCGGTCCATTATTTATTTGTTCGCGCGTGTATTGTACGCCGCTGCTAAATTGTTGTCTCACGTATCCGTGGTGTGTAACCGGCTGTCGTGAATCCTGAATGACAACTGCGCATTTCCCAGCGCAAGCCGAACGCCCCTCCTGCATCCAACCTCCTTAGCCCCTCCTACCGGCTCAAGGTCAAGCCAATGACAAGGCAATTTCCACGGTCCACCCCACTACTACAGCCAGCAGTCTCCAGTTTCATCTTCGATCTCGGCAGAGTAGCATCTCGTAAACGGCACAATACCCCCGAAAACAATATACACTCGCAAATGGTCCGCCTCTCTTGCGAGAAATAAGGTAATTTTGATTCGCTTATCGATCGATATTTTTTTAAGTCGATTATCAC